>LR990925.1:5722388-6065293 GCA_905163415.1 Noctua fimbriata
TACCAGTAGCAGTGGCGGGCTGCGCCGCCTACACACGTAGCGATCCGGTGCACACAGACTCAAGCGCTGCAATACTCCTGGGTTACTCTCCACTCCACGAAGCACCTTCACCAAGTAGGCGACCAGCGTAAACTCCCTTCGGACCTGCAGTCGATTATAGCCAACTATGCCCAGGACAAACAGAGTGGGATACATCAGTGGGTAAAACGGATATACCCCATATAATTTCCTGTACAAATGGCGCGTGAACTTGTTCTGAACGCGCTCTAACATTACAGTGTACTTGGCTTCGTGTGGAGCCCATATGACCGAACTATGTTCAAGATGACTCCTGACTAGTGCATCATACAGGACCCTAACTGCTGTGATGTTTGTGAAGCTTTGTGTCTGTCTCAGAACAAATCCTAAGTTTCTGTACGCCTTCTTACAGATCTTGGTTACATGCTCACGGAGTGACAGATCGGGTGTCATGAAAACACCCAAGTCTCGCACCTCCGTGACTCGTTGCATTGGCGCCGCATCCACCACGTACTCATAGAGCAGAGGTGCACGAGCACGGGTGAAACTCATCAACGAGCACTTGGAAACGTTGAAGTACAGTTTGTTTTCATGACTCCATTGTACTATTCGATCGATGTCTTCCTGTAGGCGCCTGCAATCAGACTCGGACCTAATCTCCAGCACCAACTAGAGGTCATCTGCAAATAATGAACAATTATGATGAATTCTAGAGGCCCCAAGTTGGTACCCTGACTTACACCAGACCAAGTGTAATATAAGTCGGATTCACATCCGTTGCAGTCCACATAATGCTGTCTGCCTTGCATATGGCTGGCGAAAAACTGCAATAGATGTTGGGTACATCCGACCGCTGCTAGCTTCCGCAGTAAGATATCATTGTCGACGGTGTCAAAAGCTTTTCTGAAATCAAAATAAGCTCCACGTGTGTGTCAAAATAACCTCCAAGTGTCCACCTGCACCCCAACATCTATTGCCGGCACCACGCGTCCCATGAAATCAAGGAGATTGGTAGCAGTGCTGCGCCCCGGCCGGAATCCTTGCTGCGCATCCGATAACTGTCCGCGCACTTGCTGTTGCATACAGTGCTGAATGGCAGACTCGAACACCTTTACCGGCGTCGACAACACGGCCACTGGCCTATACCCACTGATGTCAGCTCCCGCCCTGCCTTTGGGCACTGGAATTACTCGGGTAATCTTCCACCGAGCTGAGAACTTCGCAGAATGAAGACAGGCGTTAAATATTTAATAAGTAACGATTCCGCGAGTACCTTACCACAATCTTTAAAAAGAAAAGCTGTTATACCATCCGGGCCCGCAGATCGCTTAGGTTTGAGGCGGTCGAGTGCACTTCTAACGTCCCTAAGACTTAGATTATTAATTTGCACGCATGAACTACCAGTGTTCCCCGCTTCCGCTGCCGCCGCTTTTGAGTCTAGTCGTGACGGCGTACTACTATATACCGACTCAAAATAAGTCGCGAACTGCTCAGCATACTCCTCGTCTGACAGATACTGCCCGTCCTTTATAATGTCCTGTCTACTCGTTGTACTTTTTTGCGATCGTATGTATTGCCAAAATGACTTAGGGTCTTTCGCGAACTGATATTGGATCTTATTTTCATGATGTTTACGTTCAATTTCTATTGATTTTTTTAAATGAGCTCTATATTTCGAGTATTGGTCGTAATCACTATTTAATTTCGTTATGTTAGTATGGAAATATCAATTTTCACGAAATAGTCCATACAAATCAGCAATTTCATACTTATGCTTTCAGCGGTTGCAAAAAAATATGTAATGCCCGGAGTCACGGAAGAAGTTTTGGCTACAGTAAATGAAAAAGACAATAAGAAGGCAATTATGAAAAAGATGAAGAAAGGTAAGTATAGGTGGCAGAAATATGTAAGTGAGGACATGGCTGAATGTTCAGTTGAAACCCGCTACATATCTAACCATCACAATGTGTACCAATTACCCCCGTATTTGGTATACAATGTGATGATTAGATATTGAAGTCTCTAAAATGTCATAAAGCCAAAACAATCTTTAGTACCTTAACAGAGTGGACGGGGAAAGTTTTTTTCAATTTCTAAATTTTTTAGTACTCCAACCGGGGTTGGTCCCTTAGAAGTCTTTGATCAGTGTTAGGAACAGGATCGATTGGCATCATTAAAATGTTTTGTCTAAAATGGCCATTATTTTGAAAATCTGTGAATGGGGATCAAAATTTCACGAAATTACTGATAGTCTATGAAGACCATTTTTGTGTAGCTGCAACAGTAAAGGTAGTTCCCCTTACGACCGCGCTGAAAGTTACCACCCTGTATTGAATCCAAAACGCTAGAAAGGATGCTAGGATTCTCACGAGCGCAGCAAGGGACTTCTGGCTCTAAGTTAACAACGGACGGCTGCTTGTCAACTGCATTGGAGTCGAGAGGAGAGTGAAGTTGTACAAATTTTGACCAATAGAATTACATAAAAAGGAGCGGAGTGTGGCGGGGTTTAGATGTGGAGTAAAAAAATTGGTCTCAATTAGAGTGTAGGGAGATTCAAGCTCGTCTAAGTGGGACACCTTTAAGCGCTGGCCACACCGCTAGCTAGCGAGCGAGAGAGCGAGCCGGGCGAGCATCGTTTCACCTTTTTTCATACTTTGGTTCATACCGCGAACTACCGAGAGAGCTGAAACGAAGTATGAAAAGAGCCTCGCCCGCCTCGCCCGCCTCGCTCGCTCGCTTGCTAGCTGGTGGTGTGGCCTGCGCTTTATCCCCGATCAAAATACTCGACTTTTCACACCTACCTACTGTGAGGTTATAATAACCAATTTGTTTTTAATCATTTTAGCGGCTCGGAAAGGGCAAATGCCCCAATCTGTTCACGACGAATACGTCGCCTCTGTATTGCCTTCCGACAATAGAGAAATAGTCTTGGAAAAGGCTAAAAAAGGTTTGTAGCATACGTTTTTTATTAAAAAAAAAACACTGATTTAAAAAGAAGTTCTTACTGTTACAAACATAACGTTTAGATAGAAAAAAAAAACATGTATAACCCACAAAATTGAAAATATTTCAATTTCTATTTCATTATCTCTGCAATTTCGATTAAAGCGTCATTAATCGTTAAACGATCATAATTTAAGGCAATAATTAATTGGAACGACGATGATGTGAATCAATGCATTTGAAAAACTTTAATGTTTGTGGAAATTAACCGGGAAAAGATATATTTTAATTAGCTGTTGCCTGGGACCTTTATCCGCGTGATATTATTATAAAATATTATTTCCCTATTTGAATCGGATTTTGTTAATCAGCTATCTGTCAATAAAAGTCCCGTTGAAATCGGTACAGCCGTTTTGAAGATTAGGCGAAACAAACAGACAGGCAGACATAAATTTTTAAAAATGATTTTTTTTTGTTATAAAGTGCTTCGATTTTCGACACTTCGATTTTATTAATTATATAGATTATCTATAAGCAAAAATTCATAAATAAACACTATTTTCTCATTTCTCATGAGGGTTTTAGAAAAGTTAGTACCGACGGTCCTGGAATCTTAGTGCGCCGCGAAATAGTGGTCAGTGAACAACGGAACGATTATCTAATTTCCATATAAATGACGAAAGCAACTGACGTCCGTAGCGACTGTCGTCAAGCGCTGTAACCGGCCTAAAGACTGACGCATATTTGGCCAGGCCGCAATGTATTGTATGGTAACATATGCGTTGCACCTCGATATGGTTAAGGAGTTTGGCTTGCTAATTTAATTTAACCTCGTATCCAATAGAACTTACACGCATGCAGACTTTCAATAGCAACATCTACAGTAGATTACACTGGTTATGTTCTAACTAGAACGAGCCCTATCGGGCAGCGCTACGATTATACAAAGTGTAAGGGACAGCCCTCCACAAACTGATGGGTTGAATTCAATATATCATACTAAGATGACCGGTACAAGAAATAATTTTAGGAATGTTATGGTAATCCAATAAATTTGATTTGTTTTATTTCCTCATACGCAATATATGATTACCGTGGCAAAACGCACGTAGCGAACGGCAAGCGCGACGACGAGTTCGATGAACTCTGTAGCTGTGCAAGAAGTGAACAGCTGGTTTCACGCGTGGTTCCTTAGAGTATTTCAACATCCATTGTTGGATTTTTGATTTTAACCTTATTATTTACATAAATGGAGTACTGCGTACAGGGAAAATAGTTTTACATTGAAATAAAGGTATAACAACTAAAAAAGAAAATTTCCGGAGAAAAATTCCCTGTCAGTTTGTGGTCGGCTGTCCCTTACACCCTGTAAACACGAACAAATAGGACACTTTTTTGAGAATATATTTTCATTTTCAATCCACCACTAATAATTTCTTTAATGTTCGTTCAGCTATGGAAAAAGCACAGGTCCCGCAAGAAGTTTTGTATGTCCTAATGCAGCCTAGTGACAAAAAGACCCCAAAGATGACGAAGGGCAATACCGGTAAGTTGCAATGTTTAATATTCTAGTGTTTATTCATGTGGAAGGATGCGATTGCTCTTCAATGAACCAGTAGAACCGGTGCTTCTAGTAACAGCTGAGTTAGCAGCAAGCAATTCTACTGGCTGCTAGTTTGATCAGTATTGGGGATCAGGTTAACTGCAAGCTTTTTTAAATAAAATCGAGCCAGAAAGGCAGATCACTGAGGCCCATGTCAAAACGAAGGCGGCAGCGTACTCTGAAGACCGGTCGTAACCTGCTTTCACAGCGTTCCATATGCACGCGTGCGCATGGAATGCTTGTTATTTACAATAATGAAAATGAGCACAGCACTGTACAGTGGTCAAATTGCAAGTTCAAGAAAGAGAAAGGAACATATCTAAGTCAAAGCGAGAGCTAAGTATGGTTTATAGATCTCGTCCTGTGTACTCGCGGCCGGCACACGCCACGACCTTTATGAACTTAGGAGGCTTCTAACTTTTGGCGCAATTAATGTCTTGGTATGACTGTGACAATGACAATACATTGCTGCCGCCTGTCTGGTGGCCGCGGAACCCGGCGTCGGCGTTGGTTTGCTCAGCGCTGTGTTGCATAGCTATCAAGGGTATGGTCTCCGATGTAATAACAGGTACTGAGGCAGTTATGCTGGGATGGCCACGCTTCTAAAAAAATCTTCTTTGAGTCTTATAAACAACGGATGTCCTTAATTTCAGCAATTAAAAAGAAGAAGCTAACTCCATCTATCGTGGATGATATAGCCATCCATGTTAATGATCCTGAAGAAAGGATGGAAGTCATAAGAAAAGTTCGACCAGGTTAGTCATAGACTGTTAAATAGATAAAACAAAAGTTTGTTGTATTTTATTTGTTGTAGATACTACCGAGTGCACTGAGGGTCTACCACTTTTCAACTTTATTACTTAAAGCATAAGGGTGAAAATTGGTAAACCGTAAGTGAACTGTTAAACAGTTCTTTGACAATATTGCATCTATGTGTATAGTGGCAGTAATGATGAAATAATAATTCCAGTACCAGTAGTTAATATTTGTAGTACTTAATATTTGAAATCAATATTTCACACAATTATCAGAATTTACATTGCGGTAAATCTAAATGTTTCCTCTTTGTTTCTGCCTAATTACGACGGACAGTTATATAATAGGAAGGAAAAAAATATTTTGGTACGTCCACAATTATGTTATGTAGGTTTTTATTTCCAGATATTAGATAACTAAAATTATTGCACAGAATGACACTGTGATAACATTTCTGTAAATAAAAACCTTCATTATGTAAAAATAAAGTATGAAAAGGAGATATCTATGCAAAATGTTCTACACCAAAAAACTTCCTAGAAAATCTCGAATCACTTAAATGTTTCTGCCCACTACACCGTAGCATACCATGAGCGTGCTATGAACGGATAAGGCAAAAAAAAATCTATTGAAAAGTATGAGACTACACGCCCACTAGAACGTTCCATCACCGACCAACACCGTTGCTTACCGTATCGGCACCGGCAAAATATTTATTTATTTAAACTTAATGTACAAGAGTGGTACATAGGCGGACTTAATGCCACAAGACATTAAAAAAAAAAAAAAAAATTGACAAAAAAAAAATGGCTAATATTCTCAGGGATTATGATGGAAAACCAACAACCTAACGAAAGCCAATGTTCAACAGCGTTAGCGAAAACGCTAAAAGGCTAACTATGAAAATTTAAGAAACTCATCTCCGAACACCCTTGAGGAAATCATGCCTTCTTTGTATTAGGAGACCCTTTTTTTATTTTTAATAAAGTAAGTAATAAATAAATAAAATTGATTAAAATTTTTTCACCATTAGGCCACAAACAAGCTGGTATTATAAGAACAATTTTAATTGCTTTTTAATAATATTCTGGATATTTCAGCGCTGGAAAGAGGATCCTTGACACCATCCGTCTTCGAGATTATACAAGACATAGACGAGGCTAAGCTAGCAAAAGATATGGATAAAATCCTCGACAACCTCAAACGCAGTAAAGATAAGGGTGAAATAATAAAAAAACTCCGCAAAGGTAAGCCTAGTAATAAAGTTTCAAAATAGTTATAGTCTTATTAACCAGGACCCTTCACTAAGCCGTCAACCAAATATTATGTACATCTAACTAAGTACTCTGCAAAAAATATTGCTGGAAACGTAAGGTCGTTTTTTGAGGTGAAAAATCACGGTTTCCGATAGGACTCAATGTAACGCACTCAAAACATTGTGCTGATGAATGCATTGAATACCAGGCATGCCTTTTTAGTTCTGTCGTTTACGTATTTGCCGCCAATTTTGAATTAAGAACTGTTCAATATTCAAATTTGTTGGAATTTAGAATATCAAAACAATTGAAGGAATTAGGATTAATGCAATTGTTTAGTCACAGCGTTGTTTTGAATCTGTCAGGTCAGGTATGAAAATGAATCTCACTAAGGAAAATGTCCGTGCAATAATTTTCTATAACTTCCGAAGAGACCTGACACGGCTTCAGTGTTTCGAAGCGCTAACATCTGTATTCCATGATGAAGCCCCGTGTCTGCGGACTATCCAACGCTGGTATTTAGAATTCCAGCGTAGACATACCAGTCTGAGTGACAGATCTCCTGTAATACGTCCAAAATCCACCTTCACTGAAGATAACATCGTTGCTGTGAGACAACTAATCCTCGAAGATCGTCATGTGACATCTCGGGAGAGGCGTTATTAGGCATCTCAGGGACAACCATTCAGCAGATTTTGCATGAGGCGCTTGGTGTGAGAAAGCTAGTTTCCCGTTGGATCCCGCATCGCTTTCTGACGATCATAAGGCGGCCCGAGCAATTTCTCAATAGCAGCTAGAGCTATGGATTCCTGCACCACAGTTGATGGCAATAGGCTCGTCGTTCTCTACTACATCATCTGCTTAGCCTTTTCTCGACTATGTTTCGGTCGGCTTCCAGTCTTACCGGCTGAAGCTGATTACTACTAGTATTTTACATAGAGCGACTGTATATCTGACGTCCACAACCCAGTTAGTACTGGGTAATACAATACCCCTTGGTAAGACTGGTTGTCAGAGTTTCGGGCCACTGACTACCTGTAACGACTTTCGCCCTCTGCTACGTGGGACTTAAACAAAACTAGCGAAATATTGGTATACTATTGTGTACACCTCTGCCTTAACCTTCGGGGATTAAAGGCGTAATATTAAATTGTCTGATTGTTTCAGCGGTAGACAGCGGTCGACTTCCACAATCAGTGATGGATGACGTAGTTAAAAGCGTATTCGTTTTAGACGGGAAAGAAGCAACGATAAAGAAGGTTGAAATCGGTTAGTCGTTCAAAATAAACACCAAGTAACTTTAATAAATAATATGTAAAAGATTGCGTTCTCATATCACGCTATTTTTCATTCTAGTCACTCACTAAGGGCATTCTCTTTATCGCATTTAGGATCATAGGTCTATGAGTCATAGATAAATTAATAATAATATAGAAGTTGCTAATGATGGGTACCTTAAAAATCAAGGAATAGATTAATTTAACACTCAAGCAAAGGAATAATGAAAATACATTTATTAAACGAACGAAAAAGGCACACAACATAAAATGCACAGCACTCTCAGCCATAATTATTATTTTCAGCTATGAGGAAGCGCCAATTAGTGGCAAAGTTATCGAAAATAAGAAAAAATAGGGATGGAAAAGCTGATGAGGCAATCGTCAGTCTCAGCCCAAGTGATGTACAACTGATCAATGAAGGTACATACAATTAAACTTAAATTCTTTGTTAAGAGTAAAGTTTGTGTGTTAGTAAGTTTGGATGTTTGTATTGCTAGTGACAATGGAACAGCCATATTAGCCGTAGAACCGATGACCGTTAGGGTAGACGAGTTCTTGAGTGGAGACCGCGAATCGACAAGCGTAAGGTGGGACGCACTCAGGCTCTGGTGGAGGGACGATCTTCGCAGGGTGGCAAGTGGATGAGATTTGCCGAAAATCAAGTTGAGTCGCGTGCGATTAAGGAGTCCTATGTCCAGCAGTATACTGCTGTAGGCTGATGATGATGATGATGAAGTTTAGATGTAATTCTTTCGCTAATGGGAAGCTACATTATTCTAAGTAAGGAAGTAAGTGTCGTAATTTATATTTAAAACTTGCCCGTGAGGTAAGTTCTGGCCATCATGCGAGCAAAGCCGCGGGCACAGTCATGGATATTTTCCTTGTAGCCTTTACTTCCTAAATATTTCCGAATCAATTTCAAGTGCAAAAACAGGACATATTTCGCAATCAGTCATGAATTTAGTTGACGAGATGAACTGCGATATTTGTTGCCAAACAAAAAATAAAACGACCTTCTCCAAGCTTCGGAATAGAACAAAATCGTCATTCACACGGAAGACATAGACGCATATAGGACTGGAGCCGACAACGAGGCTCGAGTCTTGGATAGGGTCAGAGCAGGTAATTATCACCCTAGTTCTGCCCCAAGTCTGCATCATGATAAGGATCCATGATTGGGGGGTGGCCACCCTTATCGAGCCTATTAGAATGACCGATTTGTTTGACCCGGTATTGAGTCGCCTCTGAGTGTACAAAAAGGTCATTCTGACCTGCTTAAGCTGCTCATGCGTCGATAAGAGGTGCGCTCAATCTGAATCATTTTTTACTCATGAACATAAAAATAGTTCATTTCTCTCAATAATGATTACATATTTCAGCTCGCAAAAGATCACCGTCTGTCATGGAAAGGCTATTAAATAAAGATAATTCTGACATAATATTTTCCGATAAAAATGTTCGCAAAATGCCGAACATATGCAAAAAACCTAAACATAAATCTAAGTTATGTGGTACCTTCGATGATATGCCAACATATTCAATGCTACCTGTGTTCACTGGTCGAACATGGTCCAAAGCTTATTATCCTGCCAATATACAACCTTGCGATCCTGCAAGTATAGGAACTTGTAACTCTACAAGTATAGCACCTGGTAATCCTAAAAGGGTAGCATCTTGTGATCCTACATGTTTAGCACCTTGTGGTTCTCCAAAGATACAAACTTGTGAATTTACTAAGAGCTCACCGTGTACATGTGGAACTGCAAAACGTAGAAAAGATTCTGCAAAATCGAGTTTATCGCAGATAACTGACAAAGAGGCAACATTAATCTCTTGTTTATGTGGGAGTGGCATATGTACGAAAGAGACGAACAAGATACGTAAAGCTTTTTTAAAGGCCAAAAAAGAAAAAGCAATAAAAGCGTCAGCTGAACTAATTCAAAGAGAGATAATCCAAAAACAAAAGTGCATAGAAAAGGAGCGATCAAAATCACGTGAAAAGGTCAGCAAAATAAATGAGGCCTGTGCCATAAAACGACGGAAACGAAGAATACAATTTGATGAACGTGCTCAGAAACAGGTACAGAAGGAGAGTAAATATGCGACAGACGGGGAATTCGCAGCCGAGTCCGCATTAGATCTTCGCAGAATCGGCGTGAGTTGCTTTTCCAAGCATTGCAGACGCTCTTCAGACCCGAGTTACCGTCCTGCTGAGAATCAAATTTATGAGTCAAGAAAACGGATTATATATAGAATACGTGCAATGAAAATAACAAAAACATTAAGTCTGTTCAAATCTGGGAAGTATTTAAAAAAAAAGAAACCATATCGCAAATTGGGATGTAACGACCTCTATATACAGTCCCTAAACAAAAGGCCTTGTTTTTGGGTTTATTTTAAATGCCCAGCTTTTTACCCCAGATGTATTAGGTGGATAACATTTTGGAGACAGTTGTGTCATATGAGTCTTTTTGTATTAGCTTTGATTTTATGGACCCCATGTTTTATTTGTATACAACTTATCAATCATTTTTGTTGAAGAAAATGAAGTATTTTTTAATTGTACTTGGTGTTTTATTGTTTTCCTCTATTGTATTCCAGTTAAATAAGCATAACGTTAATGAGAACCGTGAAAAACTGCCTCGATTTCCATCGCCTTGCTTATTTCACTTGACTTTTGACATTCTAAACAACTTTACTTATATTTGGCATCGTAATGTCAAACTTGGTACAAACGCCAGCACATCAAGTTACCCGAAACTGTAAAATTTTCCCAATCAACCTTGAACCTAATGCTTTAGCGATAAAGTGAAAAATGTATTAAAGAAATTTGACAGGTTGTAGTAGCTTGATGAGCTGGCGTCTGTACGTTTATTTTAATTCTGTGTTTTCCTGCCTGCACAGATAAGTTGGTTGAAGACCTAACCCTCCCCCCTCTTCCTGATCTTTAATCTTGCAACTATAAGCTTGCTGTTGAAATGCTGCTGACAGAAGCGTTTAGGTTTTTTCATAGTTAATTTACGACCAGGAAAATAGTTTGGTTGAGGCCGACTAGTGTTGTCCAAGAAAGTGGGCGGTTATGCGAGAGGAGCTGTGGTCGTGGGTAAGGAACAGTTAGTTAATCTGTGGTCGTGGATTCGTATTGCGCGACATCCCTCCCAACCAATCACATAAGTTGATATCTACATCGTGTCTCTCGTCTCTCCTGTGATTGGTTGAACCTTGCACATCTCCTCTCCGCTCTATTCGTCTCTGCTTTGGTGGTCCGTGCCTAAGACCTTGAAAGTTTAAATTTAAGAAAATCTCGGAACAGTAATGAAATATGTCCTGAAGATGCTGATTGTAACAAAAAAAATACAAAAGAAAGAATCAATAGAACCGCAATTATGGAATGATCTTTTAGAATCTTCTATTAGACAGAAACATGTAGAAGATTTATTCTTTAACAAAACTCGTCAAAAAGTGTTCCCAATAATAATGAAAGAATTGACGGATCAATTTTCTTCTGTAACAAAATCAGAAACAAAAAGAAATAACATGGAGAAACAAGGTAAGCATATTAGAGGCCAAATGTGCACATCTTCTAACGATAAACTACACTCGGCTTTCCTAATGAAAAGATTAAATAATGATGGCAAAATTGAGGGAGCCTACCGAATGTTACAGAATTTGTTTACAGAAAACAATTATCGAAAGATAAAGAACAAAAGAAGTAAACAGCAGCAAACGTAGTTTCAGAAAACTATGGTCAAATGTACTAAACAAACTATCATATTCTTTTAAAATAAAAAATAATTCACATCTTGAGAAGCATACGTACAAACCAAAGGTAAAAGAACTTGAAAAAAATATGTCTGAAAATCCTAAACAAATTAACAGTCTTGATAAAAGTTTTACTTTGATACATAAACGCCTGTTAAAGGTATCACTAAGAAAACCATTACGCAAAGACCACTCAACTGATAAAATAGGTAAATCTGTGGCGTTTAATAAATGCAATTTTAACAGCCATGAAAGGACTCATATGATTGATGAAAAACGGAAAAAAAAAACATTGATAATGAGAGGAACAAGGAAATAACAAAAACAAAAAAAAAACAACTGATTGCAAACTAAACTAGTTTTTGCTGAAACAGCTGTCGGTAGGACTTAGTAAAACTGCAAATATAATTAAAAGTGAAAAAACGAAACAATCACTCATACATTTTTTGAATAACAGTCAAACAAACATATACATTATAAGTGCACAAAAAAAAAACAACAGAACGCTACGACGTCAGGTTAAACGCTGCAATGAAAAGAAGATTATCTAAAAACCTTAGTGGTGTCCATAACAAAAATAATAAACAACCAAGCGATCATACAATTAACCTTTTACTTAATGAAAAACTGTCTAAGAAGAAAAACAAGCAAGAAAACATTAAATCAACAAATGACCAGAAAAATAATATATCACATAAACTTAGCAAAGCTGCAGAGAAATCGGAAAAGAACAGTGATAGCCAAAGCAATCCACGAGAAAAAAAAGACAAACTATTGTCAAACCTATTGATGAATCAGACACCACGTAGTGGACTTTCAGAATTGCCGGATATGAATTTAAAACATCATGAAATTTCAGCATATTTAAATAAAGCTAGAAAAGATTTACATATAAAAAATAATGAAGTTCTTTCAATTAATCGAGATGATTCCAACAAATCACGCTCCCATAATTTTTTTTGTAGAAATTTTTGGACAAAGTGTAAAGAAAAATTCAAATGCACTCAGGATCAACAAATTTCCATGGGTACTTTGTGTTATAACGTTCACGGAACTAAACACAAATTTAAACATAAATATTCTGGCAGGCAAAAAACGAAATCCCCTGTTTATCGACAAAAGTAGACAAAAAATCAGTTTTAAGAAAGAAGTTTCTGAATGTGAATGTGGTATCAACCAACGAACTATAGGTATAGGTACTAGTAACTCACGTCTAAAAGAGAATAAGCAAATAAACGTCGACCTCATCTCTGTCCTCAGGACTAGATTGAGGTCAAGAGTAAGCCCATACAGAATAAAAATAAAAAAAATAATAAGCAAATGGTCTGTTGTAGAAGTAAAAAGCAACTTTTTAAATCTACGATCAATCAGCGAGATAAAAGTATAACAACAAACAAAAAAACCGACTAGAGATAAAAGAGTAAGTAACTCGCATCCAAATAAAAAGAAGACGAAAAAAAAGAGATTTTGGAAATCCAAAATAGAACTTAAACAAATAAGGTGTTTATATAATACAGTACTTAAAAAATCTACATGCTACTTTAAACATTGTGAAGATAAATCTGTAATTGAAAAGCAGCTGAATGATGAACAGGTAGTAAGGTTACCCAAAAACAGCCATATTTATTCTTATACAAAATATTCCCGCGAGCCTATCCTCACCTTTTACATTTCATCGCTTTTACCAAACACAGTTGGCGTATCGGTATGATGTGTTTGGCTTTGACGACTTGGATTCCATGGATTTTTTTTAAATAATAGCTGTGTTCATATTTAAGTACATTATTTTTTGGAGATAGAATTGATTGTATTTATTTATATAGATACGTTTTTTTTTTGTATCTGTTACATTACATTAATTATGAAGTCCTGATGACACGGGTTCGGGCTCATATGCTCAGACGAATAATGTTTCGTGTTGTATGTTACCTACGTTATTATAACTTTGATCTATAATTGTGACGATTAATGTATTTTTTTTTTAATTTGGTTTCATGGGGTATGAACTGTATGCTCATGTGCCTGTATGAACTTCACGCCACTGCACTGCGTCAGACGCGCAGTGCGCACAATTTTTATAAATGCCTTATCTGATTGTTATTTGCAATTAATTGGCTGGTAATAAATCACTTTCAGCTTTTGCAATGTCTGCATTTATAGGGATACAATATTCAGTAATGTTGTCATCGTTTTCCTCAATGTAAACATGGGAAATTATAGATTTTGCATTTGGTATGTAGATACTTTTGGTTTTAGTTCTGTTTATGTCAGTACGAACAACATTTATGTTGCACGTGCAAAAATCGGCCATATTTGATCTGTCGGGTGATTTATCGTGTTCACATGGTGTTCATCAGTATTTTCTATCCGTCTCAGCCATCCTACAACGTCAAAAATGATCGACAGATCCAATAAACATCTGGGGCCTTACCATGACCTTTACCAAAACAATCTTATTGCAGGAACGTATTATTTCAGGCTTATAAAAAAAAAATGTTTTACTCCTGCTTAGTGCGGGGAAAGAACGAACTATTTATAAGATTTGTCTATTCCCTGCTATAACATGGAAGAAACAAGTAGCAATAAAAACTGTAAAGCGCTGTCTCTTTCTCAAATAAACAGTCCGAATCGTATTGTGAAGTCATAGTCTTAAAGCAAAATATAACTGTAATCAACATAAAAAAAATATTTCGTTTCAAAATTTCATTTGTAAGGATAGTTTTTATAAAACCCATCAAAATATTTGAGGAATTTTCTGTAGGCAGTAAGTAGTAAGTTTAAAAGGAGGCTGTGGTCTTAATGTAACATGATAGGAATCGGAACAGAATTTTTATAACTGGCTGGTATCATTATCTTTTTCCTAGGTAAATTGGCATCCATGTCAGTGCATTATGTCACAATACTTGTCAGTGGTTATCAACAAAAATCAATTATTTGTTTATGTTTAAATCGTAAATTAAATAAATAGTGTTTACTTTTCTTGTAAGCTGTGATTGTGGCAAAGAAACTTTTTCGAAAATTTGTTTCTTTTATATGATGGACTTCAATATGCTACTGCCTACCGCTTCTTATGAAGATGTGGTCTCATCCACAATTTGTATTGGTCTTATCCATATTTCCTTGTGAAGTTGGCTTGAAATAAAAAACTTAACGTGAAAGTTGACTACTACGAACTTTTATGTTCCCTTGAGAGGGAAAGACCAACACATGGGTACCACTCTATGGAGCAAGTATGGAGCTCGTTGAAATAACCCCAGGAAATTCGATTATGGACTAGTTTTCGAGTCGTTAATCTATATTTCAAACTGTATAATAAAGAATTCTGATTATAAACCAAAATTAGCAAAAATAGTTTTGTTTAATCTTAGTACTTGTAGGTCTAGTAGAATGGATGAATGTGTGTAAGAAGTTGTGGATGATTTGAGGATGACAAATAATGTTCAAAAGATGTAAGGGTGACCGCTAAAACACGCGCGGGTATGGGTTTAGGTGCACGCTCGCGTGTCAGGATTGAAGAATAGTATGAGCAGCGACAAAACGCGTGGGCGCTAAGCGCGTGTGGCCGGTGTTCTAAGGATATTTTGACAGCTAGCACAAGCGGGAGTTTTAGCGGACGCTTCAAATGGTAAAAATATATTGATTCTCAGTAGCACTGGTTATAATCTATAACAACCATACAATACAGAGTCGCACACATGTCATTATAGTTAAGGACGTGCTAATGGCGTAATTCGTTTTCAATGTTATTCAACACCGTCATGTACTAGCACACAAACAATAACACTGGTATAATGGTAAAAGTTTATTGAATCTCCAGCAATTCAAGTTATAGGTAATCTAAAGCAACACAATATTGTTTAGGACGTTCGATACAAATAGTTATTAGGTAGATATCAGTTTATCACACACAATGTTATTAGGCATAGTTATGATGAGCTCCTTTTTGTGCTCTTCATCTTTGAGTATCCATCCATTGCGTACATTAAGTCTTATTGTAAGGCCACATTCATTTTATAATGCTCAAGTGACTCCACTTTCGTGTACCATTGCCATTTTCGTTATCACTTCCAAAAACTTTAATGTTACATGCATTCGCCATCTACAATCAGACAAAAATGAATTACCCATACATAATACCCATGCATGTACTAAAACTGGTGATCTGGCGAACGTGGCTGAATGCGAGAAACACTAGACCCTTCGATGTGGCGACGCTTAAGGAGGTTGTAGTCGTCTTCTGCTGATATTATGATGATGATGCACTGAAATCGCCGGTTTACAATTCAGTCAACTAGTTTTCGATAACATAATATCACGCCTGTACCCGCCGAAGGATTGAGCACATGTGTTTAGTACACCCCTCATACGTAAATAAATACGTTTATCTCTTATATGACACGGCAATACAGTTTTTAATAATAATTTGCAGAACAATAATATATCCGTCGGTCCGGAGCAACTTTTTTAGACTGTCAATCATTCATGTCCTGCTATTTGACGTAAAAATATTATTGCTGGTTGTCAAAAGGCTCTTCTAGTAATACTACCTGTAGCATGACCACCGTAGACAATATTGTTGTCAATATTGTTGTGTTGGAGAAGATTTCTTTGACGGAAGAAACGACAAAATGACAGATAGCACGAAGAAATCTGTCATTGTGTCAACACAATCTGTCATTTTGTCGATTCTTCCATCAAAGAAATCCTTTTCTACAGTGGTCATGCTACGGGGGCTGGTACCAATTGAATGAACTATTTGAGGTGACGTCATCAAAACTGCTAATTTTTCAGGAATACAATAAGCTTGTTTTAAGGACATGATGGTACGAAAACGCAAAGTAAGGTTAAAATAGGACTGCTTTAAAACGTCGTGGTAAAGAACCCAAGTAGAGTTGGTGGTAAAGTTGACCACGAACCGCTCTACCTCCTGGAGGGTTACGGGAGAGCTTATGCAAAAGTGATCGAGCTAATACAATGTCGACTATGCCTTGTAGGATCAATGCATAAGTAAATTGAAATACTGTTTGTTTCTGTACGTAGACAACCCTCATATGATTTTATGCAGAGTAAAAGAAAAGTACTATTAAGGGTAAAATTCAGAAACTTAGACGAGGCAAAACCAAGTTTAGGAAAAAGTGCATTATAAAAGAAAAGGTTGGCACTGGGCCATTTATAGGAAAATTCAACATCATTCCAAACTTATTGAAGACTATTGTAAATTTTACTTTCGCACTCAAGAGAAAGCAGTCTTTCTCTATACACAAAACGTACCCAAGTGCCTACCCTCACAATTTTTCTTGTGCTAAACAAGCTTTGCGAATAGTATCTTTTTGTTTTGCTGGTGTAGCTTGGCTGCCGTGTATTCTACTGCAGCGCATTTTGGGAATATTTATTATTTAATTTGTTTTTTGCTGTTGATTACGATTAAATACAAATGAACTAAATAATTCGGTTTTTTTATAATAGTAGTCAAGATTATCCGTCGGCGCGGGACCCCCGACGCACCGAGGTGGTCTGATATTATAAGAAGACGGGGGTGGTGCTAGCACCATCCCGGTCTGTTGAGAAAAAGGCCATTTATAACACTATGGTGAAGGGCAATGGAAATCGTACCATGGCGGTACGATTTCGGAAGACAGCATGCTAGATCTTCAGCATCAGAAAACACTCTCTTGTGAAACACTGATTAGTTCGTCGACATATCTAGCCGTATATTACCATTTGACCTCGCATTGTATGGGAATCAGCTAAAAATCAGAACATGGCATCGGCAAAACAGCAGCCGCGGCAAATAAAGTTCGAACATCTGATGCCACGAGACTGAAACGCAATTTTACTTCGCACATTCAGAACAATAATCGAATTCGATCGATTAAAATCGTTTTGAGTGATAAATAGATTTTTTTTTTTTTAATAAAAAAAATTCTAACTTTATTCTTGACAAGTAATACAAACGCTAGATATGACATGTTACACAGCACATAAGCAATAAAGCCACGACACAGTTTCATGTACAAAATACAAGGCGTCCAAAATACGACACCAAAACAAAACAGTTTTTGTTTTGTTGAACTTGGAAAAGCTGAATAAAATTCGACCTCAAACTTAAGAATAGAGAGTAAAAGTCTGGCCATATTTGGTACACCCACAAACATGGTGTTTTCCTCATAGTCAAAAAAATACATCGCGGCATCCTTCCACAGCATTTCTAGCTCTGTCTAATTCTTTTCTGTCTTCTTCTGCTCTGGGTTTCAATCATCTCTCTCTCCTTTTAAGCAAAAACTACCTTTGCTAGCAAATGCTTTATAAACGGTCGTCTCTTATGCCTCGTCCAAAATCGTGGTCAACGTTTCTAAACCTTTTACTGACTTGCTCATGTAAAACTTTTGAACTCTCCACTTGTATGCTGCCCATCTCTGCATTCGTTGCAATGTATTCCGTGGATCTTTCATCCATAGTCGAGTACGCCTGTAACTTCTTCTTGGCTGTGTTATTATTTTAAACAGTACCATAATGAGACATGCTACAATACCCTTTCCTAAATTAAAAATACCTGAAAGAAAATCAGCAAAACAGTTAGCAGTAGCTTCATCCTTGATTTTTAGTTCTTCTTGTTGCCTCTCTTGTTTAGCTCTTCTCTTCCTTTTCTCCTTTTTTTGTTTTTGATTTTCTTTCCCCAACTCTTTTGGACATTCATATAAACTAGATTCTGATTTTTTAGGTTGGGGATCTGGTGTGCTAGTTTTAGTAGTACTTGGTTTAGTAGTTCTTGTTTTATTAGGATGACTTTTTTTCAGCGGCAACTTCAATCCGCTCCTTCTGTGATAGTTTGTATTATAAATCACTGTACACTTTTGTTTTAGATTTAAACTTGCCAACGAACAACCCGTTTTCTTAGTGCCTTCTGATCCATTCCAGATTTCCGAAGTTCTTTTGAGTCGATCACGAATAAATGAAAACATTGATTTTATTTTTCTTAATTCGTTTGTATCAAAGCGATTCCTTCTCATTCTATTATGAGATCTTTTATTATTTACTTTACTAAATAATTTTAACAACCAATAATACAAGAGATCAATTTCACCTTCAGCGTCAATATCTACGCATGTTGGTTCGGAACTTTCTGGAATGTTTTCATGTTTTTGCACACACTTGCATCTGAAATTGCTTCCATCTTCACATGCTACTGCAGACGCTCCACCAGGGCAAACTTCGTTAGCTTCAGCTTCTTTTTCTTTAATAATCTTGTTGCTCTCATCAGAATTAAAAATACACATTTTTTTGGCGTCCAACTTTACTTCAAACTGAGGTTCAGTCATTTTTGGCGAATTTACACACAACTTCGAGCATTCATTATATCTTTTATTATTAACCTTGCTGCCACAAGTTCTATTGGTGCATTCTCCTTCAACATTTTTAATATGTTGACATTTACAATGAAAATTGGTTTTCTTTTCTTTAAACATTTTTTGACAAATCTTTCCTTCACATTCATCCTGACCCGCGTTACGTGAAGGACAAACACAAGTTGGTTTTCTTACATGACTTAAGCTAGCCAGTTTGTGTTTTATTTCATCTGGGTTTAAAATACACCTATTAATAGCGTCAACTTCAATTTGTAATGGTTCTCCTGTTTGATCACCAGCATTTTTTGGGGTTTTAAGAACACGTTCACATATTTCTCTTTTCTTAGATGTTTTCTTGTTTCTTATTTTAGAAGTATTTTTTATTCTGATTATTAGATCTCCTGTTCCTTCACCAGCTTTTTCTGGGATTGCAATAAAACGTTCACGTATTTCTGTTTCCTTGGGTATCTTCTTGTGTTTTTTTTTACAATTTTCTCCTGGTCGATTATCTTTTTTATCCAATTTTGTGATTTTAAAATCACTTTTGCAAGCTTCAGGATCACATGATACTGGTTCATGAATTGTAGGTTTCTTTTTCGATGTTTGTTTTGAATTCGTGCATATGCATTTTATTACACTCATAACTTTGTTCACGTCTATCAGACTTTTACGCTCACACGCTTCAGCACAAATTTCTTTAGCGCAAATTTTCTTGTGCTTGATGTTACTTTCTCTACATTCTATTGTAAGGGAAACACACGACACTTTAGGGATTTTTTTGATTAATGGTTCTCCTGTTCGATTATCTTTTTTTTCCAGTTTTGGGGCTTTAAAATCCCTTTTGTAAGCTTCAGGATCACATGATACTGATTCATGACTCGTTGATTTTTTTTTCGAAGTATTTTTTGAATTATTGCACTCACATATCATTAGACTCTTAAGTCTGTTCACGTCCAGCAGACTTTTACATTTATATACTTTAGCAAGCTTTTTTTTATTCTTGTGCTGGACTTTACTGTTCCTATATTCTTTTGGAATACAAGAACACGGTACTTTAGGGATTTCCTCTGGAAATGTTGAACATACTTTGACTTTCATTTTCGGTTCTCCTTTTCGATTATCTTTTTTATCAAGTTTTGTGACTTTACAAGCTTCAGGGTCACATACTGGTTCATCAATTATCAGTTTTTTTTTTGCATCAAACATGCATAATGAATTGCTCTTTAGTTTTTTCACATCTATCAGACTTTTACTTTCATATGCTTCAGCACAAACTCCCTTAGCGCAAATATTCTTGTCCTTGATTTTACTTTTTCCAAATTTTGTAGTTTCTTTCAATTTAGATACACTTGGACTTACGCCGTCTAATTTACTTGTTTGTTTGTAAGATTTGATTTTAATTGAATCAGCTACTTCACAATGTTTGTTTACTTTCCAAGACCATAGACTAACAGTTCTTCTTCGACGCTCTCGTTTTCCTAGCAATCTGTTACATATCTGTGTTCGTTTAATTCTTTTTTGTCGTTGCATATTTTGTAATCCATTTGACTCATTTCCTATGCAAAAGCATGTAGATTTTGTTTCTTGCTTGATGTTTTTTTTTCTACTGGCTCTTTTATTCTTTTTCTGATGATTTACATTACTTTGTGCCACTATGTCACTATGAATGATTTTTCCTATAACACATGAACACTTTGGAACATCAACATTTGTATTCTTATTTTTGCTGCGGGGCGATTGCTCGGTTGATTTAATATTTTTCTTGGCATAGTTCAGCTGAGTTTCTTTCTTACTTAATGAGTCACATATTATTTCGGCTTTTACTTTTTTACTTCTTATATTTTTTTGTTTGGGAGTATTGGAATCCCTTTTCATATTACCTAAACAATTAGGTTCTTGTCTTTTATCATTTATTCTGCCTTCAGGATGGGTGAGATATTGTTTGTCTAAAGTATTAGTACATTTTTTTAATGGACATACGATATTCTGAGTCAGTAAATACTCTTTTATGTTCTTTACTCCCTTTTCACCAATGACTTGTTGAACAGTAGGATCTTTCAAGCAATATTCTAAAACTTGCTTTTCTTTGCTGTGTCCCATGTTTAACGATTAACTAAAATTTAACGTCTCACCGAGGCAGTACAATGCAATTTTGACTTATTTATTTACTTATTCATTTTATAACGCTAAATTTTGATCATCTTAAACGATGTTTAATTATATTATAATTATTTTTTTGCTTATCCTATTAAGTCATGTCAAATAACACATTGATGCTCTGTGAATAACACTGATAAAAATGATTTGATTGATCGATGTCAAACTGTGTTTTTTTTTCATGGAAGTGTTGAGTTTTCAATACTCTGTAGTTTAAATTAAACTATAGAGATGGGTTAAGCATAGTATAGACTTATAGAGAATCTACGGTTAAAGCAGGTACGAATCGACTCGGTAGTTTCCAAGTGCAGAGAGGTGTGTTGAGAGCTTGAGAGATGCACTTATGTTCCACATTTCACATAATCACGATAATAAGTATGATCCTGTGAGACGTAGCGCGTATACACAGGGCGACACCCAGGCGCAAACCCGTCGTACCCACGGCTGATTTCGCATCGATTTGCATCGTTATGTGAACAAAGGCCTACAAATTAGTACACCACAGTTCTGTCTCATAGCTTCGGAAAGCACTTTAAGCTGTTGATCCCGGCTGTCATTAATAGATCAATGCCAATAGTTGGCCATATTGCTAGTAACTTGGTTCTGGAGGACAGATAGATAGTCGCTCCATGTAAAACACTGGCATCCAGCTGCATCTGGTTATATTGGATTGGAAGCCAACCCCCACATAGTTGAGAAAAGGGTAGGCAGATGATGTCATCATCATCATCATCATCATGAGTTGTTCTTTCAAGTCCGGTCTTTTCGCGGACCGAAACTCATCACCGTGACGTTATTAGGCATTTCGATTTAATGTATGAAGATCACAATAATAAATTTAAAAGCGCACTGCTGATAGGGAAAAGTGAATTCTAAATACGTTTTGAAATGTAATGCCGGAAAAGTGTTTCGCATATTTATGATTAATAATGGGTATTGCCGCACATACCATTTAAGGAAGAAAATCATAAAACAATATTGTGTATAAATAAGTTAATTAGGTCCAAGTCACGCAGTCTGTAATACATTGAGTGTTGAGCTTTAGTGCCGTAAACATGTGTCGATTCGTGGTAGTTGTTTTTTTTTTATCATGTGTGTCCTTCGGCGGTAAGTTACATGTTCTATGATTATTTAATAAACTAATTAAAAAATTCCACCCGCCTGTGTCGGGATCAGGGTCCAAGCTACCGGTGGTTACGGCTCCACAGACATGTACCTCCTCACAATGCGAGCAGCAACAAGGAGGGTCTTCTGAATGTCCTCAGTCCTCAGCTCTTACTTAATATCAATATTATTAGTCTGTAGTGTCCCACTGCTGGGAAAGGGCATTTACATTAATTTATTAGAGAATGACCAAATATTTGTATGACATACAAAGTCTGGCTGTTTGTGTATAAGAGTTTAAATGTTTGTGAAACCCATCCACGATACAGCAGAAATCCGTAGTGTGGTGCAATGTTTTTCTCTTTTAATAAAAAAATATAACTTAATAGCAGGGTTAATCAGTGGTTGCTTAGTAGAAACAGTACATACTATTTGTAAAAGAATCGAAATTTAACCGAAGTACCAGTTTTTACCTAGATATCGACTTAGGTCTATCATTATTAGAGATTGGATTGCGCATGCATATTAGAGCATTTTTTTCAAGATATACCTGATCGTTCAATATTTGACTATATTTGTTTCTCTTCCAACTAGAAAAAAATAAAAATGTGCTAGAGGATGTGCAAATAAATAAAATAAATTTAAAAAATATATAGTTTTAAATAATTTAAATATTTTAATATATAGAAGTTGGGTCTCCGAACTACTGAGATAGAAATAATTTGGAACATTCAACTATTGTAAAATGATAATATCTCGTCGAAAATATTTGTGTTAGTTATTATTTCGTTTTAATATATGCTGTTTTATTAGTAAAAATACATTGTTTCGTAGTGTGTACTTACTTTTTTTTTTCGTTTTTGTTGCATATATTCAGTATTTGTGATGTATTTTTGCAAGCATATTTCGAACATTTTAAGTTGCATATAATCCGGTTATAATATTGCAATTGCAATTGAAATTATGATTTAAACCACAGCAACAATTAATTAGGTAAAACTAAACCATAATATTAACTAAGCAAACAGGGAATTAACCGGGATTTACCTTATGCGCATAAAAATTCCATTGATCAATATTATGACTAAATATGTAATTCCTAAGAATCCTATTGGATAAACAACTCATTCGCTGAAGTACACATGGTCGTTTTTACCAACATTAAACAACATCTAAATGAAGCACTACATCACAAAAAAAAAAAAAAACACAGCACTTTTTTTTTTAATTTATTTATTTATTTATTTATTCTGTACATAAAATTATGTAGGTAGGTAAGTGTACGCAAAAGTTATTGCTGTGAAACTACATTTTTTTCGTGATGAAAAATCACGTTTTACGTTAGGACTCAATGTAACGGACTCAAAATATCGTGCTGATGGATGCATTGAATTAAAGGGTCCTGGAGGTATTTAAAGTAAACTAAAACATTAAAAACTTGTTTTAAACTAAAACCTTTGAGAAGAAGTTGGAACTAACTAACCCCTAATATCTCCGTAACTAGAAGGTTCCCAGGTATGGTCTAGTAGAACAAAAAAATTATCGCAATGACGGGGCGAACAAGTGCCTTTCGGCGTGGTTAAGGGCATTTCTACACCTGTTAATATCAGTAACGATATTTTGAAGGGATATTAATGAGAACCCCGGGGAACCCGTGTACCCCAGAGATTCATATTAGTGATACACATCCATGCGAACATGAACTAATTTGACTAAGATGTCTCGTTGAAAAGTAAAAGTTGTTCATATTCTCATTTTCCACTGAAATATTGGTACCCAATTGTTCCATACATTTTGACGGTGTCTGTATTGCATTTTGTATGAAAGGAAACACAGTATTGTGTGTTCCATAGGTGAACATCAGTCTCGCCTCACCACACATGATTCCGAATCAGTCCAAAAATCAAATGGTATGGCTATAACACTACTTTATGAGTTTACATAGTACTCATATAATTTGATGGCATACATAACTCGTGGTTTTCCTTTTTAAGCAAAATGTTAAATGTGTTGCCCCCGTTTTTTATAAAAATTTAAAAAAAAAATTGAATTTTTTAATGAATTTAGAAATCTTGAATTCTGTTAGAAATCTTGTTTTTAACACAATTTCAACAATTCTAACGTTGCCAACACGCCCCAATAGATCCAAATGTAGGAACAAACATTGACAATTACTCAGCTTAACAGCCAATTACAATTCGTGCGTCACTCCAATTAATGTGAACCGCTTATTTACGACATTAATATGATTTATTCTACGGGGGCTTTTCCTTATGAAAGATGAATTTTGTTGTAGGTATTGTTATTATTACATGAAATAAATATATTATGACGGCATTACGTAAGAGCCACACTTTATATAGTTCACTGCCTTATCCTCGTGAGCGTAACGGTGTTTCCTCAGAGCAAGATTCATAAACCACGACTTTACTTTTTCTAAGTTTAGCGTTTCAAAGGAATACTTATGAACTTTAAAGAGTTATGAATAATGTTGCCCACGACCTACGTTCGAGTAAAATTATTATAAAAATATGCGACTTCCCTTTTTTAATCGGATTTTGTTACCAATTACAAGCGCTTTTTTTTTTTCACGGAGCCCTTACAATTTTTCTAAAATAAAAGTAACTAAAGTTACTCCTTATAACATCAGCTATCTGCCAGTAAGTCCCGTCGAAATCGGTCCAGCCGTTTCGGAGATTAGCCGAACCAAACAGACAGTCAAAAAAAAATTTAAAATAATTGTTATGTGTGCCGTACGTGTGTTATGTGTACATTCAGTAAAAATCTGTTATTTTGAAATAATAAACAGACACTTCAATTTTATTTTATTTTTTCGAATTAATAGTAACTAGGTTATTTGAGGTAGTTAGGAAGAGGAAAATATGTTTCTAAATCAAACCAATTTGTTTGTGATCATTCCACGCTAGTTGACATCTAAACGAATGTCTAAATAAAATCACTGCATAGAATTTTCAGCGATCGGATCTACGCCGAGAGTTCAAACTCCTGTGCAATAATATTTAGCAATTCGTTTAGTTGTCTCATTGTGTTAGTGAAAATGGCCATATGTGTCCCTGGCAAACTAAGGAATGAATAACACATTCAAAAAATCATAGGAATTATTACATTTAGTTTTAACACAAATGATTCTCAATTCTCAAGCGCTTCACTTTGGTGAATACTAAACATAGCCTTCTATAATTCTTTATTTTGTTACTAAGTAGTTCCCGATCAGGTTTTTATTTTGACCGAATTAATTGTAAGTCGGCTAACTCTATTCCATCAAACGCATTGCAGTTTGATCTAGAATAATCTAGATGGTTCAGGGATAAAATGCGCAATTTATTTTCTGAACTGATTTGTCATGTAGGTATCTGCCTATTTCCAAATGTTATCTACTCTGCTCGTTACGGAACAGTTTCCTTATTTAAAATCAAATGTGTTAGGGAAAAACATTATCCGTCCCATACAAATGCGATGGCACGGTTGGCGCAGTGGCTAAGCAATTGACTGCTGTGCTTCGTGTCGCGTTTCGACTCCCGCACGGAACAAATATTTGTATGGCCTACAGATAGTTGTTCTGGGTCTGGCTGTTTATGAATTTAAATGTTTGTAAACGCACCCAAGATACAGGAGAAATTCCTAGTGTGGGGCAAGTATAAAAAAAAAGAAAAAATCGGGCAATGAGCGATCAGGCGACTAAGAACGTTAGTCGACTAAATCGTCATTAGATATTATCGAGGACCAAATTAATCTATTCACATTGTACCTAAGTACGCTTTAACTAAGTAAAATATTAACATTACCTTTTCAGTTTTGGCGGAAGGGGAAACAAATACCACTTGTACGAAAGATGATCCAGAGCTGAGCGTAAGTACTAGAGCTGTACAAGGCGCATGGCCAAAATCGCAACTAACGCCGCCATTTTATTTTTTCGATAAATTCTACATAATAATTTCTTAACATTCAAAAACTTGTCGCAATATCATATCAGAAAAAAAAAATTATAATGTAAAGAATGGAAGAAAGAAAAAGTATTTATTAGACTCACACAGGACAAAACACAAAAAGAAATGGATGAGATTACACTAAATACAAAAATAATTACACACTAAATAAGAAAACAAATTAAATTAGTCCTGTACGAGGCCAGAAGGTCAAATCTCAGCATGGTGCTGCAACATTTTAACAATATAAATAGCATAACCTATAGTAAAGTAAAGCAGCATGATGGCTTTTTGCGCTTCAAAGACATTTTCGGGAGCGTGCTGTTGGTAAACATTTTTGAAAGGGTTTGGAAGATTTTAGTATGAAACGTAGCCTGCCTAACTTTCGCCATTTTATTTTATTTTTAAAATAACGACCACGCATACAACCCATATTAATCAATAGCTGGTATCAATACAAACAAGTCTTGAATGAAACAAAATATTCTAAAAGATCACGTTTCCGAGATATGAGCTATCAAAGTTGAGAGTTTGTAACATTGAAGATAAGCCTTCAATGTTACAACCTCTCAACTTTGATAGCTCATATCTCGAAAACGTGACGCTTTAGAAGATTTTGTCTCATTCAATACTTATTTATTTATCTATTTTAGTTCATGGAGGACTTACAGCTAATAAAAACAAACAAAAAGAAAATCATAGTCATTTGTTTGTATTGATGCCAGCTATACTGCCGTCGTAAGAAAAAAGGGCACAACTAACATTTTTGTCAAAATTGAGTTATATACATATTTAGAATCAGAAAAAAAAGGCACATCTACTCAATTTTTTATAGAATTTTATCTTCAAGGAATTCGGAGATACAGTAGGCTCAAAAGGCACAAATGAGACTAATATTCATGTTTTATAAAACTTTAAAGTCGATTTTCTCCATATTTATAAAATGTTAGTTGTGCCTTTTTTCATTATGACGGCAGTATAGTTTCATATTAGTTTTATCAGTGGCCGTTATTTTGAAAATAATATAAAATGGCGGAAGTTAAGCAGGTCAAATAATTCAAAGTCCTTTTCTGTGGAAATCATATGGCAAAAACAAGAGTGCGGCGATGACTCCTACTATGGGCACGTGCCAAAATAACCATGCTGTATAAAGGTATTTTAGTTAGATTGAGATTTACATATAGCGTTCTTAAAAATACGGGATTTGCCCCTCTGAAGTGTTTATCAGAATTCGTTGCTAACTTCACTACACTTAACTACACGTGTAGAAACCTACCTACCCAACTGACTTTCAGGAGTTTGGTAGCCATGTTTTTACTCCATACTTTATTTATTTTAGGTCAGGAGACATGAATGGCACAAATGCTTCAATAACACCGTGGAACGACACTTAAATCCTGATAAACCTGCACTTGGGTAAGTTAGCATTAATACCTAATCCTTAACTATAAGGCTCAGTTTAAATAACCAAGGAATGGAATGGCATGAAGCGACTTTTTGTAAAGAAATTGTACGAAGCAATTGCAAACTAGATACGAGCTGCTGGCTGCAGGTATTGTCGAGAATGCGCGAGAATTATTCGGAAGTCGGAGGACAATATGTCCTTTTGGATCACAAATAATATATACGTAATCCAATTGGACTAAAGGTAATAAATACTATGCTTTGTACAATTTCGTTTAAAAAATCACTTTCATTTCGTTCCTTGGCAAGCTGGCAATGTTCATGGATCCACACTATTATCAACTTTTGTATCGAATATAACACTAAACGAAGGTACCTAAGTGGCGAAATATGGGAAGACCACGACTCCACGTTCCACGAGTGTAAACTATAACTGAATAAACGTCTGCCAGATCCTTTGAAGAAGACAGGCGTGTGTGTAGGTAGTTAAAGTGGGCATACGATAGAATCCTAATCAAGCTGAAAGCATGCGATTGTCAACTCTTCTCACGATGCGTGATGCGTCACATACCTAAGTGTCACCAGGTGATACTACCGCGCTCACTGACGGTCGACCACTTTTCAACCTTATTATTTAGGGCATAAAAATGTGATTATAGCCGGTCGGTCGGAATTTGCCGGTCAGTGGCAGGCTGTATGTTGAACAAAATATGATGTAACACGGTACAGTATTTACAGAATTATAATCATTCAAATCATCAATAGAACCCTCTAAGTTCATATAATCCCATTGAATGACTATTTCATGAGAACTACATTTAATGGGATTAAATTAACTAAGAGGGTGTTATTGGTGAATTTAATTATTATAATTCAGTTAAAGCTTACTTAGCTATGGACTCGCTAGTCGGGTTCTGGGCATGAAAACAAGTTTTCAAGAGCTGATTATAACGACGACTCGGATACGGGTTGTGGGCACACGAACGAATTATTGTTCGACCCATTTGCTGGGTGCTGGGCACCGAAAGTGTTAAGAGTTATGCCATATTTGTGACGTCGCGAATCATATTATAATCAAAATACAACCAATTGCAACAAAACGTAAGAAAATTTGAATTTCGCGGGCTACCCTGGCGCTCCCACAATAATATTCCTAATATCTAACGGACTTTAGTAAACTCTTAATTTTTATTTGATAACTCAATTGTTCTAATCATGTACTTATACCTATTTGCTTTCAGAGATTGTCATACTGCTTCTGATTTTGGGGAAAAGCTCGACGCCTATGTAAAATTTGTGAACGCAAGATGCAACAAAACTTTAAGTTTAGACACGAAGAGCCTTGTAAAACTCATAGAATTCAGTTTAAGGAATGATTCTTTTAAGAGTAAGTTATGTTTTAATCGTTTTATTGTCCGTTTCCGTACCAACTGAGAAACTCACACACACACTCGCATTCGCAGTATCGAATACTCAAGGGTACCTATGGAATGATCTTATAATGTAGCTTACGGGATGATATCTTCCGTGATTATCAATTATTTTGCGCTCCCGATATTTCGACGCTGTTGCAAGCGCCATGATCGCGGGATGACATCCCGATTATCGATATTGAGAATCACGGAAGATAATCCGTAAGTGATAGTATAAGTTTAGTTTTAAACCGTGAAAGCTTAAAGCTATGGGATGATTCTTCCAAAGGGGAAAAATGGCATGATTCCTTCCCTACCCATTCAAAATATAATGCTATAAGTAAGTAGCAAGTTTTTAACTTTAAATTCTCAGTTCATACGGGCTTTAGACTCCTAATACGCTTAGTTTGCGTACACTATACAAACCACTTTATGCGGATCTCTCATTGTACGGAAATTCTATACAAAGCAAGGCCATGTTATACTGGAAATGTATAGATTGATGTGCCGCCGTGTGTACAAGTCCACCTTTCACATTTTTCAGAATTATACGAGGATATCAGTTGTGTGAAACGAAACGAATATAACATAAGTAACAACTGTGTGAAAGCCAATGTGGGATTCTTCAATATAACGATGCGAAAAAAACACACGTCGTGGGTAACCAAGGGACATTTGAAATACACTGTAAGTGTCTTTTTTGACTTTTTAATATTTTCGCCATTTGCCTTTTTTTGTTGAAAGCTTCTCATTTGTGAGCTTCCACAAACCAAAAGATGGCTGTACTAGTACGCTCTATAAATGAGCAAGTACGCATGACGATAACATCTATGACAGCCTCGTTGGACTACTGGTCGCATATGCGACTGCTGAGCATTGTTCTGGGTTCAATTCCCCGGTTAGGCACAGTGGTATTCATTTTTTTTCATTAGGAATTTCGGAGTAGCCGCCGGAGCCCGGTTGATGGCAATTGGTTCGCCTCCTATTAGGTCCAACATTAATGGCGAAATGTGGGTGTACAATTAAGTGCCTACACCTCTCCTGCCTAACCCGTCGGGGATTACAGGTGTGATATTGTTATATTAATAATATATACTATTGTTACAGGGGCCAACTTGTACAACAAGCAAAATTGTGAGAAACTGTGTTCAAGCAGTTCTGCACAATTGTAAACAACACACTGAAGAGTACATGGCAAAACTGTTTAATTTCGCACGAGACCTCGGAAATTGTTCCCAGTTTCCTGACACGACGCCTGTTCCCCCGCCTGGTGGAACTGTGAGTATGAACATTATATTATTAACTAGCGACCTGGGGGCCTACCATGACGTCGTCTCGTTCTTAAAGCAGGAGTAATTTCAGTGTGGGAAAGGGATGGCGCTAGACAACCAGTATAGCTCTGTCTCTGTCCCACACTGGAATTACTCCTGCTTTAAGACGTCATGGTAACCCCCCTGACCTAACTTTGTACGGCTACGGTTTTAACGACCGAGTGTTCTTTACTACACAGGGTGGAAGGGACAAAGACGCACAAATGAATACCACGTAATCGGTACATCAAACTGAACCCAAAAAAAAAACTGCTGTTCTATACACTCTGACCGTGTGGGTATTGCACTTTAGTAGGCAACAGCAGTTTTTTTTTTTAAATTCGGTGAATACGTGGTAACCATTTGTGCGTCGGTGTCCCCCGTCGACCCAGTATAGAAGCTTATTATTAAACACATAAAATACACACTAAAGCCGCGTCGACACGATCAGAGTATGCTCGGACCGAGTGGACTCGGATACCTACTCGGACACAACTCGTATTGTGGCAACCCATAATCCGAGCGCACTCGGGTGGGTTGGTATATACGAGTTGGGTCTGAGTAGGTCCGTATCCGAGCTTCTATACTGGGTCGAAGGGGGACACCGACGCACAAATCGTTACCACGTATTCAGTACATCATTCTGAATCCCCCAACCAACCCACATTTTTCACCGGATATTTTTAGAAAAAACAGCTGTTGCCTACAAAAGTGCAATACCTACACGGTCAGAGTGTACCGGCTTTAGACTGCCTCGTAGGTAGGTATAGTGGTCGCTAGTGCTACTGCTGAGTATAAGGTTCTGGGTGCGATTCCCAGGTCGGGCAGTGTCATTGAGTTATTCCATCAGTACTTTCTCAGCCACGGAGTCACATTTGGTTCTACGCTTGTCAACCTGGGACTGATACTTACCTACCTGTAGCTACACGTCTGCGTAACGCTTCAAAAAAAAACAGGCTTGAAACTACAGAACATCACTGACTACGAATCCTCACATAACCACTCCTTTTGCATAAAATGTTATTTACCAATTTTTTTTTTCAGGGTGCGGCGGCCGCTCCTTGGTTAACTACACCGGTAATTATTACTTTAAGCATAGGAGCAGTAGTGGTAGTGGTAGCCATAATCATAATAGTAGTTTTAAAATTTAAGAAATAGTAGAGTAAAGCTACACATGCTTAAATCTCACAGACCTTGCCGATAGATCTTATTTAGGTACTGATCACAGTAACACGATACCATAATCAAAACTAAAATTACATTGTTTTAGGATTCATAAACCTAACCAGGGACTGTTCCACCACCTATTTTAGTAGCAGTTTTACGTTAATCTTCGTTTAGTGTGCGAAAGAGATGGTGCTAGACGTCCTTTATAGCTCGTTCTCTTTCGCACGCTGAAGTGACATTGGTGGTGGTACAGGCTCATTAGCCTTACGTAAGGGACCTATTTCTTTTATTTTTTTGCAGATCTGCTTACTGGCTGTTTTAATGCATGTTTGTGTGCAGAAGTTGAAGGTTAGTTAAGAAAATCGTCAAGATCCTCTTGAGAGGATAAGGTTTTATCACTCTGCACTTTGCACATTTGCTCTGCACTTTCTTTTAGTATTTATTATCTCAGTATTTATCCCGTTTTTAGCCATATCATTTTTCACATAATCTACCCATTGTTTTTTTTTTGCCTACATTGATTTTTATCATATCCCCATTACTCAAAATATAACCCACATCATGCACTTCATTCATCATATCAAATCATGCATGCAATCAGCATGGCCATGTCAATAGATTTCCATACAAACTACTAAACAAGCGATGTTTAGCTCGTGCTTTGGACGTATGCCTGATTCCATCTAGAACTGTCTCCATCTAGTTTGTTAACTGTCAAAATTGATAGAGACAGCAATAACGGTTAGTTAAAGTACGTGCTACTTAACGTTTTTAGATCTCAATCTTTTAGATAACAATTATTGTAACATTTGCACAATGTTGTAAACTTAGATTATTGATTGATTGATCTCGGCCTTCCTCATAGTCATTTCTCATTATTTCCAATTGCACGCACCTCTCGCCATTGAAGCACTCTGATCTCAGCTGCATGCGTTTGCTATTCATTTTTTATTTTTTCATTTCTTTGGTGATCCAAAATCAATTCAAATTTACTGATATGAAAAATTATTGTAACAAAAACATGTATTATTGTGCCTCATATCAATCTCATGACACAATTTTTTTTGTCTTTTTTGAAAATTCTTATTTTGAGGCCCGCTTGCATTGCACATCACTAAATATATTGAGCGATAAATTAATTTAAAATAACATATTGGACGTCTCCGTTATTAATTGTTTGAAGACAGACATTATCTTTTGACAAAAACAGAATGATGTGTCAAATATTATCATCGATACATAACGAGATGACACATCGCAGGATGTGAAGAATCTCAAACTGCCAAACTAAGCAACAATCTGAGTGAAGCCAGGACTGATTGCAGATATACGAAAAAAAAATGTTTCGTAACGTAAACACATTTTAGATAATTGTGGTGCAAGCGTGCCTTAGTGAGTTTTTATTAGATTTTAAGTAGAATAGGTTATAATTTTATACAATTAGGCAAGTAGGCATTGTAAGTGAACATAATTCTCTCTCTAGTATTAGAAATCTAGAAATAAATAATTTATTAAAACATGATAGACTCGGTATGTACCTGTCAGGAATTTCATTGATCGCCGCACCGGTGGCTTACCTGAGCTGAAATCTTGTAATGCTGTCATTTGAAATAATTATAAACTTTATTCAAATAAACGTAGGACATATTTTGTATTGCGTAAATAACGCCAATATTTAGCTTAGAAGTAGACGACTCAGAATTTAATTTATATTATATAAGTATATAACTAATGTCAACATTGCAAGCAAAATTAATATTGACTCGTATGTAGTAGTTTTTAACAGTATTGTTACTAAAGCCAAATAAATAGTTGTAAAATTATTCTTCTCATTTAGGGCCTGTTTCACCACCTGCGATTAAGTCCCGTTAACTTACTTGGCAGAAAAAAATCATACAAATTCTGTTCCATTTTTGAATTTATTCGGTAAGTAGTGGCTATTCGGAGATCGTGAAATTGGTCCTTAATCTTAACGATTAGTTAATATTTTAATTAAGTTACTGTGCCCGGTCTAGTAAGTGTAATAAAGATATTGTAATCGGATTAATTGCAATGCAACGAAATAAGGAGTCCAACGGTCTATTTCAATCCATTTGAAATGAAAATAAAATACAAACAGAATCACCCATGAAATTAATTACACACTGTAATCTAAGGGTTTCAAATTGTTCTCATTACATTTATCAATCTCAATAAGTACCTACTGCCTACTCGAGTTACAAAAGGCACAGAAACTGACCCCAAATTTATGTTTATTCATTTTTTTTTGTTTCAAATGGATATCAAATAGACACGGGGTGTTAGACTTGTTGTGTGTGTATTTATCAAAATCGGATTATTTAATAGTAAAAGATAATTTGTAATCAAGCAGTACCTACTTATTTATTCTTAACTGAACATTAAAATTATAATTATAAACTATATGCATTTTCAACAATGAGATTTTATTTACCAATGGCAACTTTCTTCAGAGGGCTCGTGGCCAAATAGTAACATCCGCACGGGCCATTCTTCTAAGTTAAGCAACCTTTGCCGAGATCGGTGAGTGGATGGATGATCATCATCTTTATTACCGAATTCCCTGCGTGTCTCACACGTTAAGTCGTTGTTCCCGGCAGTCATTTGAACATCTTTGAGACATAAGGCAGAAGTCCGAAATTGACAACCAGTCTTACCAGGAGGTATCGATCGACAGACTTTTAAAAGATTTTCAATATCAATGTTACTCATTCGAAAAGCATCCAAACTGCTATTTAAAATGACGTTCGAATGAAGTAAGCGATCTCTACTAGCTCTAAAACGGTCGCATGCAAAGTCTTCTGCGTTTGCGTCTCCGTAATAGTACGAGTTAACAACACCGTACTGGCCAACAACAACACGTCCTCTTCTCATTTTGGAAGATAGTGATGGAATACAGCCGGACAGTATCCGTCAATCAGTCAAAGCTACCACACCGGTCGACCAACGTCGGTCGATGGCATCGATCGGCGTTCGATCAACAATTGCCCGGTATCCGTCGATCAGCCAAAGCTACCACACCAATCGATTAACGTTGACTGAAGGCGTCGATCGGCGGTCGGCCAATTGTTTATCGTCCGGTATCCGTCGATCAGCCAAAGCTACCACACCAATCGATCAACGTCGACTGATGTCGATCGATTGACATCGATCGATCTATTGGTGTGGTAATACCCTAAGACAGGTAGCCGACCCCAACGTAGGAAATTGAAAAGTCTAGGCATATGATGAATGATGCTAGCTCAGTCTTCCTTCTAAGGCTCTTGCTGATGCTTCCAGAGCACATTGTATGCCTTGCAATGTTCTGTTCATTCGCTCTTGCGCTATATGGATCCCTTGTAGGGCGTTCGCACAAAACTCAGTATTGGCTTGTATGCCTTGCAGAGCTCGTGAAGACCTCTCTTCTACAGCGATTCTTCTTTCCTCAAGGTTTCGGACCCATTCTGCTGTGGGAGGCGGTGCTGGACGATCTGGAATCAAAATTAGACTGGTTACTACATTTGTACACTACAGACATTCTACTTCAGTGGTCGTAAAGGCCAGGCCACTGCTAAGCATGAGGTCCTGAGTTCGATTCTCAGGTCGGGCAGAGTGTAATTTGGCTTTTCCTTCAGGAATTTCTCAATAGCTGCCCGAAGTACGAATTTGTGCCCAGTTGATGGCAATAAGCTTACCCCTATGCCACATAACTGGCAAAACGAGGGTTTGCTATACAAGGTATACATATACGGACCCGTCAACATGCAGCCGTCAAAGCATTCTGTACATCCAAATAACGCAAATGATATTGAAGATTGGTGCTAATCATCTCAACATCGTCTAGGGACCTCGCGCACTACGCTAGCGCGTCATGACCACAACTTGTTGCATGACCGGCCGCTATCTTAAAAAAAACTGGTCGGACGCCCGGTTGTGTGACCAAACTTACTTCCACCACCGTAGAAACGGGTTTTGTCGACGGAATAATCAACAATATGACAGATTTCTTATGTCATGCTACGCGTGCTGGCCGAATCTTCTGCGGCCAAAATCGTGGTCGTAGCCGCGTAGTGCCCGATGTCCTTTACTTACATCGTTTTCTTGCGGTTGATCCATAGGGGGCTGAATAAACTCTTGTTGATGTTGTTGATGATTCATAGGCACCTGAAAACACCAAGAATATCATATAGAAGCACGCAAACAACACTCATATCTGAAGGCATTCAGTGTGACTTTACCTACACAGTTTTTTTATACGTTTTTGAACATTTTTTATTGCCTCTTTGGACTAGTGGTCGCAAGCGCGACTGCTGAGCATGAGCTCCTGGGTTCGATTCCCGATTCGGGCAAAGTGTTATTGGGTTATTCCATTAGAAATTTCTCTGACGCAGCCACGGAGCCTGGACTAGTGCCCGGTTGACAGCAATAGGTTCGCCCCCTATTACATGGGATTTAGAACGTAACTGGCGAAATGTGGGTGTGGGTGAAGCTTTGCTCTGCCTAACAATTCACTACAGGCGTGATGTTATGTTATGTTTGAATAATAAATAAATATTGATCATATTGGGTCAATCTTAAAATGGACTTCCCAGAGCCCAATTAATAATCTTTTATTCGTTTTATTATTTTAAAATAATTACTTAAATTAATAGCTGCAGATTTAAGTGTGTTTGATAAGTATAGACTTCTTAAAAGCTATCTCATAAAAAAATAAGTAAAACCGTTTTTATTCATTATAATATAATTTGGGGGCCTTTGCCCAGCAGCTGAACAGTGTAAAAAAAAAAACAATTATTTCATATCTCAATGGATTGAACTCACGCCTTTTTCTCATGTGAGTAGGCAGAAACCACATAACGCCAGCTGATATGATCCACACACATACCCCTAAATAAGAAGACTGATTAAAACTCGCATTAAAAAAAAAAATACCTTTTCGCTTTAATGCTCGGTTCCAAGCCAGTTTGGTTGGTGGTCGTCGTCTAACAGGCGGTGAAACTGAACGTTTTGATGCTGCATCAGCCTCAGATTCTTCTGATTCTGATCTAACTTCTATTTTTGGTTCAGGAGCCAGTCCTGGTGATGCTTCTGGGGGTGGTGAATCGGGAGGTTGTAAATCAGGAGGTGGAGAATCAGTTGGTGCCCCATTAAGTCGTGCTGCATGTGATGAGGAGTTAACTAATCCAAATTCCGGCATCGGAATCCCCAGAATTTTTAGCACTCTTCTATCTTTTTTTGTTAAATTCAATAACTTTATGGGATCGCCTTTTTTGAGTGCTTTCAGCTGTCTCCGAATCGTACAAGCTCTTTGTCGTGCTTTGTATTTTGCTTGATTCCAGTACTGCACGAAAAAAAATTACATTATAGGAAAAAACAAATGATTACCACTTTTGTTAGTGATTTGGGTTCATAGAATTATTCACAAGGGTGCTGTCATTATTCACAAGGGGTTGCTACTATTTGGTTTAATTACACACAATTTAGCTAAACCAATAAGTACACTATGGCCAACTCACTAGTATCACAAATCATTAAATGCTGAACATAATTTGAAATAGCATTCTATTAAGTTTATTTATTTGTCAGATCCGGTCATTGGTAGGGATATAAAATGAATTGAAAGTATGCCAGTGGTGACATCACACAACCTATTTACAAGTCTACCCACACCACAGTGTGCTTCTACAGAGCTGTGATATTTACAGCTCGAGGTGAGGACGACATTCAATGTCTGATCGCAGCGGAGTTGAGGCGTCCCAACCCGATTCATTGAATTGTAATTTCAAGTAATTTGTTAGTTTATTAGAAAAAGAACCCCACCCAGTGTATTTTTATTGCACAAAACCCATCTTCTGCCCACATGATGTACGAGTCTAACGGAATAAATCCTGACAATCCTTTTCCAACATATTTATATAATATTAAGCAGATGATGTACTCAGAGAATTTTAGTACAACAGCAGCATACCAATGATTTTTTTAAGCTATTTTAACACAGTTGGAGCTTGATATGCTTTTACTGATACTGTGTTGATATTATCCTTCTTTTCTTTCAGTCCATGCAAAGGATGTCTGTATAATCCTAATATGTAATGTGGGAATAAATGTTGAAAATTGATTTAAGACTGCCCCTTGTATGCTAGTTCAAAATATATATGTCCTTTTTGTTTTATTTGGTATACAATTAAGTGTTTAATATATAAATAATATTCTAATGCTTTTGAATAAGTAACAAGTCTTAAAATATCGGTCCTAGGAATCACAGAAAAGGCACAAGTATTAAGACATATAAATTATGTATTGTTGTTTCAAATTCATGTTTTATTACATTTGGATTAACCACAACATACTATAATTTTAGCTAGGAGTGAGGCTGTACCGTGTAAATAAATAGGTAATAAAAATAGCTACTAACTAGTAATAACACTTACATCTCGCCACCCTTTCAGGCTTCTTTTACAGCTAGACCCTTCGGAATTTAGTAAAGACGTTAATTCATCCCACCGGTTGTGACTTTCGTCTCTTATTGCAGGCGAAGTCAGATTCACAGCATTGGCGAATTCAGGGTGAGCCTCCATATATTGAAGCAAAAGCTTCCATTGGCGGTCGGTAATAATTGGTTTTGCAGGCATGTCCGAATGAAAATTGTAATGTTAGGAATTCAAACATCAAATTTACTTCGAAATAAATTACGAATCGTAGGAATTTTAGGCCGAGTACAACGAAAACTTTCTATAATCCCAAACTTAAAAGATGTTGGTTTCACGAATTCCAAAATTACTTTCACTGTGATGTATTGTAAACATTGGCCACAGATAAAAATATGTATGAAAAGTCACTTTGTCAAACAGATTGTAAAACGTTTAGTTCATTCTGTCATATGAATTTTGGTAGTTCTAAGATATTTTCAAACATAACATAACATCTCTGAGATCATTAGACCAACGAGGCAGGTCGTTACAACTTTTTGTAGAGTGTTTCATACTTATCTTCGCTTATAAACCTGAAACTTGGTAACAGAAGGAAAATTGTTATTCGCAAAACCAATTGCCTCCTAAGCCTGCGAAATTCAATTTATTTTACGTTTCTTGCAATGTGTCACTGACCAAATAATAACAACTTAAGACCCACAACAATTGCCTGCTAGATAGAATCTAGCATCAGGGTTAGGAAATGCCATCTAAATTAATTTTACATCAAGCGGTACCATTCGTTTTTTTATAAAGATAACATAATATTAATATATTTATACACACGTAAACTCGGCGTGAGTTTACGTGTGTATATATTTCAAATCTGGATGCAGAAACTACAGAATGCCACCTAATACTATTTATACATACCTACTCCTTTTGTTTCACCCACGATTATACCTACGCACACTGATTGCTTAGAATTGAATTGCGATACTCCTTCAAACGACGGTACCCACTTTTCAAATTATGTATATGTTACGGCTAAAAGCCGAAGTAAGGTTCCACCACCAAAACACGAAACCAAAACGAGGGTAGTAGAAATAATGTAGTCAAAATAATGATTCTCTTTAACTTAATACTTTTTAATATCTTAAAAATACATTTTTCCTATGATTTAATTACCTAAATACAGCTTATTCTTCTTCTAGTATATTTTTTTATAATTTGATCTATATAACAACACATAATATTATGTTATGAATTACATGAAAAAATGCTAGCAAAGTTGGAATTAACCATTCATTCAAGGGAATGAAGTAGTAGCAGTAGTTATAGTAGCACTAGCAAAGACACAATAAGCAATTTAAAAAAAATACACTTTTGATATTAATCATAGTATTTCATAACTTCAAGCGTTTAAAGTAGTCACTTCACGTGCTTGAACTTATGAAATACTATTATTTCAAAAGTGTAATTATTTTTCAATTGCTAATTATGTCTTTCCAGCAGGGCTCTTGCAGATGCTTCTAACGCAGCTTGTATTCCCTGCATGGTTTTGTTCAAGCGCTCTTGAGCAAATTGAATGCCCTGAAGAGCGCTCACACAGAATTCTGTGTTGGCATGTATGCCCTGTAGAGCTCTTGCTGACTTTTCTTCCACAGCAATTCTTCTTTCCTCTATGTCTCGTACCCATTCTGGCGCAGGTGGAGCATGAGGCGCGGAGGACGCGGGAAGGGCAGGAGGCGCCGCTTGATTATCTGGGACTAAAATAAGATTGATTACTAGGTTACACTTGCTCTGCCACGCGACCTTCGTCCGTGTGAAATTATTATAAAAATATTTCTTCCCTATTTAATAATAATAATTTAATAATTATTAATATTATTAAATTATTATTAAATAACTAGGTTAAACTTGCTCTGCCACGCGACCTTCGTCCGCATGAAATTATTATAAAAAATTAAATATTTCTTCCCTATTTAATAATAATAATTTAATAATTAATAATATTATTAATTAATTATTAAATTACTAGGTTACACTTGCTCTGCCACGCGACCTTCGTCAGCGTGAAATTATTATAAAAATATTTCTTCCCTATTTCAATCGGATTTTGTTAACAATGTCAAGGGTTTTAATTTTTTTGTACGGAACTCTAATCCTTTCTTCAAAATAACCTACCTACGTTACGCTTTATAACATCAGCTATCTGCTAGTAAAATTCCGTCAAAATCGGTTCAGCCATTTCGGAGATTAGTCGGAACAAACAGACAGACAGACCGACTGACAAACAGACAAAAAATAAAAAAGCGGGTCAGGTTTCAATCACTATTGAAAGGATTTTGGTTGAGACTTTTTGATAAATAAAAATTTTAAAATGAGAAATTATCTTGCTGAAATGGTTTAGAGATGTAAACTAAAACCATCTTTCTTTTGGGACAGGAGATGGCCAAAATAGTAAAGATCTTCTATAACAAAAATAATAAAGGTGCATATTGCTCAGCAGTCATGTACAAAAGTTATAAAGGTTTATAATAATAATATATTAATAATAATAATAATATTCCACAACTATCACACAACGCCGTCTAGTCTCAAGCTAAGCAGAGCTTGTGTTATGAGTACTAGACAACTGATAAACATACTTATATATTTCTAAATACATACATATATAGATAAATAACACCCAGACACAGAACAAATGATCATGCTCATCACACAAACATTTGTCCTGGGTGGGAATCGAACCCACGACCTCCGGCATAGCAGTCAGAGTCACTAACCACTAGACCAACAGGCCAGTTTAAAGGAAGGTTTCATTTTAAGTTATGAATATTTTACAATTTAGCCTCACACCGGGGCTAAATTGTTTATTTTTCCCTGTTCTGTTCTTTGATAATATTGTATGGCAATGTTTTTTTTTAATTTCACTTGAAAAATCGAAAGTATGTACGAGTAAGTACGAGGGTACTTTCGACTTTTCAAGTGAAATTAAAAATCCCTTTTTATAATTTCTTTTCGAAATCTGCTACAGTATGTTAATAATTTTCCAAAATTCCTAATTTTTTATTTTAATTTTAATTTTGTTGGGGCATGTTTTGTCCATTTCCTTTGTTTTACAAATCTATTATAAAAGATAAAGTACAAAATCCACAAGGACAGAGTCAAAGGCGAGGATTACCATTAAATTATAAAAAATGGATTTATTCAAACTAGGATATTAAAGACATTTACCTTTTCGTTCTATTGGTACCCAATAATGTGGTGAAGCCACACGTGGTGGATGTGAACCTGGTTCAGATTTAATTTGTAGTGGTGGTATTTCCTCCGGAGTAGGAGTGGCTGATGGTGTCATATCTTTGTCTGACTGTTGTGGCTCACCATCATCCAGCGGAGACCGTGGTGCATCCAGTATTGGGGAAACAGGAGGGGGCTTTCCTTTCAATCGTACATGTACTGGTATCGCTATCCCCAGACATGCTAGCACCCTCTTTTCATTTCTCGATAACAGAGTTTCTCCAATTACTGTTCCATTTATCTGTTTCCGGATAAGAACTACCTTTTTTCGCACCTTGTACTTTGCATTATTCCAATACTAGAAATTAAATACTATTATTTTACAAGATTTTATATAACTCTAGCTCTTCAACCATTAACCCTTCATTCTGTGGGGGCCATCTCCATTATTCAAGCTATGAAATTCCAACTGCCTTGTTCATGAAATAAAATAGGTTGTATACATCTAAAAAATTATACAATTCTACACAAGGCAGTCATCTCCATTGGGACCATTGGAATAAAACTCATACATAAAGCTTTCAACTAATAATGATTGTGAGTTAACTTGCCAAGTATTCCCACACTGAACGGATTTAGATTAAATTTGCCATATTATGTAAAGTTCATGATCTGAGTTTGGACATAGGAAACTTTTTATCTCGGTCGGAAGTACGCCTGGGGTAATTTGCAACCCACACAATCGATGTCGCGGGCATTACACAGTTACACAAATAATGTCACTATTTACTTACCTCTCGCCATTTAATATAATTCTTTATGCAACCAGAACCAACGCTATTTAACCTGTTTGCTAAACGTTTCCACCGCATATTGTTTTCTTCCTTTGCTTCATGCCTGCTCATATTAGCGATGTTGCCTTTCGCAAAGATCGGGTTGGCCTCCATGTAATCAAGCATAATGTTCCATTGGCCTTCCGAAAGGATTTTTGGTGCGGGCATTTCTGAAATATTAGAAAACAAGAAGTTAGTTGGGAAATCGATGATACGTACAACTACAAATACAAACGATTACTTGTTTCTAAGTTATTATTCGAACTTTCACCTGCAGCTTGAGCTTGACAGCGATGTAACCTTTACTTGAGTCAAACAGTTGAACACTGCTTAAGTGTAAAGAGATTCTAAAGGGGAAAAATATCATTTAGTTGGAATACATTTTGTATCACTGCTGTGAAAGTGAAGTGTGATGTAAACAATAGCCAGAAACCAAAAATTGACAGATGACAACAAATTACTCACAGAGTAAAAATAGCGTAACTTCTCGAAGAAATACAATAAATGTGAAAAAGCTCTATAAAAAGTTCCTTGCAGTAAGTAATTGTGGGTTTGGTTACCTATGTTAATCGGGCATGAAGCCAAAAAATAAAAATAATGTTTTTTTTTTTTGTTTTAATATTAATTTCTTATTTTGCCAAAAGTTGTTTTCGCCAAATGGCCAACCATCTAAATTAAGGCCTTCAAAGCACATTGTGAATTTAGAATCTGTGAACCGACTGCCGGCTCAAGTTGGCCTCTGCAAATCTAATCTGCCTACCATTTTGTTAATGTGGGGTACATTTACGTGTACGTTTGTACGTGTACGTTTAAACAAACCTTATTTTTTCTTTTTGTTTCGAAAAGAAGAACGCAATACCGGCTAGTCGCAATACGGGGCTCAGTTCTAATTTACTACTTTGTCAAGAAAGTACCGGGAAACGATCAATAATAAACAAAATGTTAGTTATTCATCCAAAATTATTATTGCCTTCAAAGTATGCTCCTTTAGAAAAGATACACTTACGCCAACGATAATCATCATGGTCATCAAAACATGTTTAAACGCTTTTTCCGGAATAGAGTTCAGTTCTCGCCGCGAATTATCTTTTATGTCTTCTACCGAATGGAAACGGGGGCAACGAAGTGGTAATTTGAGTTTAGAAAAAGAAAGAAGTCGGCTGGGGCCATATCTGGAGAATAAGGTGGTTGCTCGATGATATTTGTTGAGTTTTTAGTCAAAATTTCTTTCACTATGATGGCCTTGGGCGAAGGCGCATTATGGTATAAAATCCAAGAATTTGCTTTCCACAATTCGGATCTTTTTTCGTCGAATTTGCTCTCTCAAACACCGCATAGCGCTCAAATAATATTCTCTATTTATTTACTGTTTGACCTTCCGACAAGAATTCCGACGGTCAACATGACTTTGACTTTTGATCGACTTTGGCGTGGTTTTTCGGTTTCGGCACAGTTGGAAGGCGCCACTCCGAAGCTTGTTGACTAGTTTGCATGTCATACTCGTAAACCCACGTCTTGTCACCAATAACAATGCGTTTCATGAATGGTGGGTCGGAATTATTGACTCGTTCTAGCATGTCCTTAGCGACTCTTATGCGATTGAGTTTTTGGAGAAAATTCAGGTCTTTTGGGACTGGCCGAGCGGCAACATGTTTCATACCCAAGTGATTATTTAAAATGGTACGGATCGATTCGTGAGACTCAGAAAGTTCAGCGGCTATCTCTCTCAAACTTGAATGAGGATTTTCAGTCACTATTACGTTCAGTTTTGCGATGTTAACTTCAGTTGAAGACGTTGATGGCCCACCAGAGCGAAAAAAATCTTCCATCACATCTCGACCGCTTTTGAACGCTTTGTACCACTCAAACGCACGTGTTTTGATAAAGTCGATTCACCGTGAGCCTTCTGTAACATTTTCAGGGACTCCGAACACGAGATTAAATTGGAAAAAAATTAAAACAAACTCTTTGCTTGATGTTTTCGTTCATTATGAAATTCGCCATACACACTATATATGATCTAAAAACATCACTAAATAACAGATACAACACAAACTCCGCGCCAAAATGGAAAACAGTTGTGCCAATCTAATAACTAAAAAAATAATTTGGAAGCATAAACAAATCATCTGTACCCCATACTTTTTTGACTGAATATATATAAAATTTTAACATTGCAACGCACTGGCTTGCGGCCATGGCCAGCGGTTAACCGCTTTGATAGAATATTCGGGCGTGCAACACGTGGGGTAATAAATGTACTGACTAAGCAGACAGATATAAAAACAGACCATTGCGGCGGGCCACAAGCTTCGGCTAGATGAGAAAGAGGTACTATCGCAGCTGACCGAAAGAATGCGGCAGGCCACCGCAAGCCCGCAACGACACTCCGAAATGTGGCCAGCAGCTCTAGTGCCCTAAAGGCTTTGGACCTTTTTATCCCATGAAATTGAACTCGCCTCCTTTGGTTTTCTTTTCTATTTCGTTCATTCTTATAAGAATGTAAACATTCGTTCTTTAAAGAATGACCATTCTTAAATTTCATTGACCGTCCAACCAATGAAAACATCCCCTCCACTCTATTGAACAACAGAGAGAGACAGAGCGAGAGACTGGAGAGAGCAAGAACATTGACCCGGCGGCCCCACCGAACCGCCGGCCGACCACTGCCATTCCGTTGATATTGCCGGTGTGGTTTGCTATAGCGTGTGCCATCAGTGCTGTGTATAGTCAGTTCATACGAATTAAGTGAGTGGTAACGTGAATTGAGATACTACCTATACTGTTATAAATCCGAAACCTGTTCCACAAAATGGCTTGTATCTATTTCATTTTTGTCCTTTTCATTGGTAAGTACACCCTATGGAAGACATTAATATATTCTTCCGGACCTAAAGTAATTTAAATCGATGTTTTTTCTTCATACTTATATGCCAATTAACACTCGGATTGTGTATTAGACAGCGTTGATATCCCTGTATTTCACTAGATTTAATAATTACTTAATTAAATTCAATCTCGTATCATGAGAGGGTAACCTACCCAAGTACCCAATACTTACACTGAACAGATTGTTAAATTGAATCCAAAATCTAGAATCTTGCGATTCAATCAGTTCACTATTGAACTATCAAGTTCAACCTTAAAGCAACCTTGTTATAGTCAATTAAAAGATTCTAATTACTTTATGATTGTGTGATTGTGCCTAATCTTTTCGTTTCTGATTATTAATTCCTGTCAATCGCTTAGTTTCCCGCGTAAAAATACCTATAGGTCTATTTAAATTGATTTCGCTGTTTGCCTGTGCAAATGCTAGAAAATATACAATTTTCTCTTCATTACTTAGGTACTAGCATCTCTGTACTTATCTATAATTTTATTTTAATGCTCCCCTTCATCTTCCCCTGCTAAAATATTGTTAGACATATTGTTAAAAAAAAAAACAAATGACAGGGTAAATGTCAGAACTTTAATGTTTTTTTTTTCAATGCTAAGCTGTACAAACTCAGTCTTTATGACTTCTTATGCTTCTGCAGACATGAAGGTGTCCAAAAAAAAAACATGCAAAAAATAAAAAGTTTTGATGAAAACAGTCTCTTTAGCTTAAATAGGGTATGACTTGGGTAATATGCGGTAATACTGTTTTATTTTCTATTCAGCCACATCTGATACAGTCGGCAACAGAACTAGAATAGAATAGAATAATCTTGATTTGTGTGAAATATGGTACATTGAGGTGTTAAAGATGCGGAATATGTACCAAAAACATGTACAACAACAAACACACATACAAATAAAAACAAATGATGAACATGGAAACATGTATGTGTGTGTGTGTGTATATAAATATTGTTATATAAAAACTAAGTTAACAATTATTGTTTAGATAAGCAATACATAAAAATTCAACAAAAAAATAATAATAAGTACCTACGGCTGGGCTTAGAGGTTAAAAACGCACTTAATGAGTATTGTACAAAAATTCAGAATGCAAATTGTTAAGTATATAAAAACTAAGCTACTAATTAAAGTAGGCTTACAACCTCAGCAGTTAGTCAAATTTGTAAATTGAAAACTTGCAAAAAAATATTAAGTGAGTAGAAATAACACAGCTCAATCAATCAATTAAACAACATTCACTTTTCTTGCTGACTGTACAACATTACAACTCGGTAGAGGAGGATTGAGATAGATGCATTAAGTATATACCTAAATCAAGCTGAAACAAAGTCTACTAAATCAGCAACCAGGATTAAAGTCCAATTCCATATTAAATTATTAATAAGCAATGATAAAATATTATAAATATTTAATTTCAAATAATATTTACATTATTTACAAACTACAAATCTAAAATAGTAATAATAATATGTACAAGTAAAGTGATAAATGTTTGTAAACTATGTGAGATTTGGTATATAAATGGCTTTTTAATTTATTTATTTATTATTCCATAAGAGATGTATTTCTACTAAACATCAAACAAAAACTTAAAATATTTCTTTGAATAGCAGTTCAAAGTTTAAAATTTTGAAGAACACCATTACTTCTAATTTCAGTGACACCAAATCGTCAATAGTTGAGACTATTGATGATTTCGTGTCATTGTAAATATGAATCATTTTATAGATGTTCACAGAACCATAAATTGATTTTATTGTCAGTAATCAAAAGTTAGATCAGTAATCAAAAGTTCATAACGTGGAAATGCTCCGCTCAACCCATCAGCTATTTAGCTAGTGTATCTTACCAAATAACTAACTATGAAATTGATAATAATAGTTCTCTTGTCTAGTTGATGTTTCTTTTAAAGCTATGCTTGGCAGTCTGTTAATAATCTGGTTTAAAAAAATATAAACTGCATACTAAAAAAAGTTTTTTTCATTTTATTACCTACTATTAAAAATAAAAATGAACTACTACTAATTACACATGGGCATAGGCTTAGTAATATATGACCCAGCTAACTCCCAAAATAATTATTCTTTGTGATCCCTATATATAAAACCCTGTAGTATTTCTCTTGATAGTACACTATCTAGAGAAGCTTTTCTCACAATTTAAAACTTTCTAGGTACTGCCACAGCTCAGTTAAATGAAGACTCATCACTGTCAAGCCCAATTACATTGCCACCGGAACTTCAGGACAAATTGAATCAATTCAATGAAACAGAAGTGGAAAAGTACAAGACGCAGTACTTGGAGCAGTTTAAGAAGAAGTGCGAGCAAAATGGGCATCCTGAAATTTATGAAAGTGCACAGGTACGTAACATGACTTTTGTTTGTTTGATTAATTTTTTGTTGTCGCTGACTATTCATGAATTTATACAGCATACCACAGTATGCTGCAACAAGTTCTTGAAACATGCAAAAAAAAATTGGATCTTCTAGAGGAATTGACGCGATCAGCTTATAAACATGTATGGTAAAACTCAAAAAAAAGTTACGAATTTCCAAAAGAACAAAAGTTGTTCAGTTTCATGGTCTGAGCCACCACACGACTTAACAAAAACCATATAAAAATACAAAAAATAGTGGTCCGCCGGTATCGGGAGCAGGGTCCAAGCTACCGGTGGTTAGGGCTCCAGAGACAGGAACGCCCTCACAATGCGAGCTGTATCAAGGAGTACTACCTCCTGAATCAGGCCCTTGATCCAACCGCCTAAGGAGAGCCTCCAAAGATGGTCGTCGAGTCTCTTGGCTATAAGGCCATTGGTCGTCACGACGACCGGCACAATGATAGCCGTGTTCACATTCCACATGTCGGCAACCTCGTGTGCCAAGTCGAGATATTTTATTGGTTTCTCTTTCTCAGCTTTCACGAGGTTCTCGTCATGCGGGATGGTAACATCGACTATTATTACGCGTCGCGCTGACCGGTCTATCACTACTATGTCAGGCTTATTGGCGACAATAGTCCTGTCAGTAATGATAGACCGATCCCAGTACAGCGTGACACGGTCTTTCTCGAGAACTGGGTCGGGCACATACTTGTAGTACGGTACCTCAGATTCTACAAGTTTATATTTCAAGGCAAGTTGCTGGTGAATAATCCTGGCTACTTGGCTGTGGAAGTACTCGCCGTTAGCCAGACGAGAACAACCAGAAATAATATGTCTGATGGATTCACCCGGACGGTGGCATGTCCGACACAAGTCAATCGTCCCGTCCTTCATAATATATTTCCGGTAGTTGTTCGTCGAATCAACATAACTTCGTCCATAATCGCTCAGACAAAACCTACAGTTTCCCCAAAGAGGTCGCCGAAAATACGAATAAAAAGAAGAAGAAAAAACGTATTATTTATTATTAGTCTACTTCGTCTACGTCGTGATGATATAATATCATCAATATTGCCGACGATCATTACATATCTTAAAAACTACTAAACCGATTTTTATGAAACTTGCACTGTTGCCCAATTGAAAGATACTCAATCCAACAAAAAAATAATTTTGAGAAATACGTGGACAAACATACATACACGTATGAAAATTTGCGTGTTTAGAAGCCCACATAGACTAATATATATATTCGAATATTGTACAATTCCAACCATATTACATATATACGGGTCGAATTGATAACCTCCTGTTTTGAAGCCGGTTAAAAACAATAATTGGTACGCTTAGGGCTCATCTACGGAGACAGGGCGCGTTGTGCGTACGGAGAAGCGGCGTGTGAAACGTAGCGATACTCGCGACGGATCACGCGGCGTTGCACGCGCCGCTTCACGCCCACCGTCTCCGTAAACAACATCGTAGATTGTCATGTTTGTGTTAATAATATAATACATAAAGTTTGTGTATAAAAGGCAATGCTAATTCTTCGGCCAAAGAATCATCATCCACAGCTCGACTTCACCCACTACTGGGCCTATCTTTGCTTGTGCCAAGCACCATGCTCTTGTGCCAGCCTCACCCAGCATACTCCCGCAATGGCAACAATGTCATGTGAATCACAGCTTTACTCCACCTGCCATTACCGCGCCTTGCTAGGTGTCCTGCCCAACTGCATTTTAGTAGTTCTATTACTAATACCTTAACTCTTGAGGAAAACTTTAGGGACATTTTTTCAGATAACTGTGTAGGTATTATGGGTATAATTTTTAGATATAAAACTAATGAGTACCGGAAATAAATGTTTTTTTAAAATCTTAGTTACAATAGGCATTATTATAGGTAATTCCGCACGCAAAATACTCGCTTTGGACGTGGAGTTGCGGACACCAGCCCGTTATACAATACAATTATAGGTAAAATTGCAGAAAACATCAAAATGATACAATGATATTATGCAGAATTGCAAAATATATTTTTTACCAGTGCGTGTCTGAACTTAGACGAGGCGAAATTATATTTACAGAAGGATCAAAGGGTCCTGTAGTTTCGAACTATCCCCCTGTGAAAAAAGGCATTAGTTTGTGTGTGAAAGACTTAGAGCGTTTATACAGAAAGTGCGCAGTCGCAAATAGCTGGCAAATATTTCGCTGTTTTGATTAATTTGACAATATTACTTTATAGAAATAAGAAATATGGCTAAGTAGTGAACTAAATTATTAATTATGAAATGCAATAATTAATATCGTAACACCGAATATTTAGTTTTATTTGTAAAAAAAAGTATTTGGAAACCTTCCAGATGCGTTTTTTACACCTAAAACGGTTACAACATCAAATTCAGTTTTTTAATTGCAATTCCTTATTAATATTCTAGTTCACTAGTTAGCCATATTTCTTATTCCCATACAGTAATATTGCCAAATTAATCAAAACAGCGAAATATTTGACAGCTATTTGCGACGTTACCCACTTTCTGTATTAACGATCTTAATTTTAATCATTATTCATGTATTATAATAAATTCTTTATTTCAATACAGTGACTACATTAACACAGACTTCTTAAATTACAACATACAGACGTTATGTCCCACAGATAGGCCCAAACTAGTTTTTCAACTGTGACCTGGGAGCCAGTATTTCTCCATTAAAAAAGTCATGATATGTCATAGCCTCACAAGTAAAAAAAAAAAGTGTAGCGAAACATTACAAAAAGTAATTCACGAAAAGATTAATTAGTACTAAATCACAATCATAGGGTGATAATAATTGTGCTTGTCGCAAAAAAATCAACCAGCCGTTCGGACAGGGACCGAATAATCGGGTTAAGAGGTTAACCGATTTAACCTTTAACCCATATTTTTGTTTTACCATTATACGGGTTAAGCCTTATAATATATGGGTTAACCATTTAAATATTGCTGATTAACTACAATGTAAGGGACAAAGCACCCAGCGGGGGCTAACTCCGTCACTTTCTTGCGTATTTTTTATGTACAAAAATGAACTCTATCCATGAGCCGGTTATTATAGGCTGATTAACCCTATAATACGGGTTAACCTTTACTCTAAGTTTTCTCACATATCCCTAAATAACCCGATTAAAAACCCTGAAAGGGTAATCTTTGCGGTCTCTGACCTGGTCAGTGTTACCACCGAGCGACGTGCAGTTGCTACGAATTCAATTTATGTCGCTCTATTTAATGTCTAACTATTCATACACGAAATCTTTTCAAGGAATCATCTAACGGCTATAACGAAGCCATTTCAAGGGATTATTTTTTTTTATCTGAGAATATTTTTATAAAAAATAAATAATTTAAAATTACTTGACCCGCAAAATAAATACTAGCTCCTTATTTTTGAACATCCATTACGCTAGTTTACTACGTCGTATTTACTACTGTCATTGTTAGAATATGGGAGTAAAGATTTTATGCAAAAAGTCTCAAAAATTTTTAGAACAATAATAATTTCGTAAAAAAAAACACTCGGATAATTTTTTTTTCGTTGCTATGGCGACTTTACGACTTATAGAAGTTAGTCTTAAAATGAATAGTTAGACCTTATATGTATGTATTTCTGCTTCGGTAATTATAATAACATTAGTTAATAACAAGGGGATAAGATTAAACTCATTATGAATATACCTAGCCTATTTATTTATTACTTATCTTTGTGGCCGAGTTAGCGTTATCACTACATATATCATATCGTGGGATAACGAGCTTATTTTTTTTTATTATTTCAACACGTCACAATGACGTCATCTTCCTGCCCTTGTCCCATTCTATTTAGGGTCAGCGTAACACGTTTTCTTCTTCCATTCTCCCCTGTCAGACGTTACGGCATCATTTACTCCTTTCTCTTTCAATCAGTCTTCACACAATCCATCCATCAACATTCATGGCTCTTTTAGTCACATGCGTTTCATCCCTCCTCATTACATGTCCAAAGACTTCCTTTAAATTTTTCTGTAACAGGCGCCACTTTCAAACTTCCAATACACTCATTCCTTATTTTATCCATTCTTATCACTCTACAGAACACGCCACAATATATTGAGTACTTATTCTGGAAAGAAAAACGTCTTTATTTTCAGTCACAACTATAAACGTGTTGATAAATAGGTGCTTTAACGCTTAAACCCACACCAAACGGTTTGAATTCCCGTGGCATCATCATCCACAGCCCGACATCACCCACTGCTGGATATAGGCTTCTCTTTGCTTTTGCCAAGCTCCACGTTTCTGTGTCAGCCTCATTCAGGATTGCCCCTTTTTCTGAGGCATGGCCCTATCATATTACTTACCAGTAGCGAAGGGTCAATTTTTGTAAGAGGTAAACTGGAGTACATATCTTTAATGTGATTATATTATTTATCAATAAAATACTGACTGTGCCATTTTTCAAAGGGAATCCGGTAGGAATCAAGTTGAATGGAACCTTCGTCACTGTTACTTACTTTTAAACTCCTGGCTGCTACTAAGAAATTCTTCATAGAAAAAAAAAGGATAGCTTTAATTTTGAGAGAGCATTACACAAACTGAATATCACTAGCCTCCACACTGGGAACCCCTGTGTCCTGGAGACTAGTCTCATTCCCAAAAAAACCCAATAACTCTGCCCAACGACGCGGTCATCGAACCCAGGACCCCACGCTAAATTTACGCGGTTGCGACCACGCGGCCATGGGGCCACAGGGCCATTGCCATTTACTGTTGGTATATAATAATAATAAGGGGCCTTTAGTACACGGCGCGTATCTTTACTAGGTTCCTGATGCCGGTGGGCTACTATTTGTTATATTTATAAAAGTTTTTTTATATAACTTTGTATAGGAATTAAAAAAAAATTAAATTATATATAAAGAAGATAATAATAAAATTTATTTAAAAATATAAGGTACAACGATATATACTAGATGACATCAAAACTTTTTCGTTAGTAGATAACCATTTATCAAAACTAAAGTTGTAAACTCCCGTATGAACCTTGAAATTGAAAAAGAATAACAAGTTTTTCTTAATTCTACTGTGTAAACCACGCATATGTTTGTATTCCATGATGTAAACCTTAAATTCGCTAAAATTGTCACTTGAACACAGTTTTTCTATATCAGTGTCAAGCAGACATACTGTGAGTGATTACGAACTGATGTTTATGTGTGAAGTTAATTATAAGCGACCGGTTCTCTAATGAGTGACCTTCGTTAGTTGACGAGGTCGAGGCTTCAAAGATCAACATAGATTTTCTTCTAAGATTTTCTAGCTGTTGTTAAATAAATTCTGAATATGTTTTTTTAGGCCTGTTGGTATTAAGTAAGCCAAAGGTATTCTTAGGTAATCCAAAGTACCAAAATTTATCAATTCAGTATTAAAGTGTAATCAAAGTCAACGTCAAAGTGTACGGTCAGCATGATAAATCAGTTCTAAATCGTTTTTTTTTTTTAAACTAGTTGGTGGTTAATTTATTTTCAAATTGTCAAATAATAATACTTTGGCAGGTTTCACCAGTGTTTTAAAATAGTTGTACATATTTTTAATTTCATTTAAGTTACAATGGAAATATAATAAAAGTTTTTAAAATTCATTGTTAGCATTGAATAGTGTAGTGGATTTTTTTTTACTTCTTTCCTTCCGTATATTTAAATAAACAAAAGTAATAATTTAAGTAGCTTGCAAAAATAGGTTTTTGTGTTTCCGGAAATATTTTCAGGGTCGACATGTCAGTTTTAATCATAATACTGTTCGTATGTTGTAGGGAATATTGCGTTAAATACGTTTTTTTTTTTAATTAAAGATTTTTTTCGTAACTGAATAATAAAAAATATTTCAAAAATAAACTAAACTACTAACAATGGCTACGTAGCCATCATAAAACACCTACACGTGGTTGCAGAGAAGAAGATTAATCGTAAATTAGCATTCATTGATATGGAAATTTATTACTTAAATAAAATATTATGCCACAACTTTTTAGTTGCCAAAAAAAATGTTAATATGTAGCTTGCAAAAATAGGTTTTTGTGTTTCCGAAAATATTTTCAGGGTCGATATGTCAATTTTAATTATAATACTGTTCGTATATTGTAGGTAATATTGCGTTAAATATGTTTTTTTTAATGAAACATTTTTTTTCGTACCAACTAAATAATAAAAAAATATTTGAAAAATAAACTAATAAGGCGCCGTCCTAGTGCCATCCCCCGCACGATGATTCCTGCGTCCGACGAAAATGATCGTGCGACCGTGCGTTCAAACATACTGAATGTCTTATTGAAGGACGTGCGAACATGCGATGCGACCAAATTGTCTAGTTTTCGCGTGCGACCATCAACGCATCGTATTGATCGGACGATCGTCTGATCAAACCTGCTGATCAGTACTGAATGTCCTAATGGCGCTCGCGCGGCCAAGCCGGGAGGAGGTTTTCTGTTTTTATAGAGAATAATATTATGTGTTCTACGTTTTCTTTTTTTAATATCCTTTACGATTGAAGAAATATTGCTCGAAAGCAGAAACTGTGTATCTCTGTTATGAGCCATTTCGAGACTGATCGCATCGCTCCAAAATAGGACGCACGATTTATTATCTCGCGAGCGGTTTCATCGCACGAGCGACGGCAATAGGACGGCGCCTAACAATGGCTACGTAGCCGTCATAAAACACCTACACGTTGTTGTAGACCAGAAGATAAATCGTAAATTAGCATAAATTAATATGGAAATCATGGCTACATAAAAAAATATTATGCTAAAACTAAAAGCCAGCAGCCAGTTTCTTTGTTAAATTAAGGATAACAGAAACGCATTTGCCTATTATCATTACGGCCTGTGTCATCAACACTTAATCTACCTGTATAAACCTAACTACATAATGTCACAAGATATCGATTAATAGTAGGTAAGTCTTTCGTAGAAGGCTGAATAAAAGGTTTTTCCTTCCGCCCACGCAATAATAGCCCGTATGTACCTCTGTATCAAAATACCCGGAAAATTGGGTCGTCTGCGCAATTTCCACTGTTTGACGATAACAGCCTTGTTGTCGCTCTGCTAATAAACTTGAAGTACATCAGTCAATATGAACGAGTATATTACCCAGATTCTGAGAAGCTTTACTGAAAGTAATATGAAAAGTTAAGCTGTTTTGAAAGCTTCTTGTTCTAACTATCACCAGGAAAAGTGTTTTGTTTTTAACAATTTTTCACATTTTTTCGGTATTTAGGTACTTTCGCACTATGACTACTTTTTGAAACAATGCCAACATTTTGATACCATACATTGCTCACATAATGCCTACAATAGCATATTAACAAATATATTCCTAAATACATTATTCTAATCGGAGTAACTATGCCTACTTTTATTTACGTCAGTACTTTTGGTATGTTTGTGATCTAGAATAATGTACAATCAACAAAAATTACTTTACTTTGGGTATTTTGTAAATGTAAGTGGGTATGATTTATGGGTGATTTTATAAACAAATCTATATCTGTACATTTTTTTTAAATTGTTGTCTGTCTGTCGGCAAAAAAAAAAAACACTTATTTTCGAAAAAGGATTAGGGTTCCGTGCATAAAAATAAAGCCCCATAAAAATAAAGCCCTTGATATTGTTAACAAAATCCGATTCAAATAGAGAAGTAATATTTTTATAATAATTACACGCGGACGAAGCTCGCGGGCAAACAGATATTATGAAATATAATAAAAGTGAGAAGAACTAAAGAAAACGCACGAGTGTCGCTTTTTAGGGATCCCTAGCTAAATGGCAAAAACACTTATAATATTTAAACAAAAAACCTCTGTGTGTCCCTTCCACCCCGTATATTCACTCTATTTCCATACATATTCTTAGATTTTACCAATCTATTCATTCTCGAAAAATAAGTATTTAATCGATTAATTTGTTTAATACTTTAATGCTACTTTTCTCGCTTCCTAGATAGTAAATTGCTACCATATTTTGCTTGAGAAAAAAAAAACTTATTTTTTGGTACATATTTCAACTAGTTACCCGTGGGCTATAACTCCTTTACTTTCTCATCGTTCTTAGCTGATTTGACAGAGAAGCCAAAATAAATAAGGAAGATTGAAAAGGTATGGGGGGAGGCCTTTGGCCAACAATGGGACAGAACAACATGCACCTTTTTGTCGACGTTTCATAAGTGCCCGTCTAGGCCTATATGAAATAAAATATTTTGATTTTGAACAGGCTAATAAAAATAAATAATTCTCATTTATTAAAATCAATGGTTTTCTAATGTCGGGAATATAATCAGCAGATATTTATTGCTACTACGGTATTGTTTAACGACGCAATAAGGTTTAAAACAATGGAAATCTATGTCCTTTGTTCTAACATCTTGGGCTTCCGGGAAAACTAAATGATGAAAAACTTCAGACCTCGAGATCGATGTGGTTACGTAACAGTATATTATCTGTTACAGCATAACGCTAGCTTCTTTGAATCGTCAAATACTGTAGAAATAAAGCCTGAACAGAGTAGGTACCTTTGAGTACGAAACTATGAAGTTCTTTTCAATTTAGTTCGAATTCTGTCGAATTACTAGCTTATGCCCGCGGCTTCGCCCGCGTGGATTTCGATAATTGTCCCACGAGATCATACTACTAATAGGTAAATACTCCCGCGTCCCGCAGGCCCTGCGTCACACTGCGCGCAATCCGCCCGCCCACGTGAGTTGCGAAGCCCTATTTGACTCTTTTGGGGGTTTTTTTTTTAAAACTGTGATACACGTGTCTCATAATTTGAATTGAAGAGTGTGTTCACCAATTTTCGAGCCAATCGACAGAGAATATAAAGTTTCACAGAAAATTCAACCCCCCATTTCACCCTCTTAGGGATGGAATTTCGAAAAACCCTTTCTTAGTGGATACCTACTCTTCACAAAGTATACACCCTTCAAATTTCATGTCTCTAGGACCAGCGGTTTGGGCGTTGATATATAAGTTATTCAGTCAGTCAGGACTTTGAATTTTATATGTATGTATAGATTTTTCCAACCAACCAACTGCAAGCAACAGTAAAGTTACGTAAAGTCCGTTTTCAAGCAAACTAAGCGACATATACAGGGTGGAATCCCCACCGGCGCTAAAACGGTTACCACGTATTCAGTACATCATTCTAAACCCGAAACCCGACAAACAGCTGTTTCCTACAGAACTGAAATACGTACACGGTCAAAATATATGGAACAGCAGATTAAAAAAAAATTAACGTTGAAAAATTTGTATGTGTACAGTTCAGAATGATGTAAGTACTGAATACGTGGTAACCGTTTTAAGCTTGATCATTTGGAAACGATGCAGCTAATGAACTCGCCTGAAGGGGTTCCCGGACGAAAGCTTTCGGACCCGAACCCATTGTGCCCATTCCTTTTAAGCAGCTAAGAAGTTAGTTAAAGGATCACACTCAAACACAAGCGGAGAAATGGTGGATCCCGACACCAGGGTGTAGGCAATCCAAGGAAGCTATGCCATCCCTGGATAGGAAGCTGACCAAATGCCTTTTACGCCTGGAAAGAGATAGCCTAGGACTGGTGGCGGGGACCATCACTGGACACTGCTCACTGAACAAACACTTCCGCTCCCTAGGTATCACTGACAGTCCCCTGTGCAGAGCGTGCATGGAAGCGGATAAAACGGTGGCACATGTACTCCTCGAGTGCAGCAGCGTCACCCGGATCCGCGAGGAGACTCTTTGAACACCAAGATCCCTTGTGGATGTCCTGAGAAGACCGCGAAGTTTGATCTGCTTCTGGAGGGAGGTGTGCGGGTTGGAGTAACAGCCACCATGGCTCACGCACAATGGTCCACTTTAAGGACTAAGTGTGGAAACCAAAACCCAGAACATAGAACCTTTTAAGCGTCGGTGTGCCTTACACCCTGTATAAATTAAGCCCTAGGTATTACTGCAATGTTGGAATTTTAACTCATCATTGCCCTGTCCTTTTCCCAATTTATTAGGGGTCGGCGCAGCATGTCTTCTTATACAACATTATTTTTAGTATATGCGAAACCTGAATATAGTTTGTTCAGAATAAGTAACTGAATCGATTCCAATAATTTTTAAACCATGTTATTTTTTTTCCCAAAAATATTTAAAAAAGTTTAAAGTTGGATACCGAGTGACTTTGAGTACCTATCGCAATAATTTAGGTACCTACTGCCAAATTATTATTATCAATGAGCTCAAGACGAAGCTGGAGGCGCGCGCTGCGTGGTGACCGCGTTTTTGTGCGGACAACTATGTAACAGAACAAGCTTATAACTTTGTGATTTTACATGATACAGTTTTGAAATTTTGTACATAGATTCTTTACATAAAAATAATAGACACGTGTATTATTACTCGTCATTACAACAGTCACCTCCTTACAGCCATATCATCCTACACAGTCCATCCAGCTTTTCTTTGGTCTTCCTCTACTCTTATAGCCGTCTACATTCATCATCATCATCATCATCATCATCATCATCATCATCATCATCATCTGGCTAGCCTTTTCCCAACTATGTTGGGGTCGGCTTCCATTCTAACCGGATGCAGCTGAATTTCACATGGAGCGACTGCCTATCTGACCTCCACAACCCAGTTACTACTGGGTAATACGATACCCCTTGGTAAGACTGGTTGTCAGACTTTTTGGGCCTCTGACTACCTAACGACTGTCAAAGATCTACAAATGACAGCCGGGACCAATGGCTTAACGTGCTTTCCGAGGCACGGAGGAAACTCGGTATTTAATGGGTGGTCACCCATCCACAGCAACATAGGCAAGCACGGCTTAACCTAAAGATCGATCCGAGCGGCTGTTATTATTTAGCCGTCTACATTCATTCAAACTCCACATTTTCCTCATTCCTCCGCATCCGGAGTAAGGACATGTCATCACATGTCCTTACCACAATAACCGATTAGGTACCCACAAAACTTTTCAGTCGGTGAGGTTAAAATCCAACAGATTGCTTTTATTTAGGCATTTATATCAGTATCGGTTATATTATAATTTGCTGTAAGCAACTGTTCAGATATTTTAAAACAATTAGAGCTGCTATACAAAGAGCTTTTTCTACGCATCGTCCTTCCCTCAACAAAGAGCAACAAACATGGCTATTTTTACTCTTATCTTCAACAAACATTAGAGTAGTAAGTCGCATTACTCATTTAAACTCAAGTATGTATTAGTTTCTAGCGCATTCACACGCAACATACATTGATTTGTATAATCCCCAGTTTACGAAACACCTCGTAATCAGTAATAACCTTGATTTATCAGTCCTAGTGCTAAGATATGGCTAGCCAATAATTGCATTTGTCAAGAGTATGTAGATAGTGAATAGTTGATAAGTGTTAGCTCTCGGTCTTCATGTTGCGATAAAAAATGATTAATTAAAACTGTAGCTTAGTGAGACATGTGTAGTTCCTCGCTAACCAACAATTTGGTCAGCAAAAAAACCGATTGTTTTACAAAAATCTTCTTCATTGCCACATAATTGTATGATGCTTACTCAAATTTTAACATCTAATCCGTCATATTTTTTAGTAAGTTTAAAACAATTAAAGTGTTTGTCGACTGATGCCGCCGTTTGTACCTAGTATTTGTAGTTCGTTTGTTTAATCCCTTGAAAGTATAAATTTTTCCGTATAATAAGTATTGCTACGCCCTTTGTAGGTACATAAATGTGGGCTTTCTAAATAGAGCACTAGCCTAAATCAATCGATCACGATATCGGGATCATGTCCACATTTCACTGCGATCGGGTTCTTGACCCACAAATCAAATTAAATGCGATAGAGCCTTCAGACTTATGTACTTCAGGCATGTGACGGCGACCTATTTCTATCCCTATGTACTCATAGATGCTCGGAGTCAGTGGCAATTCCGAGTTCTAGTCTCAAATTGATCCTTAGGGTGAGGCCAAACGAACGTAATTATGAGTACGAGTCGCGTAATTTACGCAATATTTTCATACGAAAGTCTGGTTTGTGTCACGCGACGACGTAAAATGAGCCCATACTATGTATGAAACCGAATTACGCGACTCACATAATTACGGTCGTTTGGACTCACCCTTACATAGACCGATATGCAAGCTGTTGGCGTCCAACTTTGATGAAAGTAATGACAATTCTGTTACCTAGTTTTCAATTCGTTATGTATTTCAGACTACACAGGACTTTGACATTTATTATAGTTACTTACGTAAAATGTTTTAAATCCTATCAATGACTCATAATAAAAATTTAAATGTGTGAAATCTGTTATTTGTATGTGTCATCACTTTAGTAGCAAGGGTCGGCCTTTGAGTCACTCCCTGCCCTACGCCATGATGTGAAATGACGTTCTTTTGTTGCGAAACAAAGCAATCACAGTCTGGGTTAAGGAGCTGGGCGATTCCCATCCCGTTTGATGACTCATCTCCGAAAGTGCGGTCAAACCGACAGGATTGGGCTCCGACTTTGACCGATAATATACTGAAATAACTGTCAAGGTCGTGTGACTGCATCTCGAAAGAATGTTCTATTATTAAATTGTGTTTCTGCACTATATTCAACATCTTCTCGGGACGACCTAAAGTCAAAGTTCTGAAATGTTCTGTAATTCAGTGATGTGATGTGCTAATTTGGCAAACAATCACGAGGATATAATACACATACATTTCACATCATCAATCATTCATTCTTTTCAATTTTTTTTTTCGTTTTTTTCAAATTTCATTATTTTTTTGCTTTGTTTTTTTTTTTTTTTTTTCTACGCTTTCGTAAAATTAGGAAGATAATGATTTGAGTGCGAACACAGCCTCGCTCCGCCTCGCCTAGCCTCGCATATCTCTCGTAGAAACGCAGCCTTAGACCCATCTAAGGCTGTTCTCGCTCCGTTTGAATAATTGGTTGAAATCCCGAAGGTCGTATTGCATCAATTTGGTCCCCACGGTCCGGTCTCACGCTAATGAATAAAAAAAATATTTTATGACCCGTATTCCTCGTGGAAATTTGTCCAATTTGATTGTCTGAATCACCACCTAAGAGTTATTGTGCTAACAACATTTTAAAACCATCATCATCAGCCTAGCAATTTATCAACTACGTTGGGGTCGGCTTCCATTCTAACGAGATGCAGCTGAATACCAGTATTTTACATGGAGCGACTACCTATCTGACTTCCACAACCCAATTACTACTGGGTAATACAATACCCCTATGTAAGACTGGTTGTCAGACTTTCGGGCCACTGACTACCTGTAACGACTGTCAGAGATCTACAAATGACAGCCGGGCCCAACGGCTTAACGTGCTTTCCGAGGCACGGAGGAATCTCGGTATGTAATGGGTGGTCACCCATCCACAGGCCAACCTAGGCAAGCACGGATTAACCTTAATCGATTGACCCGAGCGGCTGTTATTATTAAGCCACGAGCTCCTCCTATTTTATAACCGCCAAATCTAAAAAGAAAAACATCTAGAATATAGCCTAAGTACCTACCTACGTACGTTTCGGTAAAATGAACTTTAGGGCGTTGACCGATCGTCTGTTTTGTCTGTCATACTCATTATAGCCGAAGTACAAACTCTTCTGTCCGTTGACCCCGAGCCCCTAATCACGAGGTATCTATTGAGTGTATCGAAATTAATTTGACCTAAATACGAACAACCATGGTTGCCCTATCTTTGGCCCTTATTTTGTCGACTACCGCTGCTAGTAGCATATGACGATATGACTGGCTGAACTGGGTAGTCTTGAAAAAAAAAAAAAGATTTAATAGAGAACTCGGTACATTTTACCTTGAAATTAAAATTTAGGAACAGACCTTTGTAACGAAGTAGTGTATGGGCAGCAACTACACTTGATTAACGCTTCGTACATTATTGAACGTAATAATAGCAGAGAAAAATAACAAATTAAGAAAATATTAAATGTATCAAGACTATTTAAATCCTTATTTCCAATGACATCATTTGAATTTGTAGCGCAAACCGAAGTTTATCAGTAGGTAACTATAACATTTCCCAATAACTCATTATCTTGTTTTGTAATCGCACCCACGATACAGGAGAAATTCCTTTTGTAGGGCAACGTTTAAAAAAAAATGTATGTAGGTATGTTGTTTTCATAATTGAAAACTAAACAGTAAACACAGATTAGCTATAACATGCAATGAAGAGACTGAACGACTTCTGTTACTAACTGTACCTACACAAACCTCTTAAAGAATCATTAAATTGAATATGATACCCTACTTAAGGAAACGACACAACAAATTAACATCTATTTTATTCATCGAGTGAAGGCCGAGGAACACACCTAGACAAACAAATGAAAGAAAGAAAGAATAGAGAAAGACAAAATGCTCTTTAGAATACGCTGCGCATGTCTTAGGGTGCTTACATAAACAAACAGGTTTCCGGTACGGGCGGGTCGGTACCGATCGGTACAGGTATTAATTGCTATGTTATCTTATGCGCTCACTTATAAAGAAACAGGTTTAAACTTGTCGGTGCCGACTACCTGGAACGAGTCACACGGGTTCAAGTCATATGTTCAATACGGACAAATTGACATGTTTCTTTATACAAATTAACCCTGCACCGATCGGTACCGACCCGCACAGATTTGTCTGTACCGGAAACCTGCTTCTTTATGTAAGCACCCTTAGTTCGAAAGTATATAAATGAATAAAGACATGGCAGTAACGATTTTAAAATACTTTAATTAGATTCACCTGTAAAAAAAATTAAGCCACTTCCCGGTTTCCGATTGAGCTGAAATTTTGCATACATGTTTAATTTGGATGGCAATGCATGGTTAGCTAAGTGACGTCATTGTAACAATATGCGGACTATTTTTTTTATTCATTCCAAAGCTCTAGGTATCAAACTAAAAGGGTTTGCTGAGAAGACTACGAGAAGCGTATTTTTTTGTTTTTTTTTTAACGACAATATTTTATTTATTCTGTTGAGCTGTTCAATTTTTAACATTTTTCAGAATTGAACCTCTGATCAAAAAGTAAATCTGCTATCCAATTAGGTTATCTATGCTCATATAGTATGATTGATTTATTGATTGAGTTATCATTTGACATGAGATCTAACAACGGATTAATTTAAGAAAACTCATCAGGGTTTTAAAAAGGACAGAGGAAATACAACAAAGAACTCCGAGAATATTACATACTCGTACTTTTGTTTTTACGTCAAATAATTTAATTAACTTCGACAGAAAAAACGTGAGTGGTCTGATTTGCGCCAGAATAACTATTATTCTTGTACTTAGGTACGTGATTAAAAATAATTATTCCTACAGACCAGTAGCGAAGGGTCAATTTTTGTAAGAGGTAAGCCGGAGGACATATCTTTATTGTCTATAGAATACTGACTGTGCCATTTATCAAAGGGAATAGAATAGAATTAAATTTATTTGTTAGAATATTGTTGTTACTTAGGAGGCCAGGAGGAATCGAGTTATATTGAATCTTCGCCACTGCTACAGACATGGCATTGTGCGATGCTATGGGGGGATATTTCTAATGTCTGTCCTTTGTGTTCCTCCCAGTTATAAATCCAGAAACCGCCATTGCAGCTGAATACATTTAACCAGCAACTAAATATTGAAAAAAATAAAAATCTCCTCCTAATTTGACCAAGCTAGTACGCACGACGGCCAATCAAGTTTTACAAAACCAGTTTATGCTTATCTCTCATTGTACAGGAAATCTATACAAAGCGAGGCTAAGTTATACTGGAAATGTACAGCTTCATGTGCCGCCGTGTGTACAATGTCCAAGTACTCCCAGTGTTCCTTCATTCGGTATGTCACCTTGAGCCACTTTGCGCAACAGGCCAGTCCTATGGTCATTGTACACATTGTACATTTGATATTGTTAATTGTATTAAGAACGTTAGAGTCAAAGTTCACTTCCATTGCATGTATGGTTGGTATCTAATCAAAGTCGGATGTGGTTGTGGTTATTAATAAGAAATATTGTTGTGTAGACTATGCACTGTATTAATTAGCACCTACGGAGTGATGTGAACATGTTATTGGTCAATGAAATCATACATATTATACTAATATTATAAATGCGAAAGTTTGTATGGATGGAATGAAATAAAATTACCGAGATAGATTATAGTCTGGAACACCACATAGAATTTTTTTTTTTGCTCACCCGTAAGTCGCGGGCAACGGCTAGTAATATAATAAAAATAAATTAAGGTCTCGCCAAAGGGGTATGCGATGAGATACCGCGGCCCTGGAACACAAAGGGCAAAGAAGGAACATGGATGGGTTTTAGTCAGTAGAAGTCTGACACTCCCTTCCGCTCCACCCAGAGGTGGGGGGGGGGGGTCATTTGATGATTTCCCAAACGGTAAAAAGGGGGTATGCGTGTAAGCGTACAGCTTTGCTGGAATTTGTTGAAAACTACAATGGAGATTCATATATTTTTTTGACTGAACATTGTTCATTGAATTTGATTACCTATGTATAGATATAAGAAATGTGATAAGAAAAGCCTGATCAAGTCATGGTCATCACTCTACAAATATGTATTTGAAGTTGTATGATTGCTTTTGCAAAGGTAAACAGTAAATTACTCTCAGACAGCTTAGATTGCTCGTTTACTAACACTAGCGACACCTAAATTAAAGCCTAAACAATGTTGTCGGTACTGGTGGAAAACTACCACCCACCACCACCACCACCATCACCTACCCACTACTATTTACCTCTCGGCTCAGCGTCAATAGTGTTTTTCCACATTGCGCTTTTAGGCATTCATTTAACATAAATATACGGGGTGGAGTGAAACAGACACCGACGCGTAAATTGTTACCACGTATTCAGTACATCATTCTGACCGATGAAAAATTTCTATGTGGGGGGGCCACATAGAAATTTTTCATCGGTTATTAAAAAAAAAACAGCTGTTTCCTACAAATGTGCAATATATATACGGTCAAAATGTATGGAACAGCTGATTTTTTGAAAATTTCAATGTAGAATGATGTACTGAATACGTGGTAACCGTTTTCGTGTCGGTTATTCCATCCCGTATGACTGTGAATTGGTACATACGTACCTATTCATATTTTTTTTTTGTTTTTAATGCATTAGGCATGTCTGGTACATGTTATAACTTCGCCCTGTATGCATCACTTCGATCGTTGTGATAATAATATTATGTGTGCCTCGTGATTAGAACTATGGGTCAAAAGTCAGAACGGCGCTTGCGTCTGCGTTGCCGAGCCAGACAGTTTATATTGTTGGGTAATTTATCAAGGAAACTTACTTAGATATAATGAGTAGACTAAGATTTCTATATTATTCTTTGAATATTATACCATACCATTGACCAATATTTATACACAGGATTATGACTAAATCCAATGATATTATATCTATACTAATATTATAAAGCTGAAGAATTTGTTTGTTTGTTTGCTTGAACGCGCTAATCTCAGACTACTGGTCCGAATTGAAAAATTCTTTTAGTGTTGGATAGCCCATTTATCGAGGAAGGCTATAGGCTATATAACATCACGCTACGACCAATACGAGCGGAGCATTCATGAAAAATGTTGCTAAACGGGGAAAAATCCAAAGGCAGGCGAAGTTGCGCGGGGCAGCTAGTTATAAATAAAAAGAGGTAGATATCGCACTAGCGCGCGCAAATTATTGCAGACAAATTCAGACAATTGTTGTAATTTAAGGTACTTCAAGCGCAATAGCTATCTTTTTCTGTATCATACGTTCCGTATTATCTATGGCAGTCGTAACAGCGCAACGATATTTGAACGCCTGCGCGCCATCGCGTATCTTTCTTTATAATATCATGGACTAAATCCAAAAGCATGACTACCTGGAACAAAATACTCTAAACCTGCAAGGATTTAAAAAAATAAGTTGTGATTAAGGTGCCTTTGCCGGCCATTTTATTTTATTTTGGTTATTTTGTTTAACTAAGCCATTCTGAACTGTTTCATAAACAAATACGAGTGTTCTCACTTATTTTATACCAAATAAGTTCTACTACTAAACTAAACTACCTCGTTGGTCTAGTGGTCGCAAACGCGACTGCTGAGCATGAGGTCCTGGGTTCGATTTTCGGGTCGGGCAAATTGTTATTGGAGTTTTCCATCAGGATTTTCTCAGTAGCAGCCACGGAGTCCGGACGTGTGCCCGGTTGATGGCAATAGGCTCGGGCCCTATTACATGGGATTTAAACTTAACTGGCTAAATATGGGTGTACTATTGGTATACTTCTGCCTATCCTGCGGAGATTACAGGCGTGATGTTCTGTTATGTAAGTTTTAAAATCTTGACTATTTTTTTTCTTAATCATAGAGGGAAATAGAGATTATGCCGAAGTAAACAAAACTTCTTCAATTTGATAACCTTTAAAATAAATAAAACATAGTTGATAGTAATATTTATGAACTTAGTTGTTTGTACTGTTAATTTTAGTCCAACGACCTTTGTATAAACGAAAAGTAAGAAAAAAACCAATACAAGCGTAAAGAAAAACTTGCTAGTTAGGTAACGTATCTTACGTAGATGGTATTGCAATAACCTACTTGCTAGATTTGCTTTGTAATAAAGGGTTATTGCAAAATATAACATCACGGCTGTAATCCCCAAAGGGTTAGGCAGAGGTGTACCTAATAGTACACCCACATTTCGCCAGTTATGTTTTAGGGACAGAGAAAGCGACTTTGTTTTATACTATGTAGTGATGTTACTTGTGCAGATAAAGAATATTCAATTCTATTTGAAAGTAAAACAAATAAAACTTAGAAAAATGTGACTCATTCATTTTTAGTGTCACTTTTAACAAGTCCCATGTAATAGGGGGCGAGCCTATTGCTATCAATCGGCACAAAGCCAGAGTCCGTGGCTCCTACTGACAAATTCCTGATGAAAAACCCCAATAACAATTTGCCCGACCCGGGAATCGAACCCAGGACCTCATGCTCAGCAGCCCCGTTTACGACCACTAGACCAACGAGGTAGTTTAGTTTAGTAGTAGAATTTATTTGGTACAAAATAAGTGAGAACACCCGTATTTGTTTATGAAACAGTTCTGAATGGCTTAGTTAAACTACAATGACACTTTGCCCGACTCGGAAATCGACCCCAGGACTCATGCTCACCAGTCGTGCTTAAGACCACTCGACCAACGAGGCAGTATGGTTATATTACATGGTACTTAGTACTTACACATAACTGGCTAAATGAGGCTGAACTATTATAGGCGCACCTCTAGCCTAACCCTTCGGGGATTACAGGCGTGACGTTATGTTATATACTTACTATATAGCTTTGCCTGCGACACAGTATAGTCTCGAGCATAAATATTTGTAGGACACATTTTGCGAATTCAATAGAAAATGCACTTCCCATCATCATCTGCCTAGCTTTTTCCCAACTATGTGCTACCAGGTGCAGCTGAGTACAGTATTTTACATGGAGCGACTGCCTTTTTGACCTCCACAACCTGTTAGTACTGGGTAATACGATACCCCGACGACTGGTTGTCAGACTTTCGGGCCACTTACTACCTGTAGGGGGGTAATATGACGTTTTAAAACAGGAGTAATTCCAGTGTGGGAAAGAGACAGAGCTATACAGGTCGTCTAGCGCCATCTCATTCCCACACTGGAATTACTCCTGCTTTAAGACGTCATGGTAACCCCCCCCCCCCTGTAATGTTTGTTTATGTGCAACCTTCGATACACTCATTACTGTGTAAAACGAATCTTTTCAGCTTTGTATACATGTATAATCAAAACTCTTCAAGCAAAATCGGTTTTGAGTATCGTTACATGTGTTTGCGTACATATTTTATATATGCTTGTGGTTGTAGGTAGATATAATCAAAGTTGAGTGACACCTCAACTTTATACCTACCTTTACGTAGGTAGAATACATTTAAAAATATATTTATTTGTTTGGCAAATTGACAATAAAATGAATAAGACTTTGACGTGGTATATTTATTACAATATCTTCAAAACTTCGTGACTTTGTATAAAATAGTAATTTTATTTACATCTTTATTTTCAGACGGCAGCCACTGACCTCATGACGTGTTTCAATGAATTGGTGAACATGGAAGTCCTTCAACAGGAAATAGAAGACGCCAAGCCAACTGGACAGGTCGACGAAGTGTTCAAGAAGTTAGTACCTATTACAATATAAATAAGTATATTATAACAATGACTGCCTCGTTGGTCTAGTGGTCGCAAGCGCGACTGCTGAGCATGAGGTCTTTGTTTCGATTCCCGGGTGGGGCAGTGTTATTGAGTTTTTCCATCAGGAATTTCTCAGTAGAACCTACGGAGTTTGGATTCGTGCCCGGTTGATGGCAATTGGCTCGCCCCCTGTCACATAGGACTTGAAACATAACTAGCGAAATGTTGGTGTACTATTTAGTACACCTTTGCCTAACCCTTCGAGGATAACAGGCGTGATGTTATGTAATACCATCCTATTATTACTGTCCCACTGCTGGGCAAAAGCCTCTTCCCATATAGAGAAGGCACAAGCATTGATAAATACGCTTGCTAGACAAGTTGACGATTTCAGTCATATTTATTATTTTCCTTCACTGATGTCTGTGAAGTCCATAGTAGATACATATGAATTGAAAGTCACATTGGTACTTACCCGGATTTGAACCTGCAATCTGGCGCATGAGAGGCGATGCCTTAACTTCTGAGCCACCACGTAGTACCTATAACAATAAACCGAGCAAATAGACAGTGGAATCGTTTCACCAATATGACTCGTTGAGGTTCATTGCCTCGGCGCTTTTCTGATGGTCCCCACAGTTGAATCTGGCTTTCAGGAGTTGTAGTGGTTGAAAATAATGTGACGGGAAGCCACACAAATCATCTGCCTAGTTTCTAAACTATGCTGGGGTCGGGATTCAGGCTTGACGGATGAAGCTGAATAAGCCACGCAAATATGAATCTTACTGGCAATATCTATAAATCTCAATTCATTTTATAGCCGGTAAATGGGCTGGGATACAGTCTTTCACAATAGGTCCTTAAAAATATACTCACTGGAAAGATTTTGCTATCAAGGTTACTAGAGGAAAGAAGATAGGACGTCCTCCAGTCGACTTATAAGATCCTAGTACCATCAAGACTCCGTCTGACATAGATAATGATAATTTCCCTTTAAAACGTTCGTAAATGGGCCACGCTTATACAAGATGGCTCCTCTAAATAGACGCGACGTGACTTTTACATTATAAACATAACATAATATCACGCTTGCAATCCATAAAGGGGTAGGCGTAGGAGTTATTTTGTGAACTCACATTTTGGCAGTATGACCGAAGCATACCTATAAAGATCATTTGAATATACATATGCTTGACTTAATTGTAAACTATAACATAAAGGAGAGTGTACATTTTAGTATGCAATTCCATACTATCTAACCTGCAGTCAATTTTTGAGTGAGCTAGTTCAGTTGTAGACCTTACCCATCGCCTCTCAGCAGACAGAGTTCAAAGTCAAGAGCAGACCCATTAAATAATAAAAGAAATATGCGACTCTCATACCTCACTGAGTTGCCACACGACTATAAACCTTAACGCCAAGATGACTGAGTTCAACTTTATTTTTCTAGATACTGCGTCAAGACGCCTGAATTCAAAGGATGTTTCAAGAAAATGACGGAGACGGTGAAACCTTGTTTCTCGCCTTCAGAACAGAAGAACTTCAAGACTTTATACAACGTTACGGAACAGTTGGCCGACTTCATCTGCTTTAAAGATGGCGACCGGATCGCATGTAAGTATATTTAGAAATAATTGAAAACAGCTGACTTCGAAATTGTCGACTCGCGTTTGCTGAAAAACTTAGCAACTTGCAAATGACTACTTATCATCGGATGGGCAGTCGGCTTGTATACCTTCCATTAGCATATTATGTACGAGCAATAATATGTACTTATACGTTTAGCAAAATTTTCAATTTCAAAAGCGATTATCTCGTATCGATTGAGTTTCTGAGATGACACCTATTTTATAATCTCGTTTGTTCTAGAAAACTATGTTCGTAACATTACAATCGACACAGTAGGAGTAAATCATTTTTTCTATGAAACGTACGTAACATAATTGTACTCGTGATATATTCCATGTTATTCTAATAGCTGCAATCTCATCTGTTTACTATCAGATGTTCCGTCCGATATTTTACCAATAAACAAACTCCGAAAATCATTCAGCGCGCCTGCCTCCCAAATAATAAATAACTAGCGACCCACCCCGGCTTCACACGGGTGCAATACACAAACAAACCTTCCTTTTGAATCGCTCTATCTATTTAAAAAAACCGCATCAAAATCCGTTGCGTAGTTTTAAAGATCTAAAGGCATACATAGGGACAGACAGACAGCGGGAAGCGACTTTGTTTTATAGTATGTAGTGATGATAACAAACGGATGTTTGATCCGTCATTTTTCTCCTCAGCTAAAACTGTAGAAATTTGCGAAAACGAAGTCGAGCGCTTTGTGGGTCTGTTTCTGTGCTTATTCTGAGCATTATTTGAACAAACCGCAACGTTCTCATGTAACCTCGAGTCTCGGGGAATGAGGATATACGAGACCGTTGCGGTTTAAATAAAGATTTAGTGACAAAAATTCAAAAGGCTCACATCTGTGGCTTTGCATACTAAGCCACAGATGTGAGCAGATGTGAGTGGCAACGCCCCTAGAAGGACTTACACTGACCTTATTGGTGAGGTTCTTCAGAAAGGTTATGTGCGTAGTACTCGCCACCGGCGTGCGCATGTGACCAGATGTATGAACGTGGACGAGGCGAAAGTAGTATGTAAAGATCGTGTCAGGTGGCGCTCTTTGGTTTCAGCCTTCCCATTTTAATTTTGGTAAAATACCTTGTTTTTCTTAATTTCCAGTATTCATCGCAGAAGGCGGCAAGGAGTGTTTCCAGGACAAAACGGAACTCCTCCAGGACTGTTTCAACTCGACCTTCGACTCGGAGACCACGGAGACCCTCAAGAACATCACCGATTCTGGAATGTTCCAGCTTGATTTTAAGGTGGGAACATTATCTTGATACCACTTACATTCACACCGCATGGTATTAACCACACCGAAGTTACTTGTGGAGGAGCGTTTGCAAGTTTTAGGGGGACAGCAACGAATAGCAAAAAGTTATAACAAAAGCCGCATTAGTTGTTGGCAATTACTTATGGTGGAAGCGCCAGGGTAGCCTGCAAAATCCAGATTTTGTTAGCGCTCCTTAATGTTACCTAAATGTTACTCTGCAAAAAATAACTCCGGGCCTTCAGGAGTTTATTGTTTTACTGGAAACTTTCACATTTCTGTCAGCTGTAAAATAAAAATAAAAAATGTTTAATTCTCACCATTAAAAATTACAATTTAGTAGTGTTTTTTTGTGGTGGTAACAACGAGGTTTACAGATTTTTGAACCTACCCCCTGAACTAAGCGGGAACCTGTATCTCGGGGGATAGTGTTCAGCCTGTGTCTGCTCGGTGATGTATAAAAAGCATCACTTACTCTTTCTGTTATTTCGAAATCGTATAATAGATTAGTTTGGCACCTTTCGCGTCTAGCGTAGAAGTTTGTCGCTCATTTACGCTCTGCGGCGATACCTCGTTAACCAAACAAATGCTGTACCTCCTAGAAAAGGTTCTTCTTCTTCCGTCTTCATCGCTTCGATGAATTCAATCACAAGTTAAAATCACAACGTCGGAAGCGGAACTGCGTTGCAGACTATCTATCTTTTTTCTGCCCCAAAAGCTATTCCCAACGATGCCGCGGTGATTTCGTAGTCATCTTCCTGCCTTTGTCCCATTCTACTTAGGGTCGGCGCAACACGTTTTCGTCTTCCATTCTCCTCTGTCAGACGTCACGGCATCATTTACTCCTTTTTTTTCTTATTATTCCTCACACAATCCATCCATCCTTTGTTTGGCCTTCCCGTGTTCCTCCATCCATCAACATTATACCCATCACTCTTTTAGTCACAAGCGTTTCACATGATTTCGTAGGATAAGGCCAATAAAATGTACCATCGACGAAAGATACACCATCGTCTTATCAATAGCTTCTCAATTAACTAAAATGATTCTTTATTTTTTCAGGAAAAGCAGTGCGACCAGATGACGACATTACAGAAGTGTATCGTCAACGTGCTAGAGAAGTGCCCTAAACCGACCTCGGCCAACATCGTGGACTCACTGTTCAACTTCATCAGGAAGGGCACGCCTTGCAAGCAGTTTATCAAAGTAAGTTGTTTTGTTCATACTTGACCACGAAAATGTTGCTTGTTAAATAACGCTCGATATGAGAATACGTGTTTAGTGTTGACGTCTGTCGAACGTATACGAAGCGTAGACGCCGCGTTAACGCAGCGTCCAAGCGGCGTCAACGTCTATACTGAAATAAGCGTAGTACACACAAGACACTGCGATTCAGAGGATGTGTTTTTTATTTATTCTTGTTTGTATTTAACTAAAAACTATATCTCTTTTATTTCCAGTAACAAATTATAATTATCTATTTATTATTTAACTCACAAAATGTTATAAAATAATATCCTTTTTAACAATGTTTTTTTGTTAACTATTTGAATAACATCCATTTCTGTTTGCACTACCACACTTTTCCTCACAATAGTAATATTGTAAAACCTAACGTATTTATTGCACTAATATATAATTATCCACGCATGTTTTAATAGGCGACAGACAAAGCAAAGGGCAGAGGTCGGAACACTGTAAGTTGTCACCAGCACCAATATCTATCATCATTACCCCCATTTTGTGAACGTCTATTGCATCACTCATATCTGGCCTATCACGTTCCCACTGCTGGGACACAGGCCTCCTCTCTATGAGTTGGAGTTGGTCACAATCCACCACGCAGGCCCAGTGCGGATTGTGAATGTTAGGGACTTGTGACATAAAGTTTTCCGTGGATTCAGTACACTATTCTAGACCTACCAGCGTTAAAAAATAATTAGTTGCAATCATTGATATATTAAATATCGAGATGTTTCCTTGCAAATATCACATCAGAAAGTATCGACGATAAATCAAACTAAAAATAAAACCAAAAAATCTTAAGTTCTGATTGATTAAACACTAATTCGAACTGGCACCAGCCACATAAAGTTGTTTTTTAAACGCAAACAATTGCTGTCACAAGTAGTGAAAAGTGCGCACAATTCGAAATTGTGCGCACTTTTACTGCGGACGTTTTTGAGATGCTGAGTGTGTATCTTGGATTTTTTTACATATCAATTAATGCTATGCAAAAGTTCAAAGATGAATGTATGTTTTTTTTTTGTGGAAATAAGAGTAAATTTCTATGTAATGTGGATTTAAAATCATGTATTGAACCCGTGATAAAATTTAATATCACGATTTCTCTGACATTCAACAATTCCTTTGTCTTCTGTACCAGAAAACAATATGCAGTTTTCTGTTTTGATTTAATTTATAAAGGTCGGGATAAGCTGTTTAATCAATAGGAATTGTTATAACAAATTCTTATTTGAAGGTTCCTTTTTTAGTTACCTTTTGTAAAGCTTTCACGTGTAAAAAAAAATTGACTGTCGGATTTGTATTCAAAACCATTCTTCTATTTATTATATTCTGCATTACGATATCATTTTTCATTCCTCCACTATCATTAAACTACTCACTCGTGCTGTCCTTTTCTGTTCCAATTTATTTAAGAAAACCCGTCACGGTAAGTTCAAAAAAAAAAAGGATCCATTAAACATTTATATGTGAAGGGATTACAACAAAATTCCGTGTCTCAGCATTTTTTTTTCTAATTTCAGGCGGAAGCGAGCGCGCCCGGTGCCGCTAGCGGTCTTGCTGTGACGACGGCAACGCTTATCACGGCTTTAGCCATGGCATTAATCGCTTAGAAAACCCATTCAAAATAGTTTAAGCTAAAGCACTCATACAGTTATATCTTTAATTCCTACAACGCTATGCGAAAACAATCATGAACAATTAAATCAAACCTAAACAGGTACAAAAATACAGGTCGCATGCGATCTCAAACGCTGGTGCTGCCATCTATAATAAAGAGAAAAAAATGTTGCAAAGATATAAAAATCAATATGACAGTATCAATATTTTATAGGCAATTTTCGACACATTTTTATGACGAGGTCGCATCTTCTTTTAATTTTTTATATATTGTATTTTTTGGGAAGGCGTGGGATAGAACAAAGTACGTAATTTTAGGGTCTTTACGATTGTTGTGAAACAACGCTATGAAGCTAATAGTCGAAGGGTCGGAGTAGTAAGTTGGGAGCAGAGCTCTTGAATAGAAATAAACGTCTGTCATTGGAGAATCACTGGCATCGCATAATGTAGCTCATTTCCTATTGGTGACTGCATACTTTGTCGCGATGTTGAACTTCATAACAAGGGTTAAGCCGAGGTGTATCTAATACATAGTACACCTACATTTGGCTAGTTACGTTTGAGCAATATCTCTCTATTCTTACTACTTCAGAACTAGAGCTAAGTGATTTTAAATAAAGATGTTGTAAATGGTCTCGAGTTTTGTCACCAACACGTGTATAAGTCTCGACTTGAATTTAAGGCAAAAACGGCCAAATATTATCAGAAAATAATCATAAATATTATATTATTGACATTCCAGTATTTAGTAAAGTCTTATGAATTCAGGCTTATTTTGAATAATATAAAATTTAAACCCCATTTAACTGTGTTAAGAGAATTATGCACTTTTGATATTTTTATAAAATTATATTTACATAATTTAGCACTTAATTTTTCAAATGCGTTCCTTTAATTATATTCTATAATTATTATATTTAAATAAGCATAATATTGCTGATGCTTAATGACTGTGATGACAACATTTTATAAATACATATTTTATTTCAATTATAATCATCAATAATATAACTTAACAAAAAAGAAGTGAGACATTTATCACAAAGTTACATATCGTTACATATTTTCATAATATATTTGCCAAATAAATGTGGCCAACGGAATCATAACGCTTAGCTTTGTAGAATAAGTCAGAATTATAGACAAATCGTCCTTTACGACATAATAGGTAAAATTACATCTGAAAACTAGGATGGAATCTAGTTATAGTCGTGAATAAATATTAAAATGCTCTTTTTGCTTCTAATCTTTTCAACAGCCGTCCGAATGATATTTACATTATTGTCAAAACATTTTCCAACATCAGAATGTCCTAAAAGCGAAAGCCGGCAACACTGTAATATGAACTTTAGCGAGTAAGTTATAAAGTCGATAATAGCAAGTATAACTGACACGTCTTGCTTTGTAAACGGATAAATGCTTCTGTCTATTCAATTGTTTTTAGAAGTTAACGAAGTTTGGTGTTAGGGTTGGTGTATAGTGAATAGTTTTAGCTTTGTCTGTAGATTGTCATAATGCAATCATAGAAAAGCATTTAGTACTTCATTCGCAAGCGAAACTGGGCGTATGATACGCCCTGATAGGGTAGTAGCGTAATTTAGAATGTGTTCAGGGTTGGAAGTTTCGCTGCCTGATGTATTATTTGCTTTTCTTTGTTTTCAATTATTATCGTCCTTTATTTAGTCATGATATGTATTTGAGGCTGTAAAGTCTGTTAGTTTATTTATTAAAAAAACTTTCAACCTAAAGGCGTATTTTTGTATGTATGTATTTTAATGTTGAACATTGCCTCTGCATTTGAATATGTCTAAACAGTTGCACCAATTAAAAGTATGATTTTTGTAAAATTAAATATATTTATTTCTTTTATTTTTTATAAATCTCTTCAGGTACAAAATAATTACCTGTTCATTTAGCGATTCGAATAATTCCTTGTCTCCGCTCAAATGGGCAGTTTTTTTAATAATAGTGATAGACAATGTGAAGTTTAATTGTTTTATGACTACAAAATATATCAATAGTAGATAGAAGACTAAGACCGCGTCCCAACTAAAGCAATCGTCGCACGGACACGCGATCGTTCACTTAGTTCGGCGAAGCCGAATGCGTCATCGCGGCGACTGGAGGGATCAGAAGTTCCCTTCGGTTTTGCGACCAAATTAATCTTTATTCGCGCGAGTGATCGCTTCGGTTAGGATATGGTGTAGCGTGTTAGGCGTAAAATAATTATTTCCGGCGCTTGTACTCATGTGAGTGCAATTATTCAATTTCATACATGTTTTATATTTTGATTTTATCAGCAAGTTAGTCTTCTATCAACGGATTAGATGCGTTCATGAGCCATTGCTTTTTTGACTGTTTAATTATTAGGAGCCATATTCTTGTCCATGTCAAAGGTACGTAGGTTCGATGTCCGGGTAGACGTCTAGGGTTTGTATTATGTTGCTACGTGGTTTCTAACCATTTTACAATATTTGCAAATAAATGATGAAAGTATAACAAATAATTTGTTTTATTTCTTGTTAATGAGGAAACTCTTTATCTCTTAAATCCTTTTACCAAACCCAATTATTTTCGCACATTTATCAGAACCGAAGCGAAGGCGTCGAAAGAATCGAATTTTAAAATTACTTGTATGAAACCTCGCACACTTGTCCGCGCAGAATCGGACGAATAGATAACGTTATACGTATGATAGAACGTTTCGTTCAGCCCGCGTCTGGATTGAGGGCAAAAGTTATTTGATCTTAACAGTTTTAATTCACGTTTAAGAAATTCATGGCCCTTTGCTTTAAGTTTTTTCTATTTTTAACTAATTCCCCTATAAGTCTTATTTAGTTTCTCAAGGATTTAAAAAATGGGCCCTCAATCCAGATGCACACCTCTTCATAATGTTAGGGTTTCTGAACAGTCTGCTGGCCCTCAGGCTTGCCGTATGGTTGGTTTCTAGGCACGCAGCTGATAAGTCAGTGGCGAAGGTAGATAGGTACTAGGGTACCTATCTTCCTTTGCTTAGTACTTAACCTAACCTAACCATAGGTGCTTAGTTTCAGGCCATTTTTTAAATAATGCAACAGTTTGTCTTTTATAGGTTCGGCGGATGGCTGAGTAAGTAGTAAAGTACATAAAAAACGGATGAAACGGAGTAAATAATACACATATTGGACTTATGTTTATGTATTGAAAGTTACAGTTCTTGCACAACGATTTAAAATTACATAATTATTATTAGCACTTGAATGATCACACCAACTCTTGGACTTTCAGCGACGATTCAGTTCTTCTGTAACAAACGAAATTAAACATTAAAGATTTTTGGAGTAGAAAAAAATATAGAAGTCGAAATAGTTCTACTATCTACTCTTATTTATTGAAGATAAATTGTTTGTTTCAACCTGCAATTATTTAAAATGATCCCAGGGTTCTTGGGAGGGTCCCAAGAAATCAAGTAGGGATCCAAGATAACCCTCCAAAGGGTTTGATTTTTTTTATTGTGAACCGTCGTCTGCCTAACTTTCGACATTTTATTTTATTTTCGAAATATAGGTTTAAGGCGTGGCTGCTATTTTGGTAGTAAAACAAAATGGCGGAAGTTAGGGAAGACAAATAATTCAAAGCCCTTTCACATTACCCACACCAAAAAAAGCCCGGGCATCGTCTAGTTGGGTTTTTTCACTAGGAATTTCTCAGCAGTACCCTAGCTAGTCTGGATTTCTGATAGGTTAATAGCAATTGACTTGTTCACTATTACATGGCACAACTCCTTCGATGTGGAAGGTAAATTCGTCGATGCTTACCAGAAATCAATCCTTATTGGTCTTTGTTACACGGCGATCCTTTGCGTACGAATCTGAAGAGGGACTCCGCCATGTTGCTTGGGGTGGGTGTGTCACAGGTTTCCAACTTTGTGACAATACAAGTCGACAGCTCGTCGAACGTCGCACATTTTTGCTGTAAATTGAAATAAATGAAATTAGTGTGTTATCATGTAAACGATCATGTTTTGCCTTTATTTTACAGGCAGGATGTTATTTATTATTATTAGGTTCTTACGTCAAGGCTGAGGGCCTTAGCGGCCTCGATGCTCGAGAACGTGTCCTTGATTTTGTTGGCGCACTCCCTGACTTCATTGACCTTGCTCTGGAAGCACTGGGGTCCATTTTCAGCGATGAATACTGAAAAAAATAACATGATTAATTGTAGTAGTACGCATGTTTCATCGAAATTTGTTATTTATTAATATTTTCATTTCGATTAGAAGTATTTTGACTTGTATTGCCAATGTTGGTGCAGGAATATTTTGACTCCAGAAATCACATTACACTTTGACGTTGAGTTGGCTCTAGACGACAGAACATTTAAGTGATAAACGTAAGTTAACGAAAATTATGGTTTATTAGATGCCAAGAACAAGGCATTTTCTTAATTCGGTGTTTTTCCACTTCAAATCCGTTTTTAAATTTGGCTAAGTATCAAAAGATGTGTAGGTAAACTTACGGGCAATCCTGTCACCGTCCTTGTAACAGATGAAGTCGATGAACTGGTTGGTGCCGTTCTTGAAGGAGCCCATCTGGTCGCGCGCGTTTGTGTCCATGCAGGGAGACATGCCGTCCAGCAGGTTGTAGATGCAGGTCTTTAGTTCAGGTGTCTTGGCGCAGTACCTGGGTTAGAATGATTGATTAGTTTTACGTGGATCGTGGATCTATCTACGTCACGTTTGCAAATGATTTACGTATCTGTTGTTGAATCAATTTTGCCCTTTCCAGGGACATAGTCGTAATATTTTTTTTTTATGGGAACCCGTTCCACGCATAGTTAGGTAGGGACTAGAAAAATTGCGGTTTAGGCTCTGCACTATGCACCTTTCTTTTAACAACGGTTCTCATCTCGGTCATCTAAGGAACTAAATGCCTTTTTAAGAGACTACCATGCACACGCAACATTCTGCATACAAATAGAGAATCCTCAGTCAGTACTTACTTCTTGAAGACCTCATCAAGAGCACCGTTGGGCTTGGCTTCTTCGATTTCTCTCTGTAGCGTGGGCACATCGATCAGTCCCTTGACGCAGTCCACGAAGGTCTTGCCAACAGCCTACAAATAGTAAATGCTACATATTAATTATGAGGTGTTAATAGTCATGAAAATATGCTTTATTAGCTTTGCAATAAGATTGGTTCGAGATAAAATGATCTAAGCACAATTCTCGGGCTGGGAATTTTTTGCTGCAGAATTTTAGTGGTCGTTTTGGAAGCAGCAGAGAATGTCTCAAAAAAGTTCGTCTAAGTATGCGATTGCTCCCTGACGATTAAAAAAAACCCTAGTCTTTGCAGAATATCTAGGAACTGTGTGTTTGGCTTTCTTACTTCAGAGCCAAGACTTATGTAATCCTAGAAGCCTACCTATTGTATTGTATAACGGGCTGGTATCCGCAACTCCACGTCCAAAGCGGGTATTTTGCGTGCGGAACCTGAAGCCTTCCTATTAGGGTCTCTATTATTGCAAATAACTTTCAAAAAATTATGCAGGAAGTAGACGAAGACTTCATAGTATCTTCTAGCTGGGGCGTACCGTATCGAAACCCTGTACCGTTTACGACACAAAAAAATCAGTTACTGAAAAAAATTCTGGCGTTAATTCAGGCGTTCCGCGTTTGGTACATTAAAATGTTCCTAATATCGGCTAACAACCTCCGCAGCATTCCAATTGCCTTAGCTCAGCAGTATTTGATGTAAATTAATACAGATAGCGGCTAAAAATGCTGAACAGATGTTTCTTCTTATTGTCATGTTAATGGCCAGTTAACTACCTGTGCCAATTTTTTTTGGTTTTTCAATACTTATTTGCACTTTGATTTAATAATACTGGCCTGACTCATGATTTGTTTAATTAGTACAGGAATGAACACATAACATAACATCAGGCCTGTAATCCCCGACGAGTTAGGCAGAGGTGTACACCTACATTTCGCCAGTTATGTTTAAGTCCCATGTGGAGGCGAGCCGATTGTCATCAATACACACTCCGTGGCTGGTACCTACTAAGAAATTCCTCATGAAAAAACCCAATAACACTACCCGACCCGGGAATCAAACCCCAGGACCTCATGCTCAGCAGTTGCGCTTGCGACCACTCGACCAACAAGACACTGGAATGAAAACACAGGAGTTTGTTTTTTAACCGTGTTCCATTTATAGCTAGGTAATCGGGTAAATTATACCTATCTAAAGTAAGTAAGTAGGTTGAGATAACGACATAAAACGTCTCAATCATACCTACAATATTGGTATCATTAACCTATTGACATATCAATCAATAGATGTGCTGTGTGTAGACGTAGTAGCGAAGGGTCAATTTTTGTAAGGTGTAAGCCTGAGTACATAACTTTAATTTGATTATATTATTTGTCTATAGAATACTGATTGTGCCATTTTTCAAAGAGAAGCCGGTAGGAATCGAGTTCTATGGAACCTTCGCTACTGATACATACGCATGACGACTACAATCAAGCTATGCAAAACCAGTATAAGCGGATTTCTCATTGTACGGGAAATCTATACATAGTTAGGCCATGTTATACTGGAAATGTATAGCTCGATATGTCGCGTGTATATCTACCCTATTAACCCTATCTATAACGGAGAAAACTTATATGACCAGACGTATGAACGTGGACGGGCCAAAAGGAGTCTGTAAGGATCGTAACAGATGGCGTTCTGTAGTTTCTGCCTATCCCCATGGGAGAGGTGAATTTATGTATACGGGGTGGAAGGGCACCGAAGCGAGAGCATCATTAAAAAAAAAATCTGCTGTTTCATACAGAAGTGCAATACTTACATATATCGAAATGTAAGGAAAAGCAGATTTAAAAAAAAAATAACCGATAAAAAAAATCTATGTACCCCTTTGTCCGGCTACGGTTTTAACGACCGAGTGTTCTTTACTACACAGGGTGGAAGGCAAAGACGCACAAATGATTACCACGTAATCGGTACATCATACTGAACCCAAAAAAAAACAACAGCTGTTCTATACACTCTGACCGTGTAGGTATTGCACTTTTGTAGGCAAAAGCTGTTTTTTGTAAAAAAATCCGGTGAAAAATGCGGATTGGTTGGAGGATTCAGAATGATGTACTGAATACGTGATAACCGTTTTCGCGTCGTTGTCCCTTCCACTCCGTATATGTATTACGCAGAAATGTAGATGTTATTCCTACGACACGACCACTTTATTCCTACGACATTTTTTTACTAATTTCGGCTTATTCACTCTGCTTGGAAACAGCCATACTAATTCCATATTAGTTACACTGGAATCCGGCACAGATATACGAGGAATCTATTTGAAAAATCATCCTCAAAAGAGATTAAAGTACCTATCAGTAGCACCCAACAAGTTCTCCATTTTATTTACTCAATTATACTTAATTATTGAGAGACCTGACTGCCTCGTTGGTCAAGTGGTCGCAAGGGCAACTGTTGTACATTAGGTCCTGGGTGAGTCATAATTTCAGCCGAAAGACGTCCACTGCTGGACATGGGCTCCCCAAGGGGGGTTTTGCCATAATCGCCACGCTTGGCAGGCGGGTTGGCGATCGCAGTATGTTTGTTATAAAAATCACAGAGAACGCTGCTGCCCATTCTCTGGTAAGTCCCTTAGTCGCCTCTTACGACACCCACGGGAAGATATGGGATGGTGCTATTCTTTACGTCTGGACACCATACAGAACCTGGGTGAGTACCAGGTCGGGAAAAGTGTTATTGGGTTTTTCCATCAGGAATTTCTTAGTAGCAGCCACGGAGTCTGGATGTGTCCGGTAGATGACAATAGGTTCGCCCCCTATTGTGCATGGGACTTAAAACATAACTGGCGAAATGTGGGTGTACTATTTATTAGGCCTAACCCTTCAGGGATTATAGACGTGGTGTTATGTTATCTTTAACGAAATCTTAATGAAATGAAATCTTAAGTTTAATGAAATCTTTCACTGAGTTGACGTGACAGTATTTTTTACTGGAAATCGTGAATTAAAAGAGTGGGCAGAGCTTTTAATATGTAATTAGTCTCCGAAATGCTTCCATTTACGTGCATTATGCTTATTGAGTAGTTTATTGCTAACGCTCATTTATTGGTTTGTGGTAAATGAATTTAGAGGCCTTGTTGGTGATATACCATATTAATTCAACAATAAAATACCTTTCAAAGTTCTCTCTCGATTCACCCCATTTTACGGCACCACCCTACGTATGCTCAATTCTTGGCAAGCAGCGATCGCCCTTATAATTTTGACTGGCGACGTGTAAGTGCTAGTCTACACCTCCACAGTTAGTCCTTACCTCAACTTGGTCAACTTTGTCTTCGGCGTTATTCTTTGTGCATTGTGATCTGAGCATCTCACGAATCTGAGCGCGTTTGTCATCAGGGATCGTGAAGTCGTCGGCCAAGACGGCTGAAACCAACAGATTAATCGATTAAAACAAATTCCAGGGAAACTTATTCATGTATTCTTCCTTCTCCTGGATGTTCATGATTTGTACCTTTTTTTTTTAAAGGCGTTGCCCCACACTAGGAATTTCTCCTGTATCGTGGGTGCGTTTACAAACATTTAAACTCACGTACACAAACAGCTAGACCCGAAACAACTACTTGTAGGCCATACAAATATTTGTTCCTTGCGGGAATCGAACACGCGACACACAACGCAGCAGCTAATGGCTTAGCCACTGCGCCAACCGTGAAGTCTTTGTAACTACTGATCTAACAAGAACATTTTAGTTGTTATTATTTGAGCTGTTTATGCGTTAAGAAGTAACAAACAAACTACTTGATAATACTTTGGACAAGAATGATTAGGCGAGCCGACCCCAAATAAAGATGAAAAGGGCCAGAAAAACAAGAAGAACTCCTACTTAATCCGTAGATACACTATATTTAAATTAAATGATTGAAGGCATCATTAATCGTGATTGAGTTTCAACAACACTATTATACACACAACACACACTATTAAACACTATTATTTTTATGTTTTATGCAAATAAAGATATTATTATTATTATTATTATTATTATAATTTTTAGGTAACTGGCAACCTCTGCGATAACCAAAGAATTACCTACCTACCACTTGTTACATTACCGGGACAAAGAGAGCAAAACGATAATAATTTAATAATACAAATGAATAATATTTATTCAAAGATAATTCCCCAACTAACAATAATCATTACTAAGAATAAAGTAAACTTATCAAATGACACCGATTTAACCTCTGAATCGAATTAAATAAAATATTTTACACAAATAAGGAAAACTGTATATTATAAATCTTTGGCGATAAATGATAACACTTTTGACCTAACACAGACCTGACAGCTAGTAGTAGTATCTACACGACGTCGCTACATTTGAAGAAGTGCGGAAAGAAAAGCAAGCCAGTGCTAAGAAATACGAGAAAGAGAAAACGAAACTACTGTATAAACGACAGACCATAACACGAGTAATCATTAAATTAAAACGCATAGAAATATCACTTTTTGAACATACAAATAACAAAAGACGATCTCCCAAAACCACCGCCCTCCAGGGACGTACAATTGTCGCAACAAACTACCCAGCAACACATCTGTGTTAATTAAAAAAGCACCATTTTAGCACCACAGGAATCAGTCATTCACAATACGGTTACAATATTACGCAAATTGGAGAACATCCTTAGTTCTTAAATTGCCATTTGCTCGAGTGAACCTTGCCCAGTGCAGCAATGCATTCAAGTCTCCTCTCACGCAGCGGTGACACTGCGAGCAGAGTTCAAAGGATAGTCTTGATCGAGTAAATTGGTAAATGACCTGATGTGGCAGGAAGTGGGGGACGAGTTGAGAGGCCAACTGCGGCATATATATAAGTATCTCGGTACATGCGACCTCATAATGTACTCGTGGAGGAAGAAAGTCACAGTTTGAAGTCCCCTTTTTTGACTGGCTGACCGTATGATCTGGTTTTATTGTTGGCCCATTACACGATGTGCATTTGATGTTGCATAGGCTACGCAACGCGGTTGTAATCGCAATTTATTCACACTGGTTTGAACTTTCGTTGAGGCTATATCCGCTTTAGAGTAACGGTTTTGTTATATCAAAGGAAAGATTGGGCCTACTAAAAAAAATGGGTGTCGATGTTTGATCGTTCAGCAAAGTTTAATTAAGTACCTAGGCATAATAGGTATATAGGCCTAGGTATATAGGCTTGTGTCATAGTTTGAGTCGGTATAGTCGTTTAACCTATCAAAATAAAACTCGACATTTTTTATTCAAGCCTTTACCCAGCAGAGACAGTAAAAATTAGATAAAAAAACAATTGCAACCGGATTTACAATTAAATCAACATATGATGCCAACTAAGTGCTTGTTGTCTATGAATCACCATCCGTAATCTAAGAATGCACACGAACGAATTTATTGTTGTCGTTTTGCTAACCCAAACTAGATATTTGACATAACAGCAATAAAGTTGTTATCGAATCCAAATTGTCATCAAATTTTTATTGTTGTTCTTCAACTAGACAACACTTCCACTGTCATGAAACCGACATACATACAGAACCTAGAATCATCTAATCAAAAAACAAAGGAACTCCATTCGTAATTGCTTATCAAAACTGCATACAATTATCAATAATACCTAATCTAATTAAAAGTTTATTTACTAAACATATTTACTAATGTTAAATAATTTATTGTAATTGACAAAGTTCAAAGGCCTTTTGACAGATAAGATGGCGGAAGGACGCCATCAATCAAGTGGTAAAAGACATTATTGTACAATTTATAGTTTCCCGGGTATTGCACATGACGACACTTAAGTGGGCTAATTTTTTAACGACCGACGTCTTTTGCCTGTCTAGATAGACATACCTTTAAAGATAGGTAATAGTCACAACGATTGTGTTGCTCCGGATAACAGAGCCATCATAAAATCAGTCGGGTAACAATTAGTATTTCATGAGAATAGGAAGTGAATAAGTGAAGACAGCGCTGGCCATTCCTACTAAATGCCTCGATGATGGACTCATCGTTGTCGTCTGTAAGAAGTTCAATAGAATATCTACAGCAGCCCAGCCTATAGCTGCTTATATTATAAGCAGTGATAGCCTAGTGGTGTGACCGTCGGACTGCCAAGTCATAGGTCTCCAGTTCGAACCCAAGGCACGCACCTCTGATTTTTCGGATTCATGTGCGTATAGTATAATTATCACTTGCTTTTCGGTTAAGGAAAACAGCGTGAGGAAACCAACAGGCCTGAGATATTTTTTGACGGCATGTAAAGCCAAGTCAGAGGCCCATGGGCGGCATAAAAACTGACACCAGGTTAGGAACTAACCACACGATAAAAAAGAATAGAATACCTACTTTATAATACCATATAAATTACAGAGATAGGTACTCGTAAATCCAGAAATTTTACAAATGTTGAAACAATTAATGGTATTATCGCTAAAGTATCCGAAAATCGAAGCTGGAGTTTAGTTGTTGCTTTTATAGTTTCAGCCGATTATATGTAGAATTGTTTTTCTTGCTAACCAAAACAATTGCTAGAGATTTATTCGCGAGCACTTTCAACACAAAAGTAGGTATGCGTGCTGTCCAACAATTCCTCTCTCGGAAGTCATAAACATCTTAAAGGAAACTCATTACGTTTATCTTAGTGACTCGTAGTTCCTCAGTCATCTAGGGAAAACGAGCAAATAGTTCTCTAGGTCAATGCGCAAGCAATATGCTCTATTGCAATCTTTCAATTGTCTTAGCTGTGTCTTGTATGGACATCAGGCAACGTAATTGTTTCCGAGTGTTGTTGTACTTATGATGGACACTACTGTGATGTAATGAATTGCAGCAACATTTTTCCAGTTCACTTTTGCAGTTTCATTGATCAAATGCAAGGACACAGGATGAAGGATGCAGGGTCCTAAGAGACATCTATATAGAAACGATTTTAAACGATCAGCTCAACACCGAGGTAGAAATGCGAAAGTGCTTTTTATGGAACAATTAAGCGGACCTAAACAGAACAATGAGAACATTAAACAATCCTGTTGCAGGATGCTGCTTGTCAAGACAATAAAATAAAATAAATATTGAACACCACGAGCTGACAACCCAAGGAGAGTGTATGCTTTGACGTTGAAAGACAAAAGAGGTCGTGGCGACTGTTTCGTCCCCACAATAATTATTATTATCCCATTAAAAATGGAAATTATAATAAACTGGTATTATGTTGCGACTGTGGCTTATCGGGGCCAAAAGAACTAGCACTCACGGCTAAAATAATATAAAAATAATTGTAAAAACTGGCGGAGGCCTAGCTTCGAAACAATACAAAATAAATACCTATTCAAAATAAATACATATATTTGAAATGATAGGTAGTTCAAAAGATTTTCGCATAAAAATGGAAAAGATGCAGCTATAACCTGCTTTCAGTCATTATCCCATCGATTTGAGAAGATGAAGAACAGGTCTATGGTTTAATACAAATATTTAAAAAAGGATTTAAATTCGTATTGTTGTGTTTCTAACCGCTAAGTTCAAAAACGAAAAAAAACGAAACTGCAAACACGTTCGTATCATAGTTAATGTGGGCATCAGCATTATCAACAGCCGCCCTGTTAACATTATTATCTATTTTAACATCAACTATAAAACTTATCAGGAACAAACACGGTTAAAGGTAAGTTCAAGGAAATTAATTGTTTACCAAATTGACTGCCAACATAAATTGTCATTCTTTGACACTTGAATGAAATGGCAATAAATCGGCAAAATGGAGTAGTGTCAATTTAGTTTTTAACCACAATAATTGTTCCTGATTGTACCTAAGTTTCAGGGCCCTGCTGTTATGTCGATTGTGAAACGTATTAATCACTCTGCTTTTTTCTAAGTATTAGTTAATTGGCTCATAGTGTATCTAGTAACTGAATATCGTCTATATTGCTTAACACGTCGAGATATGCATTAAGACTATCTACAATTCAACAAACATAGATGAGACTGAATATTATCTATATGGTTTCATCTGACCTCTGCAATCCTTTTGGTAATAAACGTATCAACTTTTGGGCTTCTGACAATCTGTAACAACTATTACAGTAGTTCAAGTTTCATATGATTAGGTACTAATTATTTTTTATCAAACACAACAGATAGGTTTTAACCTCTCTCGAAAGTGTTATTATTTTTTACATTCACAAGATCTATAAAACATACCCTTTTTGTATTCATAACTTTTCACAATTTTTTTTTTGTATTGTAGCTGTTGTACTGTAAAAAGGATGCACTGGAAAGTTCTTAGGTCTTAAATATTGAATGATTAGATAGATATAGACATAGACCATAATAACAATAGATTTTTCCTACTAATTTAATTATTTAGGTACCACAAAAGTACACTCGATTTAGGACTCTACTTAACCAATCAAAATTCTTGATAAAGTTCTAAAATGTCTTAATTTAAATTATATTTACTTAACAATTATTCATTTAATTTTCTATTTAATTTTGTATAAAATGGTCAAATTTAAAAAAAAAATTGAAATCCTGGACAAAAACTTACCCACTGTGAGTACAGCGAAAACAATAGTTTTCAGCATCATTTTGAAGCACTGTTTAATACTTTGTGGTTACAGAACCAATGCCGGGCGGGGACTGAAGCGCTGTCAGTCTTATGTCGCTTTTTATATACGCGGATTAGGATGACAACTCACCGATGCGATGTGGATGAACGTCATGACACACGCGAACATTTTAGTCAAGTTTTTAGTTGAACTGATTTTAAATAAGTATAGGTATGATTTTTTTTTTAACCGTATGCAAAGAAAATGACTTACAGCTCAAATCAAAGAAATAATCTCCTACTGACTGAATTTTCTCTGTTCATTCCTAGAAATATAAGAATTTCAAGTTCGTACTAACAAATTAAGAAGGAGCAAACATAAAAACATGTTATTCTAGGTTCTTGAATCTTAAGTAACCTATATTTCCACTTGTCATAACAATACGTTTTCTGGAAACATTTAGTTTTACTGATACCAAAGGTCTTTTTAGTATTCGTGATTAGATCGTCGAATTTTTAGATATTAGTTCGTTCCTTAGCGGATGCGCATTATTTGTAATTGGATAAAGAAGTATTGTTTTCAATCAAAGACTAATTTAACAAGATAACAATAAATGTCTCATAACTACACCGTAGTAATATACCACAGATAGAAAATCTGAAAGAATCGCAAACGTAGGTACGTTACGCCATAGTCAGCCGCAGTCTTTAACACGACAATAGTCGACTTAATATTAACTGAGACGATATCTGTGTGTCGTCGTCAGCTGGTGGACAATATGTGGATTTACCACTTCCAGCTTTCCCCACTGCTGGGCTAAAATTTGGAATTGGAAGAGGGGCTATTAACGGATTGATACGGTTTATCGGGCGAAAATGGGGTGCACTGATGCATCCTATAAAGGGTGTAAATAGACCCTTAACTTAAACTAAAGGCACTTGGCATTTTTTTGTTCTAGACCATACCTGGGAACCTTCTAGTTACGGAGATATTGGGAGTCAAAGTCCCAACTTTTTTTTTTAATACATGTTTTTAATATAAGATTTTTACTTTACACACCTCCATGACCCCCGTACTATTCAATCCAATCATCGGCACAATGCTTTGAGTGCTTTCCATCGAGTCCTACCGTAAAACGTGATTTTTCACCCCAAAAAAAAAAGTCGATTCCCAGCAATATTTTTTGCGTAAAGTTACTTTGTTCGATGTACAGAATGCTTGGTTGACGGCTCTGTGAAGGGTCTGTTTACACCCTGTAGGTATATAAGTTTCAAGTGACGAAGCGAACCTGCCTGACTGGGTTATTCTTTTGTAAGAGTGAAAACAAAAAAGATCTAGATTATCCCTATTGGTACACAAACTAATAATGAAAATGATGCTATTCAACAGCAACAATAGGCCTGAAAACCTAATTAAAATCTGGAAAACACCATGCCCCATATTGATAAACGCGGAGCTGTGCCTAACTCAACTGTCCAGTGTGGCTTGGTGGTTGTCACATGTATTCGAATTGTTGGTTCTAGAACATTTCACGACCTACATAACATAACATTACATCACGCCCGTAATCCCCGAAGGGTTAGGCAGAGGTTTCCAGTATAGTACACCCACATTTCGCCAGTTATGTTTAAGTACATGTAATAGGGGGCGAGCCTATTGCTATTAACGGGCACATATCGAGACTCCGTGACTGCTACTGAGAACTGATGGAAAAACACAATAACACTTTGACCGACTTGGGAATCGTACCCAGGACCTCATCCAGTCGCGCATGCGACCACTAGACCAACGAGGCAGTACACGACCTGAGACACGTAATTTGGGAATGTTACCAATGAACCCCATACGTTAAAAAAAAAATCTTGCCTTACAAAATATTTTAATTGTAGTAAGAATATGCAACATCAAGTGATCACAATGTCCTTTGTGATGTCGCAACATCTAGTTGCGACATCACACGTTCTTTTCCTTAACCAGACTTACCATAAACAACACCTGACTGATTGATAGTTTGTTGTTTTTATTAATTGAAGAATGTACAGACGCCAGCACATAAGCCACTACAATCTATCAAATTTCAACTTTATCGCTAAAGCATTAGGTTTAAGGTTGATAGAGAAAATTTGATAGTTTCGGATAGCTTGACGTGCTGGCGTCTGTAAAATGTGTTGACAAGAGAAGACTGAAAATGTGGGGGTAAACTTTGTGGGGTTTGGATAGATAGGGAGAACAATGTAGCACAGGTGCGCGAATTAAAGGTGTTATATTTTAATATTTAGGTCAATCATTCAATGGTAAGTTTACCATTTTTTGTTTCGATTTTTTCGGTTAGTCTATACTAATATTATAGAGGTAAAATATGTTTGTAAGTTTGTATGCAGAGGGTAATCTCCGGGACTACTGACCCGATTCTTTCACTGAATGGGAAGCTACATTATCTGTGGTGTGTCAAGGCTGATTGGCATCTGTGAAAAGTATGCTGAAGAACATGGTTTGTTGTATAACACGAACAAGAGCGAGTGCATGGTCTTTCGGGCTAAGAGGAAGTGTCCAGATTACTTACCGGCAGTTAAGCTCAACGGATGCCCACTTAATAGAGTAAATACTTTTAAATACCTTGGACATTTATTAACCTCTGACCTGGAAGACGATGCAGACATTGAAAGGGAACGTAGGGCGCTGTCTGTTCGTGCGAATATGATAGCCCGCAGATTTGCTCGGTGTTCGAGGGGCGTCAAAATAACCCTATTTAGGGCATTTTGTACGTCCTTTTATACCGGCAGTCCGTGGCTGGATTACACGCGGAAACAGTACAGCGCTCTGCGTGTCCAATACAATAACGCGTTCAGGGTGCTCTTGGGGCTGCCTCGCTTTTGTAGCGCGGCGGGAATGTTTGCCGAGGCGCGTGTGGATTGCTTCTACACAATCATGCGCAAGCGGTGCACATCCCTGGTTCGAAGGGTGCGGGCCAGCCGCAACAGTATCCTGAAAGCGTTTGCTGAACGATTCGACTGTCAGTACGTGAACCACTGCTGCATGGTTCACGTTCGTCCTAATTTTAAGATATTGTTTTAATTTTGAATTTTGATTTTTAAATTTTATTTTGTTCTTAATTTAATTTTGATTTTGTTTTTACTTTTATTTTGATTGTTTTTAATTTTAATTTGGATTATGTTTTTAATTTTAATTTGGATTTTATTTTTAATTTAATTTTGATTATGTTTTAATTTTAATTATGTTTTAAATTTTAATTTGGATTTTGTTTTTAATTTAATTTTGATTATGTATTTAATTTTAATTTGGAATTGATTTTAATGTAATTTATTTGTACCTATGATCCAAAGGTGATTGAAATAAAGATATATAATATAATAATTATTCCTGAGTGTAATGGGATCTATCGTGGGATAATTTCCGACCATAAATCAAGGGAAGCCGCGCGCAAAAGCTAGTCGTCATTTATTTGGAAAATATTCCGTCTTTGTTTTCTTCTTCAAATATGTTGATAACACGTTTATTTTTTTTTTAATTATTTTGTCTTGAAATATGAGAGTCTGTTCGGGTCATGGACTCAGTATACAAACAGGACTGAGTTCTGCGACATTCGTAACACACAATAATGAACCTTATTGGTGACGCATTAGGTTTACTTTTGTTAAGCTATCAAAACCAAGGCGAGAGAGATAGCGATAAGAGAGCCCTTTGTCCCTTTCACTCAATTGCCAACACATAAAATGTTAAAGATAGTAGAAAATATTACACCAGCAGTCACATCACATCACAAGTATAATAAGTTACGTATATATGTTTTTAACTTTAAAATAAGTATTAATTATTTTCTTTTATAGGTTTACAATCTGGATATTATTCTAATTTATTTATTTTAAGTTAAATTAAATATAAGTATGATTATTTGGAAGCTATTATATACTGATTATGGTAACACTGTAATTTGTCGTCAATGGTGTTGAGGCGGCTTTTTTGACGTCATAAGTTGTTTTGAGAAAATTATAACATTTATTCAAATTCAAATATGTTTATTTGTGACACATAGGTAAAAGTAAGTAGGTACACGGTGTTATATAAAAAAAAGATATGTTTCACTGCTGCCTTGCAAAGGCATACAAATAATGTCTACACATTTAGTCGTGCAGTAGTTTTGAAACTTAAATAAAAACTAAAACTAGGTGCTGTCCTTTTTTACTTTAAGTGTTAAAATGGTTAAAAAGTTTTGTATCACGTCATGTAAAAGTGAATCATGTGGTGGTTGTGGCATATCATTTCACAGGTAAGGAATATTAAAGATTTTGTTTACTAACAATGATGAGTGTGACCATGCCTAAGACGTTTTGCAGACGAAAGACTTAATGCTTTCGGGTATTTTTCATTAAAACTGGTAATATAATGCGCATGAGAAATATAATTTGTACTTATGCATCGCATTATTGAAATAGCATTACTTTTGTTTGTTACAGCTTTCCATCGAAAGAGAAAATAAGGCAAAAATGCAATGCGATTTCCGATCAATCATCTAATTAGTCCACCACATTCTATCCAATGTATAACGGATGAAGAACCACATGAATTACAACTACATAACAAAATCACTGGCTAATTAGTATTTTTAAGAATATTCCACCATGCGAAATGGTATGCATTGAGAAACTTAGGCAGTAAGATTGGCTTACGGCAGAAACTCCACAAAACAATTAAGTTTAGCCATGTTTAATTTATAAATGTTTGTCACACGCTTAGTTTTATTCCCTCCATTTGAATACCCAAACACCAATTCTAGCAAACGGAAAATGAGCATGGAAAGACCATGGTCCTCAACGAAATTCTTATTTTTTATCTCAAAAATTATTATTGTTTATGTGTTAACCGGACACAAATTATCTCTTTCAAAACGAAGTTTCTTATTTGTTATAAAAATGCTTGGTCACCCTATTAGAAAGAGACAAAGGGCTCTGTTATAAATATCTCTCTTGTCACGGTTTTCTGGTAGAGTGCTCAGTCCAGTTTATTATACTAAGTCCATGGTTCGGGGTTACTCAACAAAATATAAACAGGAATGTAGGCAAAAATATGTTTTTATATAAAGATTATTGAGAACAAGATAAGATTCAATGAATTATGAACCAAATACGAATAATAGTCGTATTATTGTATTCATAAGTTCTGGGTCAATCAATAACACTTTTCTAAGCACTATCAATTAACAGAAAAACATAAATTATACACGAAGGAAGGGACCACGATTACCACGGATGTATTCAGTCGTTATTCTTCATAGAAAAGAAATCTGCTGTTATCAATGCCATACATTTTGAGCGTAGGTTAGGTATTGCACTTACGTAGGAAACAGGAGATTTTTTTAAATTAGCGATGGAAAATGTATATGTGGGGGGTTCGGAATGGGCTGTGGGACGGTTCGAAAGAGATACTGTGGCCCTGGAACACAAAGGGCAAAGAAGGAACATGGATGGGTTTTAGTCAGTAGAAGTCTGACACTTCCTTCCTCTCCGCTCAGAGCAGGAGAGGTCATTTGATGATATCCCATAAGAACTAAAAAAATTGGAGTTTCGGAATGATTTACTGAATACGTGGCAATCGTTTGTGCGTCGATGTCCTTTCCACTCTGTTTATGTGATATCTTTTAAATATGCCAAGATGTACATAACTTATTAGAACCAGTTCTACTTGAATAGACTTCGTCCTAATCGGTACAAATAGTTACAAAATTCTTTTTATTGAGGAACAATAAAATCAGTAGGCATTTTATTACTGCATCCTAATGAGTGTTAAGTAATTCTACTTAACACTCATTAGGATGCAGTAATAAAATGCATGAGGAAACAGATACGTTAGTGTGTTTTTGGTAAAAACAGCTATCAACTAAATCCGTCGTATATACATGGTTCAACGTTAATGATAAAAAGTAATTAATGGATTGATTCATACAGGGTGTAAACGGACCCTTCACGAAGTCGTCAACAAAAATTATTGCTGGGAAACGATTTTTTTGGGGTGAAAAATCACGTTTTACGGGAGCACTCAATGCAACGCACTCAAAACATTGCGCTGGTGGTTGGATTGAATAGTACGGGGGTCGTGGAGGTGTTTAAAGTAATTTTTTACATTAAATACTTGTGAAAAAGTTGGAACTTTGACCCCCAATATTTCCGGAACTAGAAAGTTCTCTGGTATGGTCTAGCTAGAACAAAAATAAAAAATAGATTTTAATGACGGGGAGAACAAGTGCCTTTCGGCTTCGTTAAGTTTACACCATTTATATATATTAAGGTACGGTACGCCGTAGTTATCCGTTTAGCTTAATGTAAGATTTATCACTAAAATACTTTTGAGTTTATGGCTTCGTCGCGTAAATAAAATCTTGGGGATGCCCGACAAGTTTCGAACTTGACCGAATGTTCACGAGGCGAGGTCAATTGGCTTGCAAGTCAGTCACACGCGAATAATTTCGTTAGCGTTCAACAAAATTATGAATACCATTGAAAATAATTATCCTCATTGCCGCTCATATAACCCTCCCAGCCCCCGTAGCATGACCACCGTAGACAAGGATTTCTTTGACGGAAGAATCGACAATATGACAGATAGTGCAAAGAAATCTGTCATTGTGTCGACACAATCTGTCATTTTGTCGATTCTTCCGTCAAAGAAATCCTTGTCTACGATGGTCATGCTAGGGGGGCAGATGACCAAATCAGGGCAGCTATAATAATAAATTGTATGCGTAATATCTGTTTTTTCAGTTCAGTGGGTAAAATAAAGCCCCGTTTTTAGGCTTCCATTTCCGAAGGGTAACCAATGAGACCCTATTACTAAGCCTCTCTGTCAATCCGTCCGTCGGTCTGTCAGCGGGCTGTATCTCATGATCCGTAATAGGTAGAAAGTTGAAATTTTCGCAGAATGTGTATTAATGTTGCCGCTATAACAACAAATAATAAAAATATATTAAAAATAAAAGGGGGCTCCACTACTACGATGATCCCATCATGCGCGAGTCCGACTCGGACTTGGCCGGTTTTTATGTCTACATGAGCGATTGGTTTACTTAAACTATACACAACAAATTAACATAGAGCACAGTTATCTCGATGTTTGGACATATCACAACATAGTACAGTGCACCCATGTGTAGTAGTGCCGGGTCGCTTGTGTTTCAATATTCAAGAACACGCACTCCGCCCTGTATACCAATGCACCAAGTTTAGGTCCTAAGAAACACCATAAAAAGATTAAATTCTACGAATAAGCACTGGGAACATCATCTGATAAAGATCCTACGCAGAAAGTGTTAGTTTCAAATTAAAGCTTAATGATCTAGAAAGACATAAGATGATACCCCATACAACTGGTGTATAATTTCATTTCAGACAGCTTGCATGAATATGATCACTAAGTACACTTTATAACTACGAATAAAATAACTGAATAAGTTGCAGAAATTTGAGGAGGGACGAACCTGCAATTCAAAGAGTGATGAATATAAATGTTGTTGGATGGAGGGAGAGGAAGACCAAAGAAAACATGGATGGATTGAGTGAGGAATGATATGAAGGAAAAATAAGTATATGATAGTGCGACGATTGACAGAAGAAAAATTGAGGAAAAAAACTTGTTGCGCTGACCCCAAATAACATGATACAAGGGCAGGAAGATGATGAATTTAATTTTAAGCGTTTTTTTTTATTACCAGCCTATTGCTTGCACTGGCGAAATCTGCCCCCGCCTGCCCCTTCGTGGCACATAGTCGTGCTATGTTATCTTATAACATTAAAAAGAGTCTGTTAGTTGACTTGCAGCTGGCTTAACCCTGACCTCGTTATCTTCCTCCTGTATAAAGTAAATACGATTATGTATTGTTTACTGGTAGAAGATTTGTTAATTTCAAAGAATAGTTATGAATTAATTACTAACCTTTTGACCGCCATAATCACATATACGTGACAAGCAAGCGTGTGCCCTGTACGCCAGACAAAAATATGTCACAAAATGGTAGGTGAAATTGTGGACACGCGCGTGCGTTTATGCTGTGGTGGTCAAAAGGTTAACGAACGACAATGGAAAGATAAATCTCGTATGATTGTAATATAATTGGGAAGAAAAATTACATGCATATTCCCTATTGGTTTATGGTGTCACTTTAATCCATAGGTTCCCATCGGGGTGGTACCGCCCCCTAGTGAGCGCTGGAGCTTTTCGTGGGGGCGGTAGCGGGTCCAAAGGCAAATGGGGGCGATATGGTCGCGGTGTACGTACCTAAATAGAACTTTAAAATAATAAAATATTTTGAAAATACATCTGTTTACATGAAAAAACATTTTATGTAGTCATTAAATTACAGATTATTTGGGCAACTTTGTAGTGAAAATGATGAAGACTATAATCACTTCCACACAGAAGTACGATGGCTCTCGAAAGGTGTCTGAATCGCTTTTTCAATCTATTTGACTTAGTACGGGACTTCCTTGAAAACAGAGACAATGAACTGCGCGGAAACTTGATTGCGTCAAAAATTACATCGCTTTTTTTAAATATTTAATGACGTTAATTTACAATTGCATGGTAATGAGAAACAAAAAACGTCATAGCTGCTTTTGTGGGTAAACTTCTTCTATTCAAAAGAAATCAAGGAAGAGGTGAATACAGCAACTTTCCGACATTATCAGCATTATCGGTAAAACAGGAAGAATTATTTATTTAACACTTTAAGCAAAAAAGTACCGAGGCGGACTTAATGCCATAGGCATTTTCTACCAGTCAACCTTTGGGTGATGCAGAGACAAGCAGTGGTAGGTGTATATCTGAAAATAATTAATAATTAATTAATTTAATTTTAAATACCTACTTACTTATTGCCAACACCTGGACGCTATTCATGCTGACTTTAAACAGTAATTCCGAATATACCAAGCTGGGTTTTCGCACATAGAGATACAGCAGAATCATCAAATTTAGAAGAAGAACTCGTAGAACTCACAACGAATGAAGAATTAAAAGTAAAATTCAGAAATGGATACCAAGAGTTATGCCTCCAACAATCAATATCAGCTCCCCACCCTGGATTGTTGGAAATAGTACAGAATTTTTTTATTGCGTTTCTTGCATCATATTTGACTGAGCGTGGGTTTAGTGCACTAGATAATTTACGGACTAGAAAAGGAATAGACAACAGATCACTGAGCGTGGTGATTTGCGACTGATGTTTACTAAATTGAAACTCGACATTAACAAATTGTTAAATCTCCACCAGCCTCAACCATCTCATTGATTATGTTTTTATTGAATTTTGTTTTTATATTATATTTATTTACAAATTTTGATTAATCGTCTTGTCTTTGCCTTTGTGCAGTGCCCCAGTGCTCCACCTTTGTGTATTGTCTTGCATTTGTTAGTTGAGTTATAATTTTGTTAATAACACTTTGTATGGTCTTTGTCTGAATTAAATGTTTTTATTATAACATGTTTTTGTATTTTTACTAAGAGTAGCACGATTACAGAGAGAGAGAGGGAATTAATATTTAAGTTGTGATTATTAATAGATAACAGAAAGACATAAAAAATTGGTATAATTAACTATTATGTAAAGGGGGCGTTGGATTTTTCTTTTCTTGTAAAGGGGGCGGTAGTCCATAAAGGGTTGGGTACCTAACTACCTATGTTAACCAATACAAGCTCTCTGAAAACCCGATATGTTTTTAATGAAATGTAGTGCAGTGGTAGGTGTATATCTGAAAATAATTAATAATTAATTAATTTAATTTTAAATACCTACTTACTTATTGCCAACACCTGGACGCTATTCATGCTGACTTTAAACAGTAATTCCGAATATACCAAGCTGGGTTTTCGCACATAGAGATACAGCAGAATCATCAAATTTAGAAGAAGAACTCGTAGAACTCACAACGAATGAAGAATTAAAAGAAAAATTCAGAAATGTATACCAAGAGTTATGTCTCCAACAATCAATATCAGCTCCCCACCCTGGATTGTTGGAAATAGTACAGAATTTTTTTATTGCGTTTCCTGCATCATATTTGACTGAGCGTGGGTTTAGTGCACTAGATAATTTACGGACTAAGAAAAGGAATAGACAACAGATCACTGAGCTTGCTGATTTGCGACTGATGTTAACTAAATTGAAACCCGACATTAACAAATTGCTAAAACTCGACCAGCCTCAACCATCTCATTGATATTTATGTTTTTTATTGAATTTTGTTTTTTTTTTATACAAATTTTGATTAATCGTCTTGTCTTTGCCTTTGTGCAGTGCCCAGCTTTGTGTATTGTCTTGCATTCGTTAGTTGAGTAAATACTTTGTATGGACTTTGTCTGAAATAAATGTTTTTATTTTAACATGTTTTTTTATTTTTAAATAATTAATAATCACGAGCCTCAGCCACGACTACGAGAAGCACGATTACAGAGAGAGAGAATTAATTTTTAATTTGTGATTATTAATAGACATAGACAGACATAAAATTGGTATAAGTAACTATTATGTAAAGGGGGGCGTTAGATTTTTCGTTCGGGTCCATCTTCAGGTTAATCCGCGCTTGCCTAGGTTGGTACGTGGATGGATGACCACCCATTACATACCGAGTTTCCTGATAACCAGTCTTACCAAGGGGTATCGTATTACCCAGTACTGACGGGGTTGTGGTGGTCAAGTATGCAGTAGTAGCAGGCATTTAAAATGCTGGTATTCAACACCACAATCTCATGAAAACTGTTGCTATATAATAAAGAATTAATTTTCTGTTAATTATTTTATTTACAACGTAGGTACTGCGAAACGATAAGCAACTGTTTACTGTTAATAAAGGTCGAGCACGAAGTTTTGATAAATTGTAATGATTGAATATCAAGTTCAATGACCTTGTTAACTGTTACTATGATGACGCATCTATCCAATTAAATAGATGTGGTCCTTGCACAATTATCTACTTACCTTTGATTTGGCATAGTCGCCTTTATTGGCATTGAAATAAGGATAGTAAGTTCCCAGCAACTATTATGGTTTTCTTACATAGTTTTGATTCACGTTATCATTCTTTAAAATGTTCAAGGCCTTCACAAAGATTGGGAAACCCTTTTAAATTAACTTTATGGAATTTGACTTAACATCACGCCTGCAATCCCCGAAGGATAATGCAGAGGTGTACCTAAAAGTACATACACCGAAATTTTGCCAGCTATGTTTAAGTCCCATGTAATAGGGGGCGAGCCTATTACCATCAACCAGGGACAAATTCAGACTCCGTGGCTGCTACTGAGAAATTCCTAAAGGAAAAACATAATAACACTTTGCACGACCTGAAAACGAACCCAGACTGCTCGACCAAGGAGGCAGTTTAAAACTTAGCGAATTTAAAACTTTGTAAACGAATTTAACTGTGTTGTGGAGTTCAGATAGGCAGTCGCTCCATGTAAAATACTGGTATTCAGCTGTATCCTATTAGACTGGAAGCCGACTCCAACATAGTTGTAATAACTGGGTTGTGGAGGTCAGATAGGCAGTCGCTCCATGTAAAATACTGGTATTCAGCTGTATCCTGATAGACTGGAAGCCGACCTCAACATAGAAAAGTCTAGGCAGATGAAGATGATGTAAACGAATTTAATTTATATATTTTCGGAGGGATGGTATTTAAAAGTACTTCAATTTATTCCCATTTCATTTACCTAATTTTGCCTGTGTTCCACCAAATATACTGAATGTGCACCAAAATATGTTCATTAAAATATGTCATAACGAGCATCTATTTAACAACTGTTGCAAATTTGTAAAAATAGTAATACACCTAATTTTAAAAACAAGCATTTATTTTTTTAGTTTTACTTCAGATAATGCACTGCAAAATGTATTTGAATCAAACACCAATTAATGTCCAATGTAGCTTTATTAATAAAAAATGTAACCTAACCTAACCTAAAAGAGCGCGGACCTCCACGTCCGCGGTAAAAAACTCATTTAAAAAAAAAAAAAAAACCTAACCTAACCTAACCATTCAGGAATATTTGGTGCACGATCAGTATTTTTCGGGGAAGAATAAAATAGTTATTGTTACAATAGAATATTTGCAGCGCACTACAGTAAAAAAGTGTTATATCTTGGTGTTAATTTGGAATTTGTTTGATGTAACATATTTTGTTGGCCGAGTAGTTTAATTATAGTAAAACAATTAAACGGGTTTAAGATCAATATTTTAGAAATGCATACATAGATGTACCTTTAGATTTTTGGTGAACACAAAAATATTATCCTTTTCGGAGTGCCATAAGGCGGTATGCTTGGACCAGTCTTTTTTATGATAATAATGGCTGTATCCCGCGGTTTTACTCGCCGTTTCTGATTTTTTATTTTTGCTCGGCTCCTAACGGTCGTAGAATGAAGTTAAATAACCTATCCCTTCCAAAAAATTGGGATATCAAATAAAAAACTTTTTTTTATTCCGACTAGTGTTTCTAGAGATTAGAGCGTTTCAACAAACAATGAAGTTGAGATGTGCCTGAATATTATCAGCTCGTTCTTCATGGACAAAAAACACAGTTAATTTTGCAGTTTCATCATTTATTGTTTAGGCTTTTGAGGTTGAATAGACTTGAAGTAGGCACATTCCATAAAATCCTGGCTCAACCAAATGACGGCATTAGACGGCACGGTTGGTGCAGTGGCTGAGTGATTGACTGCTGCGCTTCGTGTCGCAGGTTCGATTCCCGCACGGAACAAATATTTGTATGGCCTACAGGTAGTTGTTCCGGGTCTGGCTGTTTGTGTATGTGAGTTTAAATGTTTGTAAACGCACCTACGATACAGGAGAAATTCCTAGCGTGGCGTGGCGATGATGCGAAGAGTCTGTTTAGGTCCATGGCCTAGATATGAACAGTGTGTATTTAGGCTACGATGACACTGACATACTCACTGCGATCATAAATGTCTCTAAATAAATAAAGAAAAAAATATATATTGGAAGCTCTGGTAATGAAAGTTGAGAACGTCGATGGTTTACTTAGCTCAAACATACCTAACTTGATAAAATGACGCGAAACTGCACTTCACATCGAAATAATGTATCTTTCCCTTATTTAGTTAATGAGCTGGAAAAATATTATTGAGGTGGGTCCTATCGATATGCGCAAATACTCATATGCCAAGAAAACATTTCAACTGAAGCGTTTATACCTATTATACAAATCGTAAATATTGTATTTACGATTTGTATAATAGGTGTGCCACATGAACGCTGATAAATTATCTATAACAAACAGATGGTCCATCCGCTAGATACTACTGCACTGCCTATAGCAACGTAGCTTGATCTGTTACAGAGCAAGGAAAGTTCAACCCTAGATTCAAATTGAATGGCAAAATGTGGTTTCCACGGCATCACATCCTTGAAATCAAAACACAGCAATAAATCAGTGCTGGGAGAATACATTTAGACCGACTACATTAATCAGTCCTCGCGAAGGTATCAATTTAAATGAAATATTCTGAAGGTTGATCACGTATTGGTTCAATTAGTATCGTAATACCTATGTGGATTATGGTTATTTTAAAGTAAATAACCTGTGGGATATTGTTAGGACTTTGTGGACGCTTAATATGCCTTTGATGGGGCAAGGCGGAGGACTCATTAAAGCGGTCGGTCTATAATACCTACACTTTATAGTTACTGGACGGAACTGGCAGAAACTACAAAACAACACCTCTTGCGATCCTTCATCATCATCTGCTTAGCCTTTTCCTAACTATGTTGGGGTCGGCTTCCAGTCTCACCGGATGCAGCTAAATGAGCGACTGTCTATCTGACCTCCACAACCCAGTTAGTACTGGCTAATACGATACCCCTTGGTAAGACTGGTTGTCAGACTTTCCGGCCACTGACTAGCTATCTGTAATGACTGTCAAAGCTTTTCAAATGACAGACGATCCTTACGTACCCCTTTTGCTTCGACCAAGTTCATACAAAAAATTGGTCATAATAATATACGCACGCGCCGCCGCCGCCGCCGCACGCGCCGTTTGCGAATTACTACAGGTGGAGAATTTAGCAGAAATTAGCAGTGATTGTTTATACACCTTGCACCGTGACTCTTTAGTTGTCTTAGAAACTTGGTCCGCTCAATGTATCCGACATAAAATACCTCTAGACACGATTAATTTATTAAGATTATTTATTGAAACAATAAAGGCATACAGATCAGGGTTCTTATGACCGCGCTCGCAACAGGGTGTTTCAACTATGTCATGCGTCATAATAATGAATAATATTTTTATTTTTAAATTAATAAAATTATCCACAAACCGCAACAAATCTACTTATAGTGAATTGTGATTGCGGATAAAATAAGAAAAAAAAAACTCATAAATACTCTTTTTTAAAATGTTAAGTAGTCAATGGATAAATGAAGTGGGCTACCTTTGCAAGACGACTAAAAACTCACGGTGTATAGGTATGAGATGACTTCTTTTTTAAGAAAGTTCACTTTTACTTAACTATCTGATTATTTTTTGTTATTTCATAATACCGTCAGTACTGTCAGGCGCATCGTCCGATATTGTTTGTGTCTCTCTTGACCTTAACGTTACTCGTGCAGATAACTTGTGAGGGGTTATCTATACATCTGAGTCAGAGGAAGATAATGTGCGGCGAAGCTAGGAAAATTTTATTACACCACACTTGTAAGACGTATTAGGATTATTGGCTTCTATATATTTAGTTAAGATAGCAGACATGCCTATTACAAAATAGCACTCTCAGACTTATTAACAATTTATTCTGTCTGGAAAAAATGTCTAGTACTGAAATATATAATTTCTAAATAGAGGTGTTCCATCGATACACTGAATATTTTTTTCAGAGTAGTTTTTTGAAACGGGACAGTAAGAGCAACGCAATATACAAGTCCCCGAAAGCCACTTGTTCTGCCGTCATTGCGATCATTTTCTTGTTCTAGACCACACCTGGAAACCTTCTAGTTACGGAGATATTGGGGGTCAAAGCTTCAACTTTTTGACAAGTTTTTTAGTAAAAACATGTTTTTAATATAAGATTTTTTATTTAAACACCTCCACGACCCGCATACTATTCAATCCATCTATCATCACAATGTTTTAAGTGCGTTACATCGAGACCCATGGTCCTACCGTAAAACGTGATTTTTCACCCCAAAAAAAATCAACCGTTCCCAAAACAATCGTTTCCCAGCAATAATTTTTGCGTAAAGTTACTTAGTTTGATGTACGGAATGCTTGATGACGGCGTCGTGAAGGGTCTTGTTACACCCTGTATAGGATTTTTTTTTCCGTTTTGGGACTTTTCCAGCAGCCAACTTCGGTTGGTCCAGAAGAGTCTTTTAAACAGCAAATATTTTTTTTTTAAAGCTTTTTACACCCATTTCTGGGTTAAACTCACCTTTGTACATAAGTTATATTATTGCAATTTGTATGTATATTTTTTATTTTGGGTGCAATGAAAACAAGCTTTTATTAAAATAAAAATTAGAAAATTAGGTTTATCTGTCAATATTGAACTCGTATACTTTCGTGTTTGTGCTATTAACCCAAGGCGGCGATTCTGGCTGCAGGATGAAGTCATGTCTGTTATAAAAATGTATTGTCAGCAGAACTAAAACTGTGTGCAAAATTTCAGCTCAATTTTGAAGCAGACAACTTACATACATACGAACAGTGCAAATTAAATATAACCTTGTAAAAAGATACCCCGAAAAATAACCGTGACTGTGAATTGACGTGTGAATTTTCGTCAGCACAGTGGAATTTCATTTTTCTGCAGTCAGCATCAACACAACATCGTGTGCTGTGTGTCGATGTGAAGAGTGTGTGAGTGTGTGGTGTGTGTATTGGGTGTGTGAGATGTGAGTACTGTCCTTTTATTTTTATTTCTCTTGTCATGGTTTATATTGGAAGTAAAATAACAGTACCAGTAGTTGACTGCCTCGTTGCTCTAGTGATCGCAAGCGAGACTTATGAGTGTAAAGTACTGGGTTCGATTCCCAGTTCGGGCAAAAGTGAAATTGGTGTTTTCCATCAGGAAATTCTCAGTAGCAGCCACGGAGTCTGGATTTATGCCCGATAGATGGTAAAAGGCTCTCCTATTACATGGGTCTTAAAAACATAACAGGTGAAATGTGGGTGTACACCTCTGCCTAACCCTTCCGAGATTACAGGCGTGATGTTTTAATATGTATGTAAAATAACAGTGGAAATGTAAAAGGACTAAGTTTTCTAACGTCCATTTCTATTTCGTTTGTCGTGTAACGTCTACTGACCCTTAGATTTCCTTATCATGTCATCTATGACACAGTTCATTACCGCTGTGTTAGATAAGCACTACTCCACTCTCGCCTCTGATATTATACTTATGTTATCTCAGTCACCCTTGACACCTACCTACTGCATAGAGTAGTACCGAAAGGCCATACCACATAGCAAGGGAAATTCGTATTGTTGTTTTTAAAGGTCATAATGGTGTAACGGACTTGACGTCCGCGTCGATATTCATACAATTTTCTATTTTAAGCAATGGTAATACTGTCCCATATTCAATGCAACCAGCAAATAGCGCGAGGATTTTTCCGTAAAGTCTAAATTGACCCTTGGCACTTTTGAGGAGGCCAAAATAACCACGATGTGGACCCCGGACACAGCCAGAAGACGACGCGGTAGACCTCGCATGAGATGGCGGAACAAGCTGGACAGAACTAACGACTAGTGGTCCACATTGGCCCTGGATCGAAGGACTTAGAAGTCATGGGGAGAGGCCTTTGCCCAGCTGTGGGATGACACAGCCTGACAGTAATAGTAACAGGAGGCCACTGCCAAAGAGTAGAATACTTCAACCAGTGCCACTGTTGGTAAACATTTGTGAAATTGTCTGTGGAAATTATATTGAAAAATCAAGATGGCGTTGTTTGATCAGACTATGGCCAAGCGCCTTAAGACACTTGCAGGCATGCAGCACTAAATCGGATCAATCGAAATTGAGTCAGAAACGAATCTTCCTACCAGTATTTGCCTAAAATTAATATAAAGAATATTTAAGCTGACCTTGATGAGTTCCTGCCCCTGGTAGCATGACCACCGTAGATTTCTTTGACGGAAGAATCGACAAAATGACAGATTGTGTCGACACAATGACAGATTTCTTTGCACTGTCTGTCATTTTGTCGATTCTTTAAAAAATAACAAAGCACATTTTTGTTCTATTTTTTATTTTAAACATTATATGAATATTAGTGGCAATTTGTGGAACTCTACTGACTGAGTATGATTATAATTTAATGCACTGCAGTTTCTCAGAATCCAAACTGCACAACAGACAATGCTTATTAATTTTAAATTAGCTGAAACGGCTTTTCGTGCTTGGCTATCATATTTAGGCGGGAAAAGTCGGGACATTAACTTAAGAAACAAGTTATAAGAGATTGGTACAAATAGCTTACTGTCGTTTAAACATTGATATGATATCCATTTTTGATTTGTCATATAATTGTATACACTGAACGTCTTATATAATATATTGCAAAGCAATAATTAGGTATTAAAATTACTTGCCTTCTTGACAAGCGAAAGCAGGATGTTGATAAAAGCGTGGCAACATTAGGAGAGAAACGTCAAGGTAATTTCGTATTTTGCGTTAATATGGTATCATCGATTACAAGATTTATTATTACTACAGAAGCTCTTCTAAATAATACAGATAGACAGGTAAATACATTTCTCTAACAATGGCACGCTCAAGACCAACATCCTGCTCCTAAACATCATAATTATCTCGTATTAATATAACGTTATATAGACATTACTTAGGTTTACCATAAACCATTTATCAAGTCTCATCCATTTCAATAATATTGTTCAAAACAACACGGAATACAAATTAATTTTGTTCAACGGAAAATCGTCAACTAACATCTACCACAACGATCGGTAAAACATTCAAGTTCTTGTCACACAAGAGTATGTTTGTTACAATAAAATCACAGGTAAGTACTTTATCACTAAATACATTTAACTTCTATAATAATTCTCTTTCAGAGAACGAAAGTCCAGCCCGTCTAAGGACTTGATTATTTCTAACACATATGAGATCGAGTATATTACACAATCACGAAAAATATAAAGGGAATAAATTAAAGTATAAAGCAATAAATAAAGGTAACCACATCAATAAGGTCTTAGGCGGTAAGTTATACATAAACTTTTTCTTAATTTTTTTTTTTTGTTACTCCATTTTCGACGTTATCGTCAATCCGAAATTTCGAAGCGTTAAGTTTCGCCCACATCAAGGTACATTCTACTTTTCTCAGGTCGCGTAGTTATACACATAGAATAGTTATATAACTATTTTATATAAGTAGCTTTAACATTAATTAGATATAATATATAGGGGTATGTGTTCGAAAGTGCCCCTAATTCGTCATATTTTGTATTATGTACATAGCCACAATATTCACATATTTTGATGTCATTCGTCAGCCACAAGAGTTTCTACAGAACCCATGAATATCGTAACACCAGATATATTTGAAAATCCGTCAAACAAATCAATCAAGTCCGTTTTTCCACGAAGTGTAGTTTACTTTCCCATTCCTATTTATTTGTATGAGCGTACAGTCAGTTGCAAAAGTATTAAAATCTTCATAATCTACAACAACAAGAACTGTACGTTCGGCTACGAATCTTAAAGTAGATAGCTTTTGCAACCATTCGTACTAAACAGCAATAGTGTTATTATTTTGTATATTATTATTACAGTAAAACATTTAACGTGTTTATTATGTATAGATGAATTTATTTAATATAATAACTATGTAGATTAAATACTGCTTGTACTTTTCTTAAGAACTCGTTCTAATTATTATGGTCAAATGTATTGAAAATCAGTGTTTTTTTACATTGTCTTAGTTCCGAGTCAAAAGTTAAGTGTAGGGCAGTGAACGGTTAAAGATTTTCGTAATTTTGTATCATACTTTAAATATTCATATTTTCTAACATATATCAGTACTACACAATGTCTATTAAATTATATTATGTACAATTGTAATTTTGGGGTCTTTGCAGTAGGTAATATGGATATGGGATGTGTGAATCAATCATACCCTACAAGTACTTGCGCTAAAAATTTTGTAAACACTTTACAAGTCGTTATTTATGTGCCAATTTCTTCAAATAAAACAAATCAAGGTTTAAATTATTTTTTTTCCCTTTAAAAACTGTCAATAATTCGAACGAGGCTTAACTTAATTATTTTCTGTTAATATTATTTACAATTGTATAATTGTATAGAATGTCAATATTTGGCACTATACAATTTCACAAATAGGTAACCAAAATCAAATAGTAAGTTTATTACACATAACCCATTAAATCTTGTACACATTGGGGCATAAATAGATAGTAAGATACTGAAATAGATCAACTTGATATTACACCAATTATATTCAAATATTCGGAAGCACTAGATTTTGCTGACGTCATTTTTGGTTACACAAAAATGGTTGTATTCACGCCTAATAAATAATCTTTATCGAACTGAATTGCGAAATAACATTCTAATGTTTGTCTAGTTTGTACACTACATTTAAATATTTCTTAGTATGTATGAAAGTAACACCAAAACATCGATACAGCAGTATATTAATATGTTGTACTTATTGAATAATCATCATATTTATAAAACATGAACAGTCTAGTAGCGACGACCCTAACAAGAATCTTTTGTATAATAGGGAAACTCGCACTCCATAATAATGCCTGTAGTTCTGGGGGTCATGGGAAATGTTCCATGCAGTCATGTTTTTCTCGATGTTTTGCTTGAATAAACCCTGGTACTATAAACCCTGGCATTGACTTAAATGAGATTAGATCGTAGCAAGGCGTTTGGTAAGTTAACACACACGCACAGATTTAAAGAACGCGAGTTTCGCTTCTATACGATATCCATCGCAATCAAAAATGCTTTTGCAAGCAAGAGATTTAACAGAGACTCTTTATTTTGAGCCTTATTTTCTTTGGTTTAGTTCGGAGTTTGATTGGTAGTTAGTGTTTTCTGTTTATTGATGAGCGCGTTGATGAGCTTGATTCTGGCTTTGACGGCTTTGTATCTGAAGTATTCGTCCTCGTGGCCTTTCTTGTCATCCCTCTGTACCTTCCTGCTGTTCTGGAGCTCGAAGCTGACCTCGTACTCTTTTATGGTGCGGCGTAAAATCTGGAAATAAAACAAGAATGTGATAAAGAAACGATAGCTATCCAAACAGTATTTCAGTGATGTTGATGAAGAAAAAATTCTTACAACTATATACACTGAAGGTCAGGAATTTACTGATGCTGGAAAACGTATACCTACTGCAAAACTATGCTGTGGGATAAGACGACCCAAATATCAACTACTAAGTTGACCAGACATTCTAAATTATGAAATTTTCGATATATATAAATTCATTTATTTAGGTATTTTACACCCATTGCCAATTAACACAATACAGTCAGACCATAATCACACACACAAATACTACACTTGATATATACTTGTTTACACCCGATTAGAGGCTATACGCCGCCGCCAAAAAGAAGAAAAATCAAGATTTGCAAAAAAATATCAAACATGAAGAAAGTGTATCAAACTTACAGATTTCTGCATCTTAGCTTCAGTGAGAGCTTTGTTCAATTCATCAAGACCGAGGCAATGCAATCCTTCGTTAGAAGGCGTGGCCTCCTCACTGGGGGCTGACTGAGCTGATGATGTGGAAGAAGGAACCTCCTCTGCGGCTGCGGCGTTGTCACGTGTGGGAGGTGACTGGAGCGGAGTTTCTGCTGTTTCCTAGAAAACGAAGAACAAATTGATTGCAGACAATAGTCTCTTAAAGCTTCGGAGGCCTCTTAGAACACGAGGAAACAGTTTTATGAACGAGTTGTTTTTATAAGGAAAAAAAAAGTGCTCTGTTAAGTATTATATCGTGATTTGTTTCCTTAATTAACTGTTATCGTTAAGGAAAATAGAACAGGACATATTTCAGCATAAGGACAATCAGAATATAAAAACAAATTGATGTCCTTATCCTTAATTCTGTTATGATTTATTTTGAATAGTTTTATTTGCAGAAACTTCCTTAGATTGAGGTAAAAAAATACGCAAACATTACACTTGGTGTTAAGTTTAATGAGTATCATGTACGAGGACAAATGCTTTTATCTGCTTACCTGAGATGAATCTGAAGGTTTCTCCTGAGAATCGCTGGAACTATCGACACTTGAGTTGAAGAGCATAGTTTCATGCTCGTGGATCGTTGCCAGTTCGCCGTTTGTGCCGCCTATGATCTAATTGTGACAAAATGTTGCAATAATGATTAATACCAGTTACTAAAATCACTCATCAGGACCGTCCAAGGCGTCTCAATGTACCTATTAAAAGTATCTAAAACAATATTTAAGAAACGATCTGAATTAACGTTTTGTGAGCGGCACACAAAGGCGAAAAGTTTTCCATTCATCTAAAAAAGCGACAAAAACACTAAGCACACACAAAACTTACAGCATCAGGCCTAGAAGAAGCCAGCACCCTCTTGACAGCCCTATACCGCTCATACAGATGCCGAGCCGCTCCACGCTCAGCGGAGTGGGCTGGTGGGCGTCCCCGGGCCGCTTCCAGTCGCAGTAGCACTCGCTGGACACAGAGCTTCTCAGCAGCCAGCTGGGACGCTGTCCAGCTCGCCTCGGTCGTTGACGGTCGACCAGCCGCCTGGCGACAGCCCTCTAACCACTGGAGAAAAGACCACAATAAATCTGTCCTTACACTTTCCTGACTAACCCCAGAGTCGTGGTGTAAAAATTTGATTAGTTTTAATTAGTAAGCCAATTGTTCCTAAAAAGACAAAGTGATTAATAATTTTGAAGCAGTTCCTAAATGAGGTGTTGAATCGTGGTTAAAATGTTTTGGTGAGTCACTAGTTCACTATCTAAGCAAATTGATTTAAAAAAAAATGTAGTAACTAATGTGCTTGTAATATGTGTATAGGTAAAACATACTGTTTGTGGGTAAATGCTATGTTTGAGAATGTTGATCCCAATAAAACCAGCTGTTATCTAAACTCAGCGAGTGCGCATACTGATTAGAAAAAAAATGCTTAAAAATCACCTCTTCAATGTCCTTAACGATATCAGTCATAGCTTTGTCGCTCTTCAGCGACTCCTCAAGCTTGTCATCTCTTTCCTTCTGCTGTTTGGCCGCTTGTAGCTTCAGAGTATACTCCACTGGATCAGTCTTTATGAGGCGTTTCTCTGTCTGCAGTCTACGCAACGTGTCGTTCATGCGTGTCAGCGCTACATCTGTGATCCTGTCACTCTGTGTCAAAGGATGACCGTTCTTTGTTTCAAACTCGCTTTCGTACTTGGCGATGTTCTTCTTGAGTGAGGAGATCTGTAAATTAGAAACGAATTATTCCCATCTTATTTATAAGACCTATATTTTTGTGCAATTTTTATATTAGGCTTCAAAGACAGAGATAGAGCAATTTAGCAAACAGGTGTGCCAAAGTAGTCTAAAGGATATTACTTCATTAACTACCTTCTTGTTGATCTTCTCGAGCCGTCGATCAGGTACGGGTTGTTCTCGCCGTACGACGTTGAGCGGGGCGGCGCTGCGCTCGTCGCTGCGGGCTCGCTCGGCCTCCGCGCACAGGGCTGCACCCTCTTCGCTGATGCTCTCCGTGCGGCCTAAAACCCGGTGCAGCGCTCCTGCGTCCAGAGTCTCCGGTTCCTCGCATACTGTAAAAATCTTCAAAATGTACCGTTTGCTCGATGTTGCGTTGGTCAACTTCACACCTTTCTTCTAGCCGATGAAGTAATGCCAAACGACTGCGATGGAATAATCCGACGGGTGTTTGAGGGATTGTCTGGACGTGCTGTGAGGCTGGGTTCGGTACCCCGAGCCCCGTTCCCTCTCCGCGGTTGTTCACGCATATGTGAGGCGCCGACATGCTGATTTTCAGCCTAATTTGAATAAATGACTAATGATTTTGATATTTAATTGAACCAGCTCAACATGCTAACGTTAATCGCACAGGATATCAGCCACTGCAGGATTATGATTATATTGCCCCTAAGCTTTTTTTTTTTTTAGGATGGGTAATCATCAAATGACCGCCCCTGCTCTGGGCGGAGCGGAAGGGAGTGTCAGACTTGTACTGACTGAAACTCATCCATGTTCCTTCTTTGCCCTTTGTGTTCCAGGACCGCGGTATCTCTTTCGAACAGTCCCGCAGCCCTGGCAGGCATCGGCCCATGCGGACCCCTACGTGGTTGCTGACATCTCTTTGAAGCGCGCGTGGAACACGAACGCCCGTCGACACGGCTTGTCGTCATAAGACGCCCGGACGGCGAGCTAACCCATAACTCGCCGTCCACAGGCCCGCGCCTACGGTGGCCGGGAGCCACCATTGCCCCTAAGCTTAAGACTGTAGATGCAGCTTCTTGATTCTTTGGTCAAGGTCAAGCCATACTGTCGTCTCTTGCAGCAGTACTTACGTTGTGGTTTCTGCACGACGACGTAATCGAAGTGTGGCGGTGTGCTGCATCTGATCTCTTCGGATGTGGTAAAGCACTCGTTCTCCTTCGGGTTCTTGGGTGCCCGGGGCTGGGCGCGTCGTCGCTTGCCGCCGAACTGCGGCCGGCGAGCGCGGGACAGCCGCTCAGCACGACGTTCCGACTGAAAGTGATGTGGATGATTGCAGACTTGCTTAATCTGATGATTTATTGAACGTGTTGCTTTTGAGAGTTAGAAGGTTCACAGACACTTTGTTTGAGCTGCTCTTTGCTCTCCAGGCTTCAGACTCGCTAAAGTAGACTCATCTTTCATGCGGTACTGTTTGAGATGCTATAATAAAATTGCACAAAGTATTCTTGAACTGAATGAAACGAAATGTAAAACATGCATTAAACGCACACTATGTAAGCAAGCATATTACAAGTTGGACGATTATATCGCTGATAAAAATGCTTGGCTCAATGCCGGTCCTGCTCCACAAGGATAGGGGCGCATAAATGGATAGCATTAAACAGTATGTTGGAGCTGCTGAAGATTGTACAACTATCTTTGCAATGTATAAATTCAATGTCTTTAGTATTATATAACTGCAGAGCCCATATTGTGTGAGTACTATGTACTAGAAAGCTGCCATTCGCTGGAAACCTACGTCTTTTCTTGACTTGAATGTGCCCTGGCGGCTAGGAGGCGGCTAGGCATTTGAGTGAGCATGACATACGTCATGCTCACTCAAATGTCTCGCTGATGGTGGCGCGTGTGTCGGATCATTTAGTTCCCTTCAAAATGGTTGAGTTGAATGGTGCCGATACATGCGTCATTTTCGTGAACGGGCGCTGTCAGTTGTGACTGGTCATCTCTTGGTTGCCACGGCTTATTTGAATGAATTATTTTATTTTTGAATTGTTTTTACTATGGACACTTTTAACGTACATATCTTGCTACATCGTTCTCACATAATGTACCATCTCAACATAAAGGATGTAACCAAAGTATTGTAAAAGTATTCTAATTTAAAAGAGTGTCCATGGAGTTTCTTGCCCGTTCTTCTCCATAGAAATCTACGTTAGGGAATGGGCAACTACAGTACTTTCACAGTTTTTATGCCTTGTGACCGGGACTGTAGCTAATTTTCATTGTTGTCTTTGTTTCGACAATTCAAAAGTGCCTGTAACTGGCCTACTTGAAATAAATGCTTTGATTTTGATATTATTGAATAATTATGCGATTGCCATATATATATATATATATTTTGTTGTTTAAGATTTATTTTGATGTTGGGAATGATGTATATGTTACGGCTAATAGCCGAAGTGCGACTACACCTAGTTTTAGCCGGATACAACTAGGTGCAGCCGGTTAAACTTATCTATATCCTACTTATCTTCGGTTAGAACATGCAGCCAATTTGGATGTAGCGCTCGCCGGCCGCTGCCGCGGCAATGCTCGCTGCGGTCGCTCGGCTCGCGCGCCTTTGGTCACAGTTCTAACCTAACCTAATCCATTTGGTCGGTGTATCCTAGCAATTAAAAGGATATACAACTGTTACCGGCTGCACCTAGGTTTAGCCGGCTAGAAGTAGGTGTAACCGCACTTCGGCTTTTAGCCGTAACATATACAACATTAGTTTTAGTATATGCGAAACCTGATACACGTGTCTAGTATTTTTATGCAAAGAATCTATGTACAAAATATCAAAACTGTATCATGAAAAATCACAAAGTTATAAGGTTGTTCTGTTACCTAGAGGTCCGCACAAAATCGTGGTCACCACGCAGCGCGCGCCTCCAGCGTCGTCTTGTGCTCATTGATAATAATAATTTGGCAGTAGGTACCTAAATTATTGCGATAGGTACTTAAAGTCGCTCGGTGTCCAATTTGTAACTTTTTTAAATATTTTTGGGAAAAAATAGAACATGATTTAAAAATTATTCGAATCGATTCAGTTACTCATTCTGAACAAACTATATTCAGGTTTCGCATATACTAAAAATAATGTTGTATAATTAAAGTATCAGCCCCTTACCTCAATGCGGTTATGGTCGTGTAGCGGAGGCGGCGGCGGGGGCGGGGGAGGTCGCTCCTCGCTGTGCGGGCGCCGCTCTTTGCGCTCGTGCGCGCACCCCGAGTCGCGACGCTCGCGGCGCTTCCTTGCCTCTCGCTCGCACTCGGGCGCCGCCATATCTTCTGTCCTCTCGCGCTCGCGTTCGGAGCACTGCGCACGCCACCCGAGTCCAGATATTACTACCGGATGCTCGCTCGAGCGCTCACTTTCCTGTCCGTAGCCCTAACGTATCCAGGATGAGTCAATGTCAGTGTAATGTGCGAAAGAATGTAAATTTTCAGTGTCAAGAAATAAGGTTGATCTTGGAGTGGGTGGGTTAAGCTGATGTTTGCGATTCGTATCGATTAGTGAGGAGAATGATTAGTGTTGATCATGTATGATACAGTAAATTGTATAGATATATACGTAGGTACATATTAGTAGGATATCTTTGCTTAAAGCTATATTTCTAAATCTATCAAGGGACACGGGTTATTGAAAGCATTGGTTTTCTACTACACGGCTGTCACCTACTCAATTTTTACAGGTTAGTTGGGCAAGCAACTCAAATACTTGTATAGGCAACTACTGCTTAGTTGTTAGTATCTAACCGTTAACAATGGCATATAATATACATACAATTTCCCAGTATACCCATGTATTTACGTATATATTGCAAAGCGTATATGTATAGGTATAAGCTAATTTTTTATATTTATAAAACGAGGAACTATTAATTGTTAAAATCACTAAAAATGAATGTGAAGCCCCAGTATCTAATTTTTCAAAAATACCTGTAAAATTTCCAATTGTACCATTTTCGCTAACTCGGAAAATTATTTCCAATTTCCAAAAGTTTTCAGCCGTTAATGGGGACGATTCTGAAATTAAATCATGTTTTGCACTAACGCAACTGAACGGTTCTAAAAACAAAGCTCACTGTCTATGGCTCAAACAAAAACCTTCACAGTTGCGACCTAACGGACTTCCCTTGTTACAAATTTAAAATTAGAATGTTTACTTTTACTTATTAATAAGGCATACTCACAATGCAGTATCTAGCAGCACCAACTATGGAATCCAAGATTCTGGATATGTTTTCTCTGGTACGGCTGGCCAGGGTCGCACTGGGGCCCGCTCGTGGGCAAAACCCCAAACAATGATCCACAACCAAACACTAAAACCACCGGGCTATTGCTTATCCTTTGATGTAAAATAAATTGAAAGAAATAAAACGAAACGGCAGTGCGGAAATGCGCGCCGTTTTGACGGAAACTTGACACTAGACTATAGACACGGCTGTCTTCACGTCCAATATAAAACCTTATTTGATGATATCACTCCTCTGCACCGACATGTCCCGATCGCGGCACATATTTGTACGGCACACACAGTCAATGGGGAGATTGTCTTTAAACAATTTACGGTTGCTTCAAAAAATGCGTTGACACCAGTCTGTAATTTAGCATTGATGGTCCGAATGTGATTGGTAGAGCTTTGGAGCCCTAAATCGATGTTAATGCGACGTATTCATATTCCGAACTGTCGAAGTAATGATCAAGATTGCGAAGTGCTTCACTTTAGCGGTGACACTGCGTCGTCAATTGTCTTCTATCATTTTGAAGTCCATGTTCGAACACTTCACAATATTATGGATTTGGAATGAGTGGGTAAGTTCGTTCACGGCAGTTTGGATCTGAAATAGAAAAGAACAAATTTTTAATGAGTTGGAAGCATGCCACGAACTGAAAACCAGCGAGCTATAATCCAAAGGTGGTGGTGAGAATCTGATTATGTGTTTCAAATTCAACGTTAGTATTGCTTTGAAATTCTAAACAAGCTGAAAGCCGCTGCTTACCTACACTTTCATAAATATTAATGAGCGTAGGAATTTTACTACATCGAGTCTAAATGGCTGAACCTATTTAATAGCCTGAGTAATTTAATTCAACATTAATTTGCTCGTAGTTCACATAGCGCCGAGTGTTAAGCAATAAAGTTTAACTTCAATTATAATAAGTTAGAATCACAATTAACCTTGCCGGCCACATCAAACGTGGTCTCATTTGTAACAGAACTTTCAGTGTCTGACATATAGTTACGATTCTGGGAACAATTAGCTAATTGATGTACACACCATGGCCGTGGAATGTCAAGTGATAGTCTATACTCCATCGATCACGCCACAGGATAAATAAATGTATACAGGGTGTTTGAAAGACGGACTGACACAATTTTCTTAGGGATGGGGAGTCCGGAGTATCCTAGTTTTCACAGAACCTATGGCTTAGGCTCTCACAAAAAAAACTGACTTGAAGGAGACTTCATGTCGTTTCGTGGAATAAAAAAAAACAATTAGAGATGATTTTTTTTTATTACCCGAAATGTCACCTCCAGGTGCCAGTATTTTTTGAGGATGTAATAGAACCGAGTATCTTTTGGTGGACATTTCTTCTAGAAAATTATGTATGTGATTAAAAAAATACCTGTCACGGTTAGCCAAACACCTTGTATTGTATGTATTTCATATTCAGAGTGTCATTTTCAGAGTAATTGACTTTTAATTTTTTTTTATTCGCAGGCGTGTCGAATACGTTATTTACTCTGCGCTGTGATACTGGGTAACTGCTCGGTCGATAGTAAAGTTTAATGGTAATTAATGCGTGACAGTTAAGTTTATTTGATATGATCGACATCGTATTAATATTAAGTGTAACCTTGTGTTAGTTGTCGTGTTTACATATTTTAAAGGTCATATTGCTAGGTGTGTTTAGTCAAATGTAAGTTGTGTATCCAATACATTCTAGGAATTCATATTTTTTTGTCTGTTGGTGTAAGACGCGATATTCTACTTACGAGTATATCCAAGAAATAGTCATTAAAGTAAAACGTTCCGGTTAGGAACCGCCAGACCTCAGCCTGACTTCTGTACCTACCTACATAATCTATATATATATAAAAATCTCGTGTCACGGTGTTTGCGGTCGCACTCCTTCGAAACGGCTCGACAATTTTTTTTTGTTTTTTTTTTGTAGGTATTACAATAGGTTGTTAAGTATATTTCACACCGCTAGGTTGTCAAATTCTAAATTAACGCGAGCAAAGCCGCGGAAAAAAGGTAGTAATGTATAATATACTTAAATCTTGAACTATCATCATCATCCACAGCCTGACTTCACACACTGCTGGGTATAAGTACAAGAACGAGGAGCTTGGCACAAGCAAAGAGGGCCTCGCTTTGTTTGTGCCAAGTTCTACATTCTTGTTCAATCTTGAATTTACGTCGGGGTACTTAAAAGTTGAGCAAATGGACCTGATACCCAATACTATTTCATACAACTGTCAAAGACTGAAAGAAGTGATTTAAAAATACGGTCTCATCATCATCATCATCATTTTAGCCGAAAAACGTCCACTGCTGGACATAGGCATCCCCCAAGTGTCGCAACATTGACCGGTCCCGTGCGAAAAATAATAATACGGTCTATTAATAGTCAATTTGTTTCACAAAGAATTTCTCTCAATTTACCTAATTCTTGAAATAAATCTAAAACAAAACCCATTTCCAACTAACAGCCTTATTTTCTACCTATGCACCAGAAACTCCCAAACGCGATTAATTATTACGTTTCAAGTTAGTCTGTCCGTTATTTCGGTCTAGATTGTAGGAGTTCTCCTATTGATTATTCAGCCGACCAATCCTATTACTGCGTTCAGTCGCCGACGTTGTGAATATCGCTCAAATTGTACACAGAACACCTACGGAACGCAGATGGATACTGGGAAGTAGGAAGTGGATTTAAATAGAATGATTTCTAAGGTATTGTGACATGTGATAATCAGGGACGATGTGACTAAAAGAGTGATGTATATAAATGTTAATGGATGGAGAGAGAGAGAGGAAGACCGAGGCAAATATAGATGGATTGTGTGAAGAATGATATGAATTAACAAGGAGTAAATGATTGCGTGACGGTGGAAAGTAGAGAATGGAAGAAAACAAAGAAAAACCGGCCAAGTGCCAGTCGGACTCGCGCATTGTTTGCAGAGATGTGTTGAAAAGCAAAGTTATTTCAGTAATCAAACCAGCCCCCGTAGCATGACCACCGCAGACAAGGATTTCTTTGACGGAACAATCGACAAAATGACAGATTGTGTCGACACAATGACAGATTTCTTTGCACTATCTGTCATTTTGTCGATTCTTTAAAAAATAACAAAGCACATTTTTGTTCTATTTTTTATTTTAAACATTATATGAATATTAGTGGCAATTTGTGGAACTCTACTGACTGAGTATGATTATAATATAATGCACTGCAGTTTTTCAGAATCCAAACTGCACAACAGACAATGCTTATTAATTTTAAATTAGCTGAAACGGCTTTTCGTGCTTGGCTATCATATTTAGGCGGGAAAAGTCGATTCCTCCGTCAAAGAAGGTGCGGTGGTCATGCTACGGGGGCAGGTAAGTTAGATATGTACTCGTAATGGTGTTGCACCAAGAGTAACTAGGTACTTTTTTAGTACATAGTCGAATATACCGAATACTCAAGGTTAGGTGGATATTATTGGTACGACTACGAGTAGCTATGTATTTTTTTTTAATGTTCGATATAAACTTATAAAAAACAGCCTGACTTACTTACAAATTATAATAAAGTAAAGAAGATCATATCAGTCCCCTGTAATCGAAAGACAAAACTTTTGATCGACATCTTTATTATGCTGACACTTAGGGGCACCTAAACGAGAAACCTGTTGAAAACGTCATGAAATAATTTCAACAGCGATATAAACAGACCGCTTATGAGTAGAAATAAAATGGCTATTACCAATGGATGTTCCTCATCTGCCTAGCCTTTTTCCAAATATGTTGGGGTCGGCTTCAAATCTAAACAGATGCAGCTGAATACCAGTATTCTAAATGGAGCGACTGCCTATCTGACCTACACAACTAATACTAGGTAATACGATACTCCTTGGTAAGACTGGTTGTCAGACTTTCGGGCCACTGACTACCTGTATCGACTGTCAAAGATCTACAAATGACAGTCGGTACCAACGGCTTAACGTCCTTTCTGAGGCACGGAGGAATCTCAATATGCAATGGGTGGTCACCCATCCACAGACCAACCTAGGCTAGCTCGGCTGAACCTAAAGATCGGCCCGAGCGGCTATTATTATTAAGCCACGAGCTCGTCTAACAAACAGAATCGCTATGAGTTGAAATAAAATGACTAATTTATTTATTTATTTATTTGGATCTCCAACAAAGAATACACACAGACAATATAGGACACAGTATTACAAATGTTCTTTTAGGTGTGTTCCTTCAATTATAGGAGAACACAGCATGCCCATAAAACTAGGTTTTAACACATAAAATATAAAACAATGAAAATAATACAAAAAACAAAATAAAAACCAGAATAATTATTAAAAAGCATTTGATGCATTTGATAAAATTGTTTCACATACAAATTATAGTTATCACTCTACATTTATAGCAGTGGTCAGTATTTTTTTGTATTTAGAGATTGTGAGGGTTATGTCCATGTCAGATTGCTTTGACAATTCATTGTACTGCCTACAGAGTCTTGGGAGAGCGGCGAAATGTCCTAGATTAGTTTTGGAACCTGAGACATAAAACAAATTGTAGCTGGTTTTCCGCGGCAGGCGAGATGGCGCGTTTATATGTAACTTGCCTAGTAATTCGCTGCAGTCTATGACTCCATGGAATACTTTGTGTAGTAGAATCAGGTCTGCCATTTTTCGCCTCTTGGCAAGTGAGACCATTTTGTAGTGCCCTAGTCTGTCTCTGTAGCTGGTTACTCTTTTAGCTAATCGTTCCTTATAACATAGATGATACAGGAAGCGCCTTTGGACACTTTCCAGGTGTTTGATGTATATGTCGTAGTGAGGATTCCAAACCGGGCTGCCATATTCAAGTATAGGACGGACTAGTGTGTTAAATAATTTTATTCTGGTAGACGCCCTTTTAAATTCTTTACTGTTGCGCAAGATAAATCCCAAAATTTGAAACCCCTTTGATACTGTGTTTAGGATATGTTTGTCAAATTTAAGTTGTTTATCCAGTGTGACTCCTAGGTCACGTATTTCTTCAATTTGCTTTAGTTTTTGTTGACCTATCGTGTAAGTGTTAGGTAAGACAATTTTGTTACGGCTGAATTGCATGTAGTAACACTTAGAGACGTTAAGAAGCATTTCGTTCATTTTGCACCAGTTCGTCAGTCTGTTCAGATCTTCCTGCAATAAGGCAGCGTCAGATTCAGTTACCATTGGTTTCATTATTTTCATGTCATCGGCAAAAAGATAGAATTTTTCCATTGGTCGGGAAAAATACCGTCTTTAAGAGATTTGTTGTATATAATACTAAGAGGTAAAGCCAGCGCTTTTGCACATCTCTTTATAAACACGGGAGGAATACCGTCTTCACCTACGCCTTTCTGTTCATCCAAGGATGTTAAAGTTCGGAATATTTCGTTAGCACTGAGTTCCAGTTTACAAAGAGTCGGCAAGTTGTTGTTTATGTCAACATTTGACGGTTGCGAGGACGTCGTATTGTTATAAACACTTGCGAAGTTTTCAGCAAACAAGTTACATATGTCGTGGCCAGTTGATGCAGTTTTGTTGTTATAATACATTACCGCGGGGTAATTGCTGCTGGATTTCCTTTTATTTTTAATGAAAGACCAGAAGATTTTAGGGTTTTTTAAAACCGCGATTTCTAACTTCTCCGTATATTTTTTGTAGCAGATCGTTCTCAACTTGCTACAGTCAGTACGCAGCGTTTCAAATGATATAATGTCAAGGGGATTATTGTATTTTTTTACTCTAACGCGAAATTTGTGTTTTTCTTTAAAGAGTCGCTTAAGCTTGGGCGTGTACCATGCCGGGTACTCTTTCCTAGACATCGTTTTCAGTGGTACGTGTTGCTTTATAACGTCGTGCAAACTATCATATAAAATATTGACCATGTCTTCAACCGAGGCACAGCCTCCCACTGAACTTTCCCAGTCTATAGACATAAGTGATACTAGGATTTTGTCGTAGTCTGCCTTAAAGAAATTAGGTTTAGTGGCCAGTTTTGTTTGTAGAGAATTTATGTTGTTGACAGTGGGTATAGCGAACTCGAGCGGTGGATGTAAAGGATCTTCTTGTGTCAGATGTGTGTGGCAACGTGTCAAGTTATGTACTGCAGTATTACAAAGAACTAGATCTAGTGTTCTAGATTTGTTATTTGTTAGGTAATTATACTGATCTAAGTCATTCATAGAAATATAATCAAGGAAGTGTTTGGTAACATCGTTATTGTTGGTAGGGCAAGGAGTAGTGTGACTCACCTGACTTTCCTCATTAGTTTTCCACGTTATACTACTAAGATTAAAGTCACCAATGATAACAGTACGTTCGTTTTTGTCCAGGGCATTTTGAGCCGAGTCTAGGAATGTTTGGGTGGTTTCTTGGGTAATGGGGGGCGGTAAGTAGACGCCACAAATGTAGATCGTGTTTTTCTTATTACCAGGACAGACCATATCAATGGAAATCCACAGATCCTCACAATGACTTTCTAAGTGTGGCATACGACGTGAATTTAAGTGCCTAGCTACAGCTATCAAGACGCCGCCTCCGTGTCTACGTGCTCTATATCTACTGGACTCGCGATCTCGCCTGTAGACTTCATATCTATCGTCGAATAGTTCTGAGTCGTAGATGCCACCGTTCAGCCAAGTCTCCGTAAGCACAACTATATCGTAGTCTTGTAGAGACATGTTATGATAAAAAGTGTCGGTTTTAGTTCTTAGACCACGTACGTTTTGATAGTATATCTTCAGAGTATGATTGAATATGAAGAGGTTATACACGTTATCTTGCACAGTACAATAAAAAAAAAAATGAAAAAAAACAGAATTTAAAAATATAGATAAAATCAACTGACAGTCTGTAAGACCTCCTGACAAGTGATTACAATACGTTCAGATTGGTCAGTCTTCTTCATGAAAATTCTGCCATTACGCACCCACACGTATTTGTAACCAAGCTCCTTGCCTCGAAGTCGTGTCGCCGCGTGCAAGGCTTTATTATCTGCTGACAGGTGTTCAACAACGTAGATTGGAGTTGGTTTATCCATTGCAATGCCTAGGTGGCTTGTGTTCAGTTTGTTGTTGGTGTTGCTTTTGTTGTAGTTGGTTGCTGCGGCGAGGAAAGAGTCCCGAATTCGTGGGGTATTGAACTTTACGAGGATAGACCTGGGTCGGGCATTTTGGGTGTCTTTTTTAGCGGTCCTGGTGCAGAAGGCAATATCGGCTTCATTAATTTGACATTTGGTAGTATTACTGATTTGCAATATAGTAGTGACAATATTTTCCGAGCGGTTCTCTGGCACGTTTTGCAGTTCAATGTTGGTGGCTCTGTTGTGTTGTTCCATTAGGTTGATACGCTTATTGAGGTCTTGTATGGATGATTGCAGCTTACTATTCTCTCTTTCCAACACTTGCAATTTAGAGGAGTTGTGCTCAAGAGTAACTTTCATTTCTTCATATTTTTCGTTGAAGAAGTCTAGAGAGGTACGAAAACCCAAAATCAAGTCGCTGAATTGTTTGAACTGTTCCCCCACTGCTTCTTTGAGTGCGTTCGCGATCTCTTGTCTGATTATTTCTCTAAAGGAGCTCTTTGTTAATTCTAAGACTGTGTCGTCATTAGCGATGATTGGGCTCAACGTCGAGTCTTCAAGTTTATCTCTGGTCGACGTGTTGTTAGAGTTGTTAGAGTTAGTAGGTGAGACCCTGTTTTGACTCAAAGTCGAGCTCTGATGGCGTTTATTGCGGGTAGTGACGTAAGTATCAGCTTCTGTGATTGTCGTTTGTTTAGATTCATCGTCAGGCGAACTTACAGGGCTATCGGTTCGCGATGATCGTACCGGTGTATCAGTGTTGTTTGTTTTCGGTAACTTGCTTAGACAAACTTGACATTTCCATATCGCTTTGTGCGACACTTTCATTGCTTTAAATCCCTTGGCAGTAGTATTGGAACAGAGTAGATCGTATCTCGAGTTACAATTTGAACATTGCAGGTATTCTTTCCCTCTTAATACGCTTGTACAACCGGCACAGTTATTTTTATTGTTTGCCGTTGCCATGATGTCGAAAGATCAAATTTTTAAAATCTTTTAAAATACAAAAATTAATGCTTGTGGCTGGATTCGAACTCGAGTCACTTCGACTGCTCCCCGATGTGGCTATGGGAGCCGTTACGCCAATTGAAAAAAAAAATAAAAATAAAAATAAAAATAAATTTACGCTAAATACCAGGTCTACCCTTCCTATAGGCCACAGGGTGGGTGGGTGGGCAAATTTTTTTCTTAGCTAGAGGCACGTGCGTGGTGTCCAGAGACGCGCCTCCGCCCGGGCCAGCGATCCACGCAAAGATAAAGAGTGCGTGCCGTGGAAAAAACCAGACTTCCAGCCCAAAAACTTCTATTTCGGTTGCAAAAATGTTCGTTTGTTCAATCTTCAAGACAATGGTGGGTATGTGCGTCGGGTAGTCGGAGAATGCGTGTCGGCTGAGCTGAGGCGCTGAGGTACTTTTAGGAACGACGGACACAACTTGCTTGCAACGCAGATGATGAAGGTATGAAGTATTCGATTAAAACTGCTTCACTTATAAGCATTCGAGTAGGCGTTCTGTTACCCACCGTATCTTCAAACTTTAAGACAAAGACAAAAGTGGGTAGGTAGGTGCGTGGGTATTCAGAGAATGCTCGTCGGTTGTAGCACTGAGGTTGGTTTTAGGAACGCCGAACACAAATTGCTTGCAGCGCGGAGATGAGGGTATGTAGCTCGCTCAAAAACTGTGACACTTGTTGACACTAATATTCGACTAGGCGCTCCGGTAGTCTACCGTAACTTGATTTTTTTCTTAGCTAGAAGTACGTGCGTGGTGTCCAGAGACACTCGACACGATTTAAATCCAAAGGTAAGGTTTTTACCCACACAAAAAACTCCGATAACTCGTCAGCATTGAATGTTATTCAATGTTTATTTACGAAACAGGGGTCGACTGGGTGAGCGACTACCGCTGGGAGCATGGTCTGACGTCATGCCATGTCCTTTACAGAATGCTCTGCTACTGACACCTTTATGTTAATGGCATTGTTTTAGGGTTAATGGTTGGAGTAACCTGGTTATGTCAAAAAATATGGCAAACTATATATTATATCTTCCCGTCTGTAGAGCACGTAGGGTTAGATAGAGGTGTACCGATAGCATACCTAAATTTTTGTAAGTCATGTTTAGACATAACATAACGTCACGCCTGTAAACCCCAAAGGGTTAGGCAAAGGTGTACCTAATAGTACACCCATATTACGCCAGTTACGTTTTAAGTCCACGTAATAGGAGGCGAGCCTATTGCCATCAAGCGGGCACAAATCCAGACTCCGTGGCTGTTACTGAGAAATTTCTGATAGAAAAACTCAATAACTCTTTGCCTGACCTGGGAATCGAAGCCAGGACCTCATGCTCAGCAGTCGCACTTGCGGCCACTAGACCAACGAGGCAGTCTTATCATGTTTAGGTTGCATGTAATAGAGAGCCAGCCTACCGTGCACAAGTCCAAACTCCGAGCTACTACCGCCACGTCTAAGGCTTCGATAATTTGCCAGCATTAAGCATATTATGGTCACATCAACGTTATACAATGTTTATTCTTGTCTGAAACAGGGCTCGATTGTTGGACCGGGAACGGGGCGCATGGTGACGTCATCACATGTCTTGTACAGATCCCTCTGCGAGTGACACGTTTTTCCTCCTGGGTTTTAGGGTTAATGGTGGCACTAAGTGGGTTGTGTCAAGTGGCGAAATATGAGGAACTGTTATAATAAAACTAGGCGTTTAACCTTTAGGTACCTTTTTTAGGGTTCATGTACCTCAGTCGGCAAAAACAGAACCATTATAGGATCACTTTGTTGTCCGTCTGTCAGGACCCTTTTCTCAGGAACGCGTTAAGGTATCATAAGTTCCCCTTAGAGCAGTGCAAAATCAAAAAGATATGACAGTTTATGTTGAATATTTTGCGATTTCACATGGGAATCAAAATCGGGGTAGTTCCGGTTGATCTACTATAATGAAATTTGGCAAGAAGCAATGTATTACAGCACATGTAAAGGAAAACATCTGAAAACCGTAAGTATGAAGTTTAATAACAAAATACCTACAAGTTTATACGGAACCCTCAGTGCGCAAGTCCAATTCGCACTTGGCCGGTTTTTGATAAGAATATAGTCTTATATTCGTCCTAGCTTTATATTATTGTTTCTGTCTGGGAACTCAGTATAGTTTTGGAGCTCATAAATACAAAAATCAAAGGATTACCAGACCACAATATTGAACACAAAAAAGATTCTAAATAACGTCTGCCGCATACAGAAAAATCATATATCGAAATTCAATACGAGCATTACCTACTGAATACGAATAAGAATAGTCCAATTCTCCTCCATTTACCCTTTTAGTCACGCAAAGTATTGTCGAAACGAAAACCATTTCAGCTAAGATAAATGTAACATTTACAAAAATGTTATATAACTTTCGTAGCTCGTAGAGGCAGGCAGGCTACGCCGTAGCGGGTGAACTGCGTCGTAGCGGTTCTACGGCGTAGTACCACGGCGTAGCGGTTACGGACCACGAAGCGAAAATTTATATGATTCGAGGATGAATTTCGATGTTTTTATTAAATAATGTGTTCAGGGTTATGCTTATTCCGTTTTCGATAGAGTTATAGCATTGATGAGCATATTGCTTGAATAAAATATTAAGGCGTTAAAATATCAATACATTTTTTTTTTCATTTGTTAGGAGTAGGAGCGTTAAGCTCGTAGCTATGGAGTGTAACTCATCTCTACCCTAATTAAAGCTGACCTAACATACATTACCGTATAATATATAATAGCCTAATTCAAAATCCTTCAAAAATATTTTTTACGTGCGAATAAGAACGAAGTATAAAAAGAAAGTAACGCTTAAAATAGAATTACTACCAAAGCCTACCGATAAAGAATCGAATCCTAAAATACCAAACACAAAGAAAAGTCCCCATCTTAAAATACCAAACACTCGTAGCGAGGGATGAGAGCTACGGCGTAGTACGCTACGGCGTAGGTACCCCTTCCCACTGCGTAGCGGTTACGTATTATGGCCCTCGAGACAATTTTCTGGGTACGGGGTGGATTTTATTGACGCATAGGGTCTAAAGTTGACCAAAGATAATTCATTGATGGATATGAAGATGGAAGTTGATTGAAGGATGGATGATGCTTATTCATAAAATGTAATTTTAATAGGAGTAGGGCTGCTTCTGAAGTAGCTCGTTTGTGTAAATACTACTGCTGTATCTATTTCTATAGCCATTGCTGTATTTGAGATTGAAGGATATACAGGGTGGAAGGGACACCGACACGAAAACAGTTTCCACGTATGCAATTCATCATTCTGAGCCCCTCATATAGAAATTTATCATTGGTTATAAAAAAAAAAACAGCTGTTTCCTACAAAAGTGCAATACCTACACGGTCAAAGTGTATGGAACAGCTGATTATTTTTTTAATTACTAATGAAAATATTTTATGTAGGGGTGGGGCTCAGGATGATGTACTGAATATGAGGTAACCGTTTTCGCGTCGGTGTCCCGTCCACCCTGTAGGTAAGTTCCGATGGAATAAGACAATAAACTATGACTATAGAATGACAACGCATCTTCAATCAGATACGCATCTTTAATCTGGTAGTGTAATCTACGCTACCAGAGTCATTGATGATGCATTCTATAGACGACTGAAACCAATTCCCATCAGGCTGCCTACTACATGCGGCGAAAAGAGGGTGAACTATGATGGGTGCAAAAAGACCCTTCACGATGCCAAAAGGCACTTGTTCTTCTCGTAATGTCATTGCTATCAATTCCTTTTTCTGGACCATACCTGGGTACCTAGTTACGGAGGTATTGCACGTGAAAGTTCCAACTTTTTCACGACTTTTTATACAAGTTTTTAATTAACACAAATAATGGGTCTAAAAATACCTTTAATGACGCCGAAAGCTTGTTGTTTGCTTGCTGTTTGAGACTATACCTGAGAACCTTTTCGTAACAGAGATATTGAAGGTCAAACTGCCAACTGTTTTACAAAATTGCATGTTTTTTTTTAATGTTTGAACTTTAAAATATCTCCACGACCCTCGTACTGTTCAATGTATCCATCAGCACAATATTTTGAGTACGTTACATTGATTCGTAGCCACTGTTTTTACGCCTAAAAAAAAGTCGTTTCCCAGCAGTATTTTTTTGCTTATAGTTACATAGTTTTATGCAGATAATGCTTGGTTGACAGCTTCGTAAAGGGCTCGTTTACACCTTGTAGGTGCCTCTGGGTATCCCTTCCTGAATAACTAGCGTGATGTTAGTTAAACACAATTTGTTAATGGATAACAAAGTGGACGAGCTTGATTGATAGATATTGACGCCTATCCATTACAGTGTGTTTTTACTAGCCAACGGCCGCCATACGCAAAAATATGTTGACCTACTTTCCTTTGTTTGTTTGCGAGCACGAGATATATATATGCGACAGCAATAACTGTATCGACTGATCTTAAAATACGACGAACTGCACACTTTGTAGTGGCCACTCAAACAGCATAATAAAATGGTAAGACCCAGTTTGTTTTGAATTTGTGATGTAAAATGGTTTGTAGTGGCCATACAAACAGCATTGTGAAATAGAAAGACTGACTTTGTTATACAACGTTAGTTTTAGTATATGCGAAACCTGAAACACGTGTCTAATATTTTTATGTAAAGAATCTATGTACAAAATTTCAAAACTGTATCATGAAATATCACAAAGGTATAAGCGTGTTCTGTTACCTGGTTGTCCGCACAAAAACGTGGTCACCACGCGGTGCGCCGCGCGCGCGTTTCCAGCGTCGTCTTAAGCTCATTGATAATAATAATTTGGCAGTTGACACCAAATGATTGCGATATGTACTTAATATCGCTCGGTGTCCAACATGTAGCCTTTTTTAAATATTTTTGGCACAAAATATAACATGGTTTAAAAAATATTGGAATCGATTCAGTTACTTATTCTGAACAAACTATATTCAGGTTTAGCATATACTAAAAATAATGTTGTATAATGATGTGAAAATTGCTATGATGTACATCTATACTAACATTAGGAGAATAGAGGTAAAATTTGTTTGTAAGTTTGTATTTAGGGGGTAATCTCCAGAACAATAGTCCCAGTTCTAAAAATTCTTTCACTGGCAAAAAGCTACATTATTCGTGGGTACTAAGGCTAAAGGCTAAAGGCTATAAATTATATTTAAATCATGCGTATTACCCGAGCTATCATAATTTTTGTAGACAAAGTCGCGGGCGAAATGCTAGTATGAAATAAGTAGATAAGACCATAAGACCAAGAAACTCTAAGTCAAGTGAGTTAGTACCAAAACAATACATACGTACCTATCTGATTCTTAACGAACCTAACCTTTACACTACAGGCAATATTTTGATTGTGTCTGTGTAGTAAGGAGTTCCTACCTAACATTCCAATTTGTAGCGAAAGAGGCCATACGCGTAGGAGTAACAATGCCTGTTTTTCCATAAATAGTCATACAAAATGTGTGTGTGTTCGGCATGCCAGCCGAAATTATCTAGGAAACTTGGTTGTTGCTCTTTAACAGGGCATATAAATGTTCTGATCTCATCCCACTAAGTTTATCTGAATAGATATTCAACAAGAAGAAAATATGCGTTAAAAAATAATAAATTAAAATAAAACACTGTATAAAATGATGTAAAATAACATGCTCGTGCCAAAAGACGGCACGATTGGCGCAGTGGCTGAGCGATTGACTGCTGCGCTTCGTGTTGCGGGTTCGATTCCCGCACGGAACAAATGTTTGTATGGCCTGCAGGTAGTTGTTCCGGGTCTGTCTGTTTGTGTTTGTGAGCTTAAATGTTTGTAAACGCACCCACGATACAGGAGAAATTCCTAGTGTGGGGCAACGTTTAAGGGCCTCAGCTCAGCATAACAGTCGATATCGGTATTAACAAAATATTATAGATCAAATACAAAATATTTTATTTCACCTACATGCAAGTTACTCGGTTCGTTTCTTTCGTTTTCTATGGACTAGAAAGGGCAAAAAACTCCATGATCCACTTGCTTGATATTACCACCTAAAGCCGATTTTCAGCTGCGACCAATAGTGAAATTATTTCCCAATTTAAATAATAAAGGCATTTGCAAAAACCAACTTACCGCAGTGTCTCAAGACGAAGGTCTATGACCAGTGTGTGTTGCCAGTGATTACATACGGGACCGAAACGTGGTCGCTCACAATGGGCCTTATCAGAAGGCTTAAAGTCACCCAAAGGGCAATGGAGAGGGCTATGCTCGGAGTTTCCTTGCGTGATCGAATCAGAAATGAGGACATCCGCAAGAGAACCAAGGTAACCGACGTAGCCCGAAGAATAGCCAAACTGAAGTGGCAGTGGGCAGGGCACATTGCTCGCAGAACGGATGGCCGATGGGGCCGAAAAGTTCTAGAGTGGCGACCGCGAACCGGAAGACGCTGCGTTGGAAGGCCTCCCACTAGGTGGACCGATGACCTGGTGAAGGTTGCAGGGATCCGCTGGATGCGAGTCGCAAGGGACCGGTCAATGTGGCGACACTTGGGGGAGGCCTATGTCCAGCAGTGGACGTCTTTCGGCTGAAATGATGGTGATGATTTGCAAAAAAATCAACTATAGGCGTGAACTACATAGCATTGAAGCAGAAAGTATCACTGCAATCTATTCCATAACCACCACTACAAATCACCAATTAATTGCTCATTGTGTTCAATTTATTTGAAGTCTCAATTTGAAACCCAGCTATTTATAAACCGACAATACCATTGCACTACAGCAAACACTAAACAGAATTGCTGGAATAATTTATTTAATTGCAGTCTAGATGCGGAATGCGGGAAACAGAATGTTTGTGGAGTAATTTTGGTCAGAACTCACGTCCTGCAGAGGCAGGTTTTAAAATAAAATAAGAAGTTCTACATCCGAATAAGTTTTGTTCAGGAATTTCTTTATTATAAGCATCTGAAGAGCATCATCTGCCTAGCTTTTTCCAACTTTATTGGGGTCGGCTTCCAGTCTTACCGGATGCAGCTGAGCACCAGTATTTTACATGGAGCGACTATCTGAGCTACACAAGCTAGTTAGTACTGGATAATACGGTACCCCTTGGTAAGACTGGTTGTCAGACTTTCGGGCCACTGACTACCTAACGACTGTCAAAGATCTACAAATGACAGCCGGGACCAACGGCTTAACGTTCTTTCCGAGGCACGGAGGAAACTTGGTATGTAATGGGTGGTCACCCATTCAGGGACCAACCAAGCACGCTAAACCTGACGATCGACCGGAGCGGCTGTTATTATTTCGTTAACTTGTAATGACGAGTTAAGTCAGCCCTATTATCAACCTTGCAGGCTGGATGGCTGCATCTATTTCATCCGCTAAAACTATTCTTGTGTGAAAACGAAGGAAAGAAAGTAAATTATTTATCGAAAAGGAGACAGCAGACCACCACGAGCACCACGAGGTGACTGCCTCAGTGGTCTAGTGGTCGCGACCGCTGAGCATGAGGTCCTGGGTTCGATTCCCAGGTCGGGCAGTGTTATTTAGTTTTTCCATCAAGCATATCTCAGTAGCAGCCACGGAGTCTGGGTTTTCGCCCGTTTGATGGCAAAAGGGTCATCCCCTATTATATGGGACTTAAACATAAATGGCGAAATGTGGGTGCACTATTAGGAACACTTCTGTCTAACCCTTCGGGGATAACAGGCGTGATATTATGTTTTGTTATGAGACAGCAGCTTTTCATACTAAACATCCAAGGGATCAGAAATCTGCTTTAGTTAGATAATTATGTAAAGAACACTTTGATTTTTGTTGCAATACCTGACTGTACTTAATTTATCTATACATAGTTACATAAACTCACGCCTTCTTACCATGAGGGTAGGCAGAAGAGATCAATGATCCCGTGACCATAGATCGTTTCTCCTCCGTCCTTAGATTTAAAAGTAATAACAGTAAGTACCAAATTGGGTTCTAAGCAAACATAAACACTACCTTCCTAAACACATGGCCTAGTTTAACCATAGCAGAACCGCAGCTTCTGAAAACACGGTAAATGTAGTGTAAGTAAATAAATAAAAATGTGGAAATGTGTTTGGCTACGCTGAAAGGAAGCGCTGCCAGCCGGGCTCTGTGCCAATAGTACCCGTAGACGCGTAGCCTTGAGAAACAGTTTGTCACACTACACTCAAAACTAGAAACTGCGAGTTCAACATCACGAATAAAATCTGAACTGGGTTGCCAAAAAGCTAATCAAAGTGCACGGCTTTTATGTCGTCAATTGTTCTTCATAATGGGTCTGTTACAGTCAAAACTGTTAATCTGCCAAAACCACTTTTGACTGGTGTCAGTCAAAATCCTTATTATGTTAAAATGCGTTTTCTCCATTTAAAATATGTTGTTTCAGAACGTTGTAATTAAGAAAAGAAGAACCCAGAGAAGAGAAGAAGAAAGAAAGAACCTCAGAACAGAAGAACCCAGAATCAAACCCAGAATAGAACCTAACCTAGTGTTAGTCCTAGAATTACTACAACATAATATTTTGCAAAGGGTCACAAAAAAAACCTAACAACATAATATATAAGTTTCTAAGTAAATGTTAGTTATTGTTAAAATAGTTTTCACCGGTCAAAAGTAGTTTTGACTGATTAACAGTGGTCAAAAGTAGTTTTGACTGATTAACAGCGGTCAAAAGTAGTTTTGACTGATTAACAGTGGTCAAAAGTAGTTTTGACTGATTAACAGTTTTGACTGTGACAGATCTACTCCAATAAGATCACTGGTTGTGCTAAATCAGATACGGTTCTTGCTGTTTCTGACGAGCGAAAGGATTTCGATGTTTTAAAGTAATGACAATTTGACTTATGTTAATTGCTTCAATACATTAGTCTAGTGGTCGCGAGCATGAGGTCCTGAACTCGATTCCCAGGTCGCGCTAAGTGTTGTTGGGTTGTTCCATCAGGAATTTCTTAGTAGCAGCCACGGAGTCAGGATTTGTGCCCGGTTGAGCGCAATAGACTCGCCCCCTACTACATAGGACTTAAACATGCCTGGCGAAATGTGGGTGTACTATTAGATACACGTCTCATCATCATCATCATCATTTCAGCCGAAAGACGTCCACTGCTGGACATAGGCCTCCCCCAAGTGTCGCCACATTGACCGGTCCCGTGCGACTCGCATCCAGCGGATCCCTGCAACCTTCACCAGGTCATCGGTCCACCTAGTGGGAGGCCTTCCAACGCAGCGTCTTCCGGTTCGCGGTCGCCACTCCAGAACTTTTCGGCCCCATCGGCCATCCGTACACGTCCGATACACGTCTGCCTAACCAAAAATAATTAGATACAGGCGTGATGTAATGTTAATTGTTTATATTCATTGCATTTTTTTAATATTTATTATTATTGTTTGGTACCTGTCAGTCTATATCTTAGCTCCTCTCCTTTTTGTTGTAATAAAGCAAGTACCTATGTACTTAAGAAGATAAATGCCTCTGCCTTTAGGCCTTTCAGCTAAAAGTTTCCTACAAGAATAGTCTATTAAGATAATGAGATTTTTATTACGAACATACTTTCTCAAGGTCTAGCTTACTAGCTTTGGCTCAGTTTGTCACAGCGCCCACGAGGCCACGAGGCCGAAGTTCCTTACGAAGTAATTTAATATAATAAAACGACAATAACAGTGAACGGAACTTGTACACACGGGGAAACATCAAGCTATACATTTTCAGTATAACATAGCCTCGCCTTATATAGATTTCAAATACAATGAGAGATCCTCATAAACTTGTTTTGTACAGCTTGATACCACCGCTTAAAAAGATATATTTTTTGTTTTGTGTAACCTAAATTGATTGTGTAAGGTACATCATGTCTTCGACATATTTAACAGTAATCTTATGCCAACATAAACTACAAACGAATAATTACCCGTTTGATTCAATTCGGTCGCGTAGAGGTCGTAAATTATCCCAAGAAAACATACCATCGGGATAAAAATATCCTTTGTCCTAGTGGATAAGACAAAGGATATTTAACGGTGGTACATGGTCTGCTTGTGTGCATATCATTGAAATCCGTTGAGTCGTTAAGATGCAAAGAGGTAACAGACAGAAACAGTAACGTTCGCATTTATTACACCTGTAACTATGTAAAAAACCTTAGAAGTTAAATTTAACCCACTTCCCAGTTTCCAATTGAGCTGAAATTTTGCATACATGTTTAGTATGGATGACAATGCATGGTTAGCTAAGTGACCTCATTCTAAATCTAATATGGCGGACTCCCAAAGATGGCGGACTAGTCATTTTTATATAATCCCATAATATGGGTATCAAATGAAAGGGTTTGCTGAGAAAAATACAAGAAAGGAAATGACGTCACTCTAAAGCGTGTTTTATTAAACTATAATATTATTAGGTAACATGGATGGATTCGTCACGCCCTTTTATTGCTTAAAACGTCTGTTATAAAATCAAAGTACATGAAACCCAATAAAACTTGCTTAATTTCGAAGCATTTCATAGTCACGATATTGATCATTAAACGTTGAAACTTTTCAAAGTATTCCATTAACTTTCAGCTAAAACGATTTCGTTGTCAGATAAAATGAGTTATGGCTTGAGCGATCGACAGTAAAATTACTTGTCATGTACGCAAGTACGAGGATCACGCAATGAATAGGCTAGTGTAGGTACTAAAGTACTACACAACATTATTTTTAGTATATGCGAAACCTGAATATAGTTTGTTCAGAATAAGTAACTGAATCGATTCCAATAATTTTTAAACCATGGTACATTTTCTCCCAAAAATATTTAAAAAAAAAGTAAGTAAAAAATATTTAAAAAAGTTGGACACCGAAGTACCTATCGCAATAATTTAGGTACCTACTGCCAAATTATTATTATCAATGAGCTCAAGACGACGCTGGAGGCGCGCGCTGCATGGTGACCACGATTTTGTGCGGACAACTAGGTAACAGAACAAGCTTATAACTTTGCGATTTTTCATGATACAGTTTTGGAATTTTGTACATAGATTCTTTACATAAAAATACTAGACACGTGTATCAGGTTTCGCATATACTAAAACTAATGTTGTATAGAACTGTAAATGTGGTTCTCAGTTTTTGTTCGGAATGTTATGTGAACATAACATAACATGTAATACCCGAAGGGTTAGACTGGGTTAGACAGTGGTGTACAGTCACGAGCACCAATATGTTTATACTTTACGAAACTTAAAAGCGCGATATACCGATTGTAACATGGATATAGGATCTTTTTCATAAACATATGAGTTCCAGAATACTATGTTCGTAACAACATGAAATTTTAATCAGAACAATAGGAGAAAAGCATTTTTAAATGTTGGTTAGTATTTACATATTGGTGCTCGCGACTGTACCTAATTGTAACCCTACATTATGGTCCCATGTAAAAGGGGGCGAGCCTATATTGCCATCAACCGGGCACAAATCCAGACTCCGTGGCTGCGACTGAGAAATTCCTGAATTACACTTTGCCCGACCCAGGAATCGAACCCAGGATCTCATGCTCAGCAGTCGCACTAGACCAACGAAGCAGTCTCTAGACTTATATTAGACCTTATTGCCTACCTACACATAAAACTAACCAAATGGTTATAGGCACCTAATGTAGTGAAAACATACACAGACGAAATCACATGATCACAAGATTATGTAATATTACATAGATATATCATTATCATTCAGAAATAAATTCGACAGACTATACTCCTGCAAAATATTTAAATATTAAATATTCTCTGTAATATACTCCTGCAAAATATTTACTATAAAAACAAATTTGCATGCTATAAGGTAGAATGTAGCGGTAACCTTCACCTATTTGTATCATCTTAAACTTGTACCTACATTGATGGCAAATAATTAAATCTGAATCTGAATCTGAATCTGACTTGGAATTGAATTTGTATGTATTGATAATTTGGAATATTTTAATAATGTATCGAGATTAATATGACTAATTGTGTTTTAACTTCTGATTTGTATTTTATTATTGTATGCCTCAACGGCGGGACATAGCTGAGCTTATTTTAATTATTTAAAACCTTTATTTATGATGTATACCTATAGTCCACAATAAAGATGATTTGATTTGATTTGATTTGATTTGATTTGAAATTATGTACCTATAGACCTGCCGCTATAATGAGTCCTCCGCCTTGCCCCATCAAAGGCACATTAAGCGTTCACAAAGTCCTAACCAAGTCCTAACAATATCCAACAGGTTATTTGCTTTAAAATAACCATAATCCACGTAGGTATTACGATACTAATTGAACCAATACGTGATCAACCTTCAGAATCATTTAAATTGATACCTTCGCGATGAGTCATTAAAGCGGTCGGTCTATATAGTGTGGAATAGAATGTAACAACATGTGTATTTTACTTTGTAGTCATTTATTGATAAAACATTGTAGTTTCAAATAAATATGTCTGTTTGTGTGTTGAAGAAAACCCAAATTTATTGTTATCTTTCAAGCCTGCAATAAAATGCTCTATTACCTATTTATGTAGGAACTATAAACTTCTACCATTTATTGTTTGACGTGACTCGCATTCTTAAGGAGTAATAATAAAAGCAATTTGTTTTGTATTGCATCCCGTATGGCTCTTACGTTAAGAGCAACGAGAATTCATTGAGAATAATAATAAACTTAGAATAATTTCTTTGTTGGGATGGAGCTATATGTCATTTACATCCGTATCTAAAGGGTGTAAATAGACCCTTAACATAGCCGAAAGGCACTTGTTCTCCCTGTCTTTGCGATCATTTTTTTGTTCTAGACCATACCCGGGAACCTTCTAGTTACGGAGATATTGGGGGTCAAAGTTCCAACTTTTTCACAAGTTTTTTTTTTAAATACATGTTTTTAATGTAAGATTTTTACTTTACACACCTCCACGACCGCCAAACTATTAAATCCATCCATCAGCACAATGCTTTGAGTGCTTTTCATCTAGTCCTACCGTAAAACATGATTTATTACCCCAAAAAAAAAGTCGATTCCCAGCAAAAATTTTTGCGTAAACTTAGTTTTATGTACAGAATGCTTGGTTGACGGCTGTGTGAAGGGTCTGTTTCTACCCTGTATTTATTATTATTATTTAATATTTATCATTTATTCTCTCTTCACAAAGCTGACTTAAAGTTAATGTGTACAAAAAAGTCTCTCTCTATATAAACAAGTCAAAAGTGATAACTTATTGTAATAACATTTTTGTCTTGTAGTTTAGTAATTGCTTAAAGTTAAAACTGTCAGAAGTTAGAATTCTTAGCTTTGCTTTCTTACTTCGTTAAAATTCTTGTCTACTGCATAAAAATGTTTACATAAGTAATTACTAAACGGGTGTAACACCCCTATCTATATTATATTATTTTAAGATCTATAAAGCATCAAACCTTGGACAAAAGAATCAGTCAGAGGTGCTTAGCACATATTTGGGTCGGGGGAATATAAGTCAAGGAGAAAACATCGAATATAGGCCATACCTTCTGCAAAAAGTCGCTCGGCTTAACACCAATGGTGCCGAGTCGAACATGATTTAGCGATAGTATTTGTCGAAAGGTGTTTGCCGATCGGCAAAAGCTAAATGAAACCGATAATGTACAGTAATTGCTTTGGATCGGCTTTGTTTTGCAATAAGTACAATCGAATCGAGCGTGTGGCCAAATAAGAGTGTCGCACCTCTGTGATGCAATGTGTAGCCTAGCCAGGGAAAAATCAATCTCGAGTTGTAATTACAAAATCAAAAGGAAATACAGAAAACATATAGTGAAGAGCGGATTTAAGGACTAATAAACAAAGGAATCGACCGATTGCGGATCGAAAGACCAAAACAAAAATTTCGATCTGTTTTTGGGTGGAAGCGTCAGGCTAGTCCGCGTTATTTAAATTTTCTTAGGTTTTTTGCAATTTACAGATCAGTGTCAGGTTGTATGTTGATTAAGATATGATTCGCCACCGTAACAAATATGGGTTTACTGAGTTATAGTCATTAAACTCATCAATACAACAAGTTCATACAAGTTCATACAATCCCTCCTATTCTTTTTCATGAAATAGTCATTAAATAGGATGAAATTAACTTATATTGATGATTTTAATGATTATAATTCTGTAATTACATACGTGTTACACGTACACATACGTGTTAAATATTTTGTTTCACATATAGCCTGCAACTGACCTGCAAATTGAAAAAAAAAACCTAAGAAAATTTAAATTTTGCGTGCTACCTTGGGCACTTACCTTAAAATAAACACTGTTTTAAGTTTTCACGGTTTATGACTAAACTAACGACGCTGTTGCAAGCGCCATGATCGCGGGATGACTGAAACAGCGTCGCAATATCGGGAGCTCAGAATAATGGAAAAATATCCCGTAAGTGACACTACATAAGTTTTGTTATTAAAGTGTTCGGCTTTCCCTTTATCAAAAAACAGAAGATTACGCCTATATTACCTTACAAGGGATAAACTGAATTGTACATACACATAGTACACCCACATGGACGTTTAAGCCCCATTGTTATAAGCGGCTTGACTGCCTCGTTCTAGTGGTCGCAAGAGCGATTGCATGAGGTTCTGCGTTCGATTCCCAGGTCGGTCAAAGTGTTATTGGGTTTCCCATGGACTCTGCCCGGTTGATGGTAATAGACTCGCCCTCTATTCATCATTTCAGCCGAAAAGTCCACTGCTGGACATAGGCCTCCCCCAAGAAGGGGGGTTTTGCCATAATCGCCACGCTTGGCAGGCGGGTTGGCGATCGCAGTATGGTTGTTGTAGAATCAGAGAACGCTGCTGCCCATTCTCTGGTAAGTCCCTTAGTCGCCTCTTACGACACCCACGGGAAGATATGGGATGGTGCTATTCTTTACGTCCGGACACCATACAGAACTCCGGACACCATACAGAACACCACGACGACCCCTATTATATGGGACTTAAACGTAACTGGGGAAATGTAGGTGTTCTATTAGGTGGATTACAGGCGTAATTTAATGCTATTAGCGGCGAGCCTAAAGCCATCAACCAAACCAATGCAGATATAAGACTGCTACTGAGAAATTCCTCAAGGAAAAACCCAATTATGCTTACACTGTTATTTACACTAGAAACGGTATATTTACCATGTTTACTGTTTTCTTTGAGTTTCCGATATTTCGGCGCTGTTGCAAGCACCATGATCACGGATTATATCGGGAACTCAAAGAAAACAGTAAACATGGTAAATATCCCGTTTCTTGTGAAAATAATAATGTTAGTGACCATGATAGTTAATTAAAATCTTTTTGGTTAGTTAAAATCTTATATATTTACACTGTACTGGGAATCGAATCCACGGCCTCATGCTCAGCATGAACCGTTAATCATATATATATTATGTACGTATAAAAACTGTGAACACGAATAGCTTACGGCAGCTTATTAGCATTAGAATCGCATTGATGAAGCCAATCGGGTGTTCCTCGGTAAGGGATTATGTTAACACGACTGCACGAGTCACATAGCTAATCTAATATGGCTAGTACATAATTACGTATCAATAATTACTATGTGCCTAACTTAAGTTTTCTTTTTTCCTTTTAATGTGACCGGAACATGCCACGAAAGACAATATTTCCCCGTTGTGGGATTTGAAATGAGGGCATGTAACAGCATTCTAGCGTCCCCTTCGTCGGAGGAGGCTAGGATGTTCGGTTATTTACCACAAGGAATAGGGACATAAGAGGGTCATAATTATAAAAATAACTGTGTATTATTCATTGTTTAGTTTTAAGTTGTTGAATGTATCTTACGTTATGGGGGTCAAAGAACAGATGTATGAACGTGGACAAAGCGAAAGGTGTACGTAAGGATCGTAACCAAACGCCAACTAGTGTTCTGTGTTTTCTGCCTACCTCCATGGGAAAAAGGTGTGAGTTTATGTATGTATGTGTAAAAAGACCCATCACCAAGACTGAATGATATTAATTCGACTTGTCTTGTCTTGGTGACGTAAAATAACGGGGCGGGGGTAAAAACACCTGTTATTTGAAAAAACATTTACCATTTTATAATATCTTCAAACACTAACAATCTTCTATACACATTATTTTTAGTATGTGCGAAACCTGAATTAGTTTGTTCAGAATAAGTAACTGAATCGATTCCAATAATTTTTAAACCATGTTATATTTTGTTCCAAATATATTTACAAAAAGTTACAAGTTCTGCGACATTAAGTACCTATAGCAATAATTTAGGTACCTACTGCCAAATTATTATTTTCAATGAGCTCAAGACGACGTTGGAGGCGTGCACGCGGGCGCGCTGTGTGGTGACCTCGTTTTTGCGCGGACAACCAGGTAGCAGAACAAGATTATAACTTCGTGATTTTTCATGATACAGTTTTGAAATTTTGTTCATAGATTCTTTACATAAAAATACTAGACACGTGTTTCAGGTTTCGCATAATCTAAAACTAATGTTGTATATATAAAGGAAGAACCTGACTGGCTGACTGATTCACTGACTGATCGATCAACGCACAGCTGAAACCGCTGGGTCTTAAAGCATGAAATTTAGCACAAACGTTCCGTAAATGACGTAAGTATGCACTAAGAAGGGATTTTTGGAAATTCATCCCCTAAGGGGTTAAAACGAGGGTTGAAAGTGTGTATGAAACTTGGTCAATTTTGCGAACGAAGTCGTGGGCAACAGCTAGTTATTATATAAACCGATTTCTTTTATGTGTGCATTGATTAGAAACACGGACGGCTGAATGACCCGAGCTACCTTATTCCGACCCAGGAAGCCCAGCCCATTTCCTGCAATAAAGCTGAAATCGAGCGATAGTGTTACCTATAACATCTAGATAGTATGTGGTAGTAGCATTTCGATTTTTGATGATTTTTGACACGCTTTTATTAGCTTCACCTGTAACTAACTAACTAACTGTGTAAAAAATCTTAAGTTAAATTTGATCCACTTTCCGGTTTCCGATTGAGCTGAAAGGAGTTTGAATTTAATGGCCGGCCTAACGTCCGCCATTTTTTTTTTTCATAGTTTCGGCCATATGTAAAATGTTCTAAAGTGTCACGTTTCCGAGATATGAGCTATCAAAGTTAAAGTCTAGTCACTGATGGCATCTTGATTTGATCAGCCACGCATAAAACCTGTATCAATCGATAACTGGTATTAATACAAACAAGTTTTGTATGAGACAAAATCTTCTAAAGTTTCACGTTTTCGAGATATAAGCTATCAAAGTTGTGCTGAAGATGCCATCAGTGAATGGACTTTAATTTTGATAGCTCTTATCTCGTAAACGTTACACTTTAGAACATTTTGCCTCTAACAAAACTTGTTTGTATTGACACTGACTATCAATTAATAAAGGTGTTATGCGTGGCCGCAACTTTCAAAAAAAAATTAAAGCGGAAGTTAGGCCGACCAAAAAAATCTTTCAAACCCTTTAGCATTTTCTAAATCCAATATGGCGGACTCCCAAAGATGGCAGATTAGTTATTTTTTATGCATTCCCATGATATCGGTATCAAATGAAAGAGTTTTCTGAGAAACATACGAAAAATAAAATGACATCACTCTAAAACGTGATTTTTAGTTTTTTTAAGCTAGCGTTGTCAGGTATAATGCTTAGTTCGTATGTGGCGTTGCAGATACCACACATTATTTATGAACACTTGTAGGAAGGTCCACCTACATCTATGTGGACACAAAAGCTATTGTTGAAACGCATTATTCATTCTTCGATCGACAATCGTACGGTGCTTACAAAATATTTGAAGTACCTTTTAATGACACATTAAACACTCATTACGCGATTTGTACCCAGTAAATACTACTTCAAAATATGAAACAGTCTGTTGTGTTATCGACAAAATAACATAATATACCTTCACGCCTGTAATGCCCGAAGAGTTAGGCAGAGGTGTACCTACAGTACACCCACATTTCGCCAGTTATTTGTAAGTTCAAAAATAATCTAAGTCTGAAAACGTATCGTTTGTAATTGATGTGTGATTGTATGTCTGACATGATATTCAGATTAGTTACGTATGATCAGTCAAAAGACGTGAAAAAATAGGTAACAATTCCCAATTATCCTTATTTTGTCGAAGCCTTTACGTCGATTTCTGTCTGTCGCAGGAAAGATAGCTAACTGTCACGATGTCGGACTCCCCAGGCCGCCCCATGAAGTTCCCCTACACGTTCAGCGCCAAGATCGCATAGTTTCCGATGAAGTTCTACGTCCAGAACCAGTGGATCTGGAAGTACTGGATGATCGGAATCGCCGTCTCTATCCCCGTCTTCTACAAGATCAACAAACTGGCAAATTCCCCCGGCAACGTCAGCAAATGGGCAGAGATCAAGAGGAAGGAGGCTGCCGAGCACCATTAAATTAAGAGTAAATGCAATAGTACTGGGTTATAAGGAAACCAATTTGTGTGATTTATTTATGTTTTAAGCGAATATTTTACTATATCCAACAACAAATCGCTGTAACTTGTAATTTACAGGTCAGATATTCCTGTAAATTCGAAAATTTATATCTCTCGAAAGTTAGTTCAATCTGTTAAGTGAAAAACGCCGGTCAATTCAAAAATTCACAGCAATTAACCCGGCAGCGTATCCCGAGGTACTTTACTCTAGCGAGTGACCCTATTTCCTGGGGTCAATGCACTGGATGGACTAGCTGAATAATTAATAAGCAAGGACAGGTAAAAAATCTGCTGGAAATATAGAAATAAAGGCTGTGGAAATGAGAATGTTGTGATAATGGAAATGTTTTGTAAACTGGACTTTAAAATAATTGGGTTGAAGCTGATTGATGATGGCAGGTGACAACAGTACGTTGAGCTTTTAAAACGTAAATAAAATATATTTGTGTAATGTAATGCTGAAAATCAGCGTCAGGTGGTACACCTTGTAATTTTTAAGGTGTTTTTGTTTTTAATGCCAAATAAACTAGATTTTCTTTCTTCTTTCTAATGTGTTGAATAAAATGATTGCTTCTTCTATCATGACTAAATTCTCTCCGTCTAAAGTTCAGTAGTTTTAGAAATTACATTCATAAAAATGTTTAGCGCTTCTGAAAAAATATATCTATTCCATATCAGGCGTTTATTACACAAATGCCAAGAATCATTGAGAGTAAGTCATGGAGCCCAATCATATAATTCATGTTTTCAAGGTCCAAGGATCCCTCAAATATTTCCAGTCTACTGGACCCTTTCTATAAATAAGTGTAAATATAAAAGTACCCACAAATTCCGACTGCCTCATGACAGCATGGACCGTAACGACATTACACATTAGAGAAATTAGGTCAAGGAGACAACATACTAGTGACTGCTACTTTTGTAGCGAAACATAATGAAACACTTCTTGCGAAATGTCTCATTATTCGCATGGGATTGAGTTCTTCAGAGGGTAACTTATTATGTGACGTCATTAGTTCCCGTTGCTTGGAGAAAATAGAAAGCATCAAGTCCTAGTAGATTGCTAGATGAAGAATTAGATTATAACCAACCCGAAGTATAGAGCATGCTTGGTCTCATTAAAGCGTCTCGTCTAATAAGCAGTGACTGGGTCATGGAGGTCAGATAGGCGACTGCCCAAATATAGCAGCAGTAAGCAATACCAGCATTTTTCATGGAGCGGTCGTTCCATACGGTTAGACTGCAAGCAGATCCCAACATAGTTGGGAAATGGCTAGGCAAATGATGAGCAGGCACCAGGCCCGAAGACACCTAAGAAGCCGGTTCTTGCCGGCTTCCCTTCGGGAACAAGGCATTCTAACTAGGTACCTATAGAGCATGATTCAAAAGAACGATACAGAGAGCATTATCAATACCTACATATTTAATGTCAAGTAGCAGAAGACATCACATTTCTGTCATTATCCTATCATGATATCTTACGTAAGATTAGTCAATACGATAAAGAATATCAATACAAAAACACGGAAGCACCTTCCTCCGAGAAACAATACTATCTGTATGAATTGAGAGTTCATCTCAATGATTACACACCTTATCTCACTTCGTTTTACTCAACAAAGACGCGTGTAAGACAAGACCTTGATCTAGCAAAGAATAGTCTTTGCTATGTAGGTTAATGAGTCAGCCTTTTTCAGTACTTGTGTAGTAAGTACGGACAATGGGGTCCACATACATAGTACACACGGAGGCACATGAAGCTGTACATTTCCAGTATGATATGGCCTCGCTTTGTATAGATTTCCTAAACAATGAGAGATCCGCATAAACTGGTTTTGTATAGCTTGATTGGCCGTCGTGCGTACATGTGTGATTCTGAGGGACTTATCCTGGAATTGGTATACTTAACTAGGTTTAATAAAAAAAATCAAGCCCATAACAATCTTATTCCAAACTTCGAAAGGTTCTCATCTGCCTAGCCTTTTCCCAACTACGTTGGGGTCGGCTTTCAGTCTAAGCGGATGTAGCTGAGTCACAGTATTTTACATGGAGCAACTGCCCATCTGACCTCCACAACCCAGTTAGTACTAGTTGTCACGACTTTTTGACCACTGACTATTTGAAACACCTTTCAAAGATCTACAAATGACGGCCGGGACCAACGGCTTAACGTGCTTTCCGGGGTAATAGTAGTAATGGGTAGTCACCCATCCACGGACCGACCTAGGTAACAACGGCTTAACCTAAAGATCGACCCGAGCTGATGTTATAATTAATCCACGAGCTACATAAACGCAATTACACAAAGTACTGATACCGTACCTTACTGATAGTACTGTGAATTAAAACTGTATGTACCAAAGCAAATCAACACTACCTTGCATACCTAGGTATTCTCATTTTAAAATAGACGAGCAGTTGACGCAGTCGGCATCAGTTCTATAAACGAAGCCACTGCTCACCTCCACAGCCCAACAAGTCGGGGCCACCAGCAACCGCCAGCAAAGGTCAGACCATTTGTCAGGCTTCTGACAACTGGCAACTTCTATAAATATAAAGAAGAACGTCAGACTTTGGGGGCCCTTTATAAACGCAAGTGAAACCCTTACAATTTTTGCTAAAGTTCTTACGAAAGTGCTCCAAATAAAGGTATTTATGGGTTGGCATTTCAAGAATTGTGAAGTTTTTACAAGTTTTTTTTTGTGTTGTATTTTTGTTAACGGTTCATCGACATATGTAAAGGAAACTTCAATAGGTAAGTGTTATAAAAAAGATTGTTGACATGATATTGACAAAGAGTGTGTCATTCATCATCTGCCTAGCCTTTCCCCAAACTATTTATTTATTTATTTGCATCAGACAAAACGATCCATAATTTAGTTAGTTAGTACACTTAAAAATAATGTTAGTTGGAGATCAAATAAATACGCACCACACAATACGATTATAATTAAGTTGGACACAAAATAAAATTTAAATTAAATTAATACAATCATTTTTCGTCAAATAAAATATACAATGTAAAAAGTCCGTAATCAAATTTAAAAATAAAATTAGTACTACTGTGTTGGGGTCGGCTACCGTTCTAATCAGATGCTGCTGAACATCAATAATTTACACGGAGCGACTGCCTATCTGACCTCCACAACCCAGTTACTGGGTAATACGATACCCCTTGGTAAGACTGGTTGTCAGACTTTCGTGCTTCTGACTACTCGACGACTGTCAAGGGTCTACAAATGAAAGCCGGGACCAACGGCTTAGCATGCTTTCCGAGGTACGGAGAAAACTCAGTATTTAATGATGGTCACCTATCTACGGACCGACCTAGAAGAGCACTGCTTTACTTTGGATATCGAGCGTCCATATTCATAGCATTTTATATCATTGTGACTGTTAGTTCTCGCATTCGTCTCGTTCGACACGCAACGTAGTTCCCTAGCTAGTCCCACGATGTCCGGATTTGTGCCCGGTTGACGGCAATAGGCTCGCCCCTTAATATAAGGGACTTAAACCTAACTGGCGAAATGTGTGTGAACTATAAGGTTCACCTCTGCCTAACCCTTCGGGGATTACAGGCATGAAGTTATATTATTTTTATGTAGTCTATACCTTAACGAAGGGACCCCAAGCAAGCCTTACTACTACTGCTAATGCGAAGTTTCATGAAAAAATGCGAAGACATGTGGTATCTATCAACCCGCAACGGGCCCACATGGCGGCAATACACCCCCGTCCCTCTCATAGAGAGGAGACCGGTGTCCCAGCAGTGGGAACTATATAAGAATGTATAAATACCACCCGAAATCGTGACTAATCTTGGGTCCTTCAAGTCAAGTGTACCACCTTCCTTTTGGTGTAGCCATAAAGAACCATAGACATTTATATTACTGCTTGTTTATGACATTCATGTCGTAATAAAAAATATATTTGCATTTCAAATATCTTTTTACGATGCCGCTCTAATTTTATGTTTATAAGAAAGTAAATTGTCGAGCCTCCTCCTATTTCAAATTGATGGCTATAAAGGTTTGGATTTCAGGGTTAACGAAGCAGGCATTTTCTTTTTAAAAGATAATAGTACATTGAGGAGTAAATACAAAAGCTTTTAGTATATAGGCAGCCGCCACGCCCGTATCCCTCTAGGGAGAGTACAGAAGTTTAGTATCGTAGTACAGAGTACACTCACCCTTTAAGTAGCTGTCTTTAACAACTTTATAAAGTAACTAGCGAAACGCCCATGCTTTACATAGTTTTTTTACTTAAAAAAAAAAAAATCTTAATTTTATGTTAGGTTTAGTAATTACACTATTAATAAACTAACAAAAAATTAAGAAAGCTGAATGTTTTGTATTTACGTATAAAGTTCTGGAATCTTACTTAATATTATAAATGCGAAAGTTTGTGAGGATGGATGGATGCATGGATGTTTGTTACTCTTTAACGCAAAACTACTGAACGGATTTGGATGAAATTTAGCACACAGTTAGCTTATAACCTGGATTAACACACAGGATACTTTTTATCCTGGCAGTACGATCCCGTGGGATAATTACGGAACTTAGCGCGGGCATAAGCTAGTAGAAGAAGAACGACGCGATCACACAGACACACGAAAAACGACTAATTTATAGACGTCTATATCGAAGAGTTAAGAGTTGTCATTTTTTTTTGAAAAGGCTAATACAATAAGATAAGCTAATCAGAGACGAATAAAAGCTGTCAGTTTTCAGTAATAACATGCGATCTAATGTAGGTAATAGAAGGCCCGAGAGGCCGTCTCTTAAGTAATAACACAAACTACGAGTAACTCCAGATTGCAAACTAATAATTTACCAGAAAAATCCAATAAGGACCTAACTCACTATCTCGTAAATTTCCGAAAACCGCACAGGGCTTCAAGCCTCCGGGTTTTTTTTACAAAATCAGCTTTTTCAGGATCCCAATTTGTGTATAAGTGCTAGTGGACTACTGCTTAAACATAAATAATAAATTATAACGAATACATTTTAAAAGCATTTACAATGATAGCTGTAAAGAACAAATGAATGAATTGGACGTTTGTTGTGCATCAAAGTCAAATCAAATAAAAAAAATCAGAAAAAAAAACAAATAAAAAAAACAAAATCAAAAAAAAAAAATGTAAATCAAATCTATTTAAATCGCGAGTTAATAGGCTTCTTTTGGGTTAGCTCGTTCCATCGTCGACCTCATCTCTGTCCTCAGGACTAGATTGAGGTCAAAAAAAAAAGTTATCATAGACTATCTACAGAAGGCCTTTTTGTATAGTAACTGCATATATAAGCCCTTTTGTGGTTTATTAATTCACTATCTACCAATAAAGTACTTATAAAAATTAGAAAATTAGCCCCGCAATAATATTCAAAGATCAAAGTGCCGATAGCTGTGCGTGTCTGATATGAAAGATGATAAGCTTATTAGGTAATTTATTCAGGCAGTCGATGACCAAGCAGGTATGAAACTGAAAACTAGCACCTGTCGTTTATACTGAATAATTCCAGATAACTATTATTTTTTTAAGTCAACAGACAAACTTACATTATCGTCAGACAATAGACTAAAACACAAATGAAAATCTTTGAATTCATTTTTTTTTTGCCATTTACTTCAGTATTAACCAGTTTTACTTTTTCTAATTTAATAAACACGCCTTGGTAAGACTGGTTGTCAGACTTTCGAGCTACTGACTACCTACCTGTAACGACTGTCAAAGATCTGCCGGGACCAAAGGCTTAACGCGCTTTCCGAGGTACGGAGGAAACTCGGTATGTAATGGGTGGTCACCCATCCACGGACCAATCTAGGCAAGCGTGGCTTAACCTAAAGACCCGAGCGGCTGTTATTATTTCGCCACGAGATCCTCATCTTTCTGAACTACTTTTCATTAGTAGCTCTATGTACATTGTATGGTATGACGCAAGTAATATTTGATGGGCGGTCAGTAACAAAGTAAACCTATACAAAAGGCTGTCAAAAACAAAGTAATGATCAATAATCCTGACGTGAAAATAGAAGGAACATTACGGTTACTACCCACGAATTATGAATACACGCGATTGCATCATTGGCCGAGCATGTATGAAAAGATGAATGAATTTGGACAGATCAAAAGAGTACGTATGGATGGAAAATAGGACGTGATTTTACGTGTCTTTAACCGAAAAATGTTTCTAAAGATCTTACCTATACTGCTGATTTTTAATAATAAATGGTGATTAATTTGTAAATTGATTTTAACATACACGGCAGAAGACGAAAGACGAAAGTCTATGAGCAGTGTGTGTTGCCAGTGATTACATACGGGACCGAAACGTGGTCGCTCACAATGGGCCTTATCAGAAGGTTTAAAGTCACCCAAAGGGCAAAGGCGACGGCTATGCTCGGAGTTTCCTTGCAAGATCAAATCAGAAATGAGGACATCCGCAAGAGAACCAAGGTAACCGACGTAGCCCGAAGAATAGCCAAACTTAAGTGGCAGTGGGCAGGGCACATTGCTCGCAGAACGGATGGCCGATGGGGCCGAAAAGTTCTGGTGTGGCGACCGCGAACCGGAAGACGCTGCGTTGGAAGGCGCCCTACTAGGTGGACCGATGACCTGGTGAAGGTTGCAGTGATCCGCTGGATGCGAGTCGCACGGGAACGGTCAATGTGGCGACACTTGGGGGAGGCCTATGTCCAGCAGTGGACGTCTTTCGGCTGAAATGATGATGATGATACACGGCAGAATTTCTAAAGTTGATGAGGTTTACAGTCCAGAATCAAAAATTAATATCTCTCTTTTCTAATGGGGCTAAATCCTTACTTCCTTAAAGTAAGTTTGTTTGTTACCTTTTACGCCTAAACCACTGAACCGATCATCCTTTACCTTTCATCCCAATAAAAAGTACTGTTTCCGAGGAAAACAATAATAATGTTCTTATGATAATAGATGGCGCCACGTGTCTTTCGAATCATGAATACAACTCAAATTCTAAATTAACGCGGGTGAAGCCGAGGGCAAAAGATAGTATTTCTTTTAAATTCAAATGTCAAATGTTACTCATTAGTCATTGTGCTTGTCTTTGACACTGTCAGCAAAGACGACAAAAATACCTTACGATTAGAAACAAGTCGTTGATAAAGCTCAACGCTTCACTAAACCTTGCTTTTTGTAGGTTCCAACCAATATATTTATGTTTTTGAGTAGCGATCCACGAGCGCGTCATCGAGACCTAACACTACATCTAAATTTAAATTCTTATGTTGCATAAATCTCGGAAATAACCTTAGTGACAGTTGGTAAAAAAGTGGCCCCCCTATGACGTTTCTGTTTCTCTTGAAAGGCGAACAATAAAAAAATATAAGGAGAGAGAAAATTGAAGGCCTAAATTGTACTTCATTGAAACAATAAAAAACTCAAAGCATTTATTTCAACTCCATACCATAACAGGCACTTTTGAATGTCAGAAAAACAACGAAGGCGAAGCTACAGTCCCAGAGACAAGGCTTAATAACTTGTGAAAGTACTGTAGTTGCCCATTCCAAAGCGTAACGCGTATCTCTATGGAGAATAATGGGCAAGAAACTCCATGGACACTCTTTTCAATCAAAATATTTTTACAAGATCTTGGATACACCATTCATGATGAGGTAACAATTGGAACCAAAGACGAAATATGCCGCTGCAAACAACAAAAGGACCAGAAAGATGTACAGTACAGTTATTGGAATATCCTGTTAGTTGGTCTAGTGGTCGCTATTGCTACTGCTGAGCTCGTCCCGTCAGGATTTTCTTAGTGGCAGACCTTATTTTTTCCCAGCTGATGGTAATAGGCTCGCCCCGTACTACATAGGACTCCAAACTAGCAAAATGTAGGTGTTACACTATAGGTACACCTCTGCCGAACCCTACGGGGTATACAAGCGTGAAGGTTATAAAGATAATTTCCAAGATTCGACATTCAAATTCAACTCTGTTCCCTTACCACACTAAATGCAGCCTTCTGATTTTCGACACAAAAAATCAGCTGACAAAATTCGTTTATTTATAAATGCAAATGCAAAACCCCGAAAATGTTTAGATTCCAAGGCGTTATTAAACGAATGCTTACATAAGTTAGCTTCGGAAATGCTTGGTGGTTGACCCGATTACCGCGGGTTCGTTGTTCGCGAGTGGGCGTGTCGTCCGTTCATATTGACTAACATTCAGTAAGGAAGAGGTTCTAGTGATGTAACGCTTCCAGTTGATGAACGGGTGAAGGTTTTCTTAGGCTAGGAGCGAAGCGCATGCTATTTTGATGCGTAGCAGGGAAAATTAGGGGCTTGAAAAAAAATTTTGGTAGCAATAAACAAAAAAAAATTTAAACCCCTATAATGTGGCCTTTGTATGTCCCCCTTTTTTAAAATGTGGTCTTTATATGGTCACTTTTTGCAGGTAGATAAAATTTTGATAAGAACGGTCAATAAAACACAATAAAAAAAAGTTTGGAAAAAATAGTACCCCGAAAATTTTTAAATTAGGAAGAAAAAAACTCTTCATTAATGCAAAGGACACAACCCGAATATTGATTGTGCAACTACGCAGTTTCTATAAAAAGCTCGGCTGGATGCAGCCACGACGTACCCGCCTCGTTCGCCTAGGTCAGGTCTCAAACGTAAAACCCTAACGTCATCATTACTCCGCTTATTTATATTTACATTCTTCGAAACATCAACAAATCTTAATCAACAAAATATCGGAAACATAAAGTACTAGAATATCCCAAAATGAATTGACATGTATGTAGGTATGCACTATATGCAGTAAATGAACAAAAACGTCCTTGGAAGGCCATCCCGTTGTAGGCGTCTTAAAATAAACAAATCTATATTTACAGTAAAATAAATTAAGAAAAAAACTCACCGTTAATATACAGCGTGTTGTCACGACACTTCCGTATTTAAAACTGAAATGGTGATTGAGTAGGAAGTGTTAAATGCACGGAATGGCGCCGAGATTCAAGATGGCGGAGAGACGTGCGTTCGCCAGCGCCTGCGGACTCGACTGAAGCCTGAAGGGAGGTTGGGCGGAGCCGAGCCTGATCAAGCGAATATTTTATCGATACTTTTGCTTTGAGATAGGAAATAAGAGACAATTATGTGTAACTAGCAACTGAGAAGTTCAACAATCCTATTTAAAGGTTAGCAAATGCAGCGGTTTTATTGAGTTGCATCATGCGATGTTGTTAGTGGAGTAGTTTCTGCGTGATAGACTCGATGCATACATTTTTATGAACTTTTTTCATTCATAGATTTTATTTTACGTTCAGCTTTTAATTAACGATTTCAAACTCCATAGAACCTCAATTGTGGCCAGTAAATCAACCCGAAAAAGGCTAAAATAATACAAAACTTTTTACTCCAACATGCAATAATCGTAACCTTAATTTAAGAAAAACGCAAAAATGATCCATCGACAAGACAAAATTTATGAGCCATATCAAAGCAATGTAAACATATCGCAGCGCACGCTTGCCGGCCGGCGAGGCAAGGCGTCCTAGAACCTATAAAACTCAGCCTTTTATCTTCTAAACGAAACCTTATAGTATCCACAAACACAGCATCCATTACCGCATTAAAACAAACGGATATCCAACGCTGAAGTGAAAACAAAGCAATGTAAATCTCAAAAGCGAAAGTCTCGTAGCAAAGTCTACGCCCGCGCCGTAGCACTTTCTACGGCGTAGAGGACTCGGCTACGCGAGCGAACACGCCTGTCGTCATCGTCACGAATATCTACATAATACAGTCAAGTTCAATAAAACGGAAAATTGAAAATTCACAGTAAAATGGAACTCCTTCTAATCGTCACTTGAGAGGATTGACTTTCTTCGCGACAATTTTCCTTTTTCGTTGTGAGGAATCTTCTAAAAATGAGAATATTAATTAAGCAAGTTCCTTAAATAGGCGGTCTACCGAGAATCGTCAGACAAGAGGTGGGTAGTACTGGTACTTAAGTGGAAGCTCGCTAATTATGTACGTATTGCCTTCACGAACTATGTGGCAGTAGCGAAGAGTCAATGTACACACGGCGGCACATCAAGCTATACATAACCAGTATAACCTGACTTCGCATTGTATGAACTTCCCATACCATGAGAGATCAGCTTAATTTGGTTTTGTATAGCTTGACTGGCCGCCGTGCGTACATATCTTTAATGTGATTATATTATTTGTCTATAGAATACTGACTGTGCCATTTTTCAAAGGGAAGCCGGTAGGAATCGAGTTCTATGGAACCTTCGCCACTGCTATTTAAGTAAATAATGTACATAATTTTGAGACTGACTATCTAATCAAATCAAAGAGAACTGTCTGCTGAGACGGTGTTTGAGTAACTTTACTTATTGTTGAGTATTTTGTAGAGAACTTGAGAGTTGTGAATACTTGAAGAACTTGTTATATTACTGCTAGATGTAACTAGGTAGAACGTGGTGGTTGGTGGCCAGGGGAAGGCTTATTATGGCCAACAGTAAATATCTTCTGCTAATATGATGTTGATGATTTTAGAATGTCTGTAGTTTTTTAATTTTTTTATTTGTCCCGAGCAGAAAAATGCTAGGTAAGATTTTGAAAATATGACCTTGTAAAAGTGTTTGACCTTGTAATAGAAGCACATAATATGAAACACGTTTTCATTAAATAAGTGTCAGTGTTTAAAACATCAAATTAATATGTAAATGCGTAACCGAACACAAACTAAAGAAAACTTCGTGTAAATAAAAATAACTACGTTTTAAGGACTTACCTGCCCTATTGCTAATTGCATCGAGGTCACACAAAGAAAATCACAAAAAAACACCTAACTCGCTCTGAAACCAGAAACTTTTGATCGTCGTAATGCATCGTTGCATAAAACCGAACTGAGTCAAAATCCGAGCGCAGATAACATTTATCAGGTCCCCTGTATTTCTTTGTTTACCAACAGTCTGCCCACTGATTCCCATCCGACATTTTCCCGCGAGACAGAGATAGTTCATGCAACAGATATCTGCATCCCTTTCTCGCGATGCGTCGATCGATGTGACCTTGGCAGTGGGGGATATCTAAACCCTAATAGATGGGCACCCCGCTGGGAATATTAAGGGGTATTATGGAAATATGGTAAATACCTTTTATGTCGATAACTGTAGATTATTTTGGTAGAATGCTGTAGATATTTTCGTAAACATGGCTACCTAATTTGATTCCAAGTTTAAGATTATGTGTTCTGTCTCGACTTCTTGCATGATTCGTGTCTTGAAATTGCATTTGCATTTAAGTGCTAATAAAATACGAAACGGCGTTCATAAACTATTGAGTCATCTTCTAAATAAAATAGGTCATGTCGCAAGGGACATGAATGTGCAATCATGGCACAATTTTCCACAATCTGCATTCTTCATGTTATAAATGTGCAAATAAGCTTGCGAATGTTCGATCAATAGCACTGAATATGTATTAACCGTCTATATCGTAAACATACTGACGATCAAACCTGGCCTTGAAATTGTACAAGTCATTCTTGTCGGAGAAAACTTTGTATTGCTCGTAAAATACGGATTAACTTTTCCAAACAATATATTTTTCAATACACTTTCTCGAAAACTGGTTCTTATCGCACTACGATTAGTTTCAACATGCAATATATTTCACACGTGTGGATTATTAATGTTTATCCGCACACGTGTGGAAATAAATGGGTTCAATGACTATAGTCGGCGGTGATTGTTTTTTTTTTTTAATTTCGGCAAAGTGAAATGCAGCTTTACGGCGTAAATATTTTTTGAGTATTTAAATTATGTTTATAAATAGAATATCATAGATAAACATGATTATTTAATACAAATATTTACTTTTACGAACAAATTAACATTTATTTGTGTTCTAAATTAAAAAAATAATAATTTTCTATTTTTCATATTAGGCTGTTTAGCGGCATCATACCTTTGTTCTTCTTCAACCTAGCGAAATCAAAGCACAGAAAAAAAGCAAATTAAATCATAGTTTCCTTATAATTCCTGACAAAAATACTTTCCGTTCTAATATTTTATTTGTTCGAAAGTGTATTGAAAAACGTCGTTTGATACGTGTGGGGATTTGTTACTGCAATTCTCGGATCCATAACAACCTCGCCTGCGGCTCGGTTGTGTGAATTCCGCCTCGAATGCAATAACAAACTTTCCCCACTTATATCAAAATGTACTCTACTCCTTTACCAAAAATCAACAAATTTTACTGATATACCCAGAGGTACTATTATCACTATTCAATTTGATGAATGTTAATATCATGCGATGTAATTTTTATGCCCAAAAAATAAAGAAGTCAGTAATCTCATAATCGAATGATTCGGATGGGCCTCTATTCTAGCTTAACACTTCAAAGACTCCCTAAATATAGCCCTACGTTACTCAACACTCCAGGCAGTTGGAAACTAATACAATGAACACAAAGGGAATGTATTGAGTAAACACAATCGATCATCTCGGAGCAATAGCTTGGGTTCGTGTCTCAGTAAACTCGTCGGAACTGAGGTACTAACACGGACGGGCGACGTAAACCTAACGTAAATTCATATAGCATAACTTAACTTCACGCTTGTAAGTCTGGAGGCTTAGCCAGAATTGTACCTTAATATAACACTCACATTTCGTTAGTTATGTTTAAGTCCCATGTAACAGGGAGCGAGTCTATTGTCAACAACCGGACATAAATCCAGACTGCGTGGCTGCCCCTGAAATATCCACAGCACTAGATCAATCAGGTGGTTCCTAAAGCATCCATTTTTACAACAAGAACAATCAGTATCATTCACAGTAATGAATAAAGTCTTAAACGGCAACAAGTCGTCATCATCTGCCTAGCCTTTTCCCCACTGTATTAGGGTCGGTTTCCAAACTAGCCGGATGCAGCTGAACACCAGTATTTAACATAAAAAACCCAGTTAGTACTGGGTATTACGATACTTCTTGGTAAGTTCTGACTTTTTTAATGACAGCCAGGATGAATGGCTTAACATGCTTTCCGAGGCACGGAGAAAACTCGGTATTTAGTGGATGGTCACGCATCCACTGGCCAACCAAGGCAAGCGCAGCTTAACCTGAAGATTGATCCGAGCGGCTGTTATTATTTAGCCACGAGCATGATTGTAAATACATTTAAAAATTGTTCACGCGCGCGTTTCTGTTAGGCTCACAGAAACATTCGTGCGCTGTGTTGTGTTTTGGGGATTTACGATTTGTTGTGGTACGCGGATTAGTTCACTTTTATGACATGAGGAAGAAGGCAGACTGTTGTTGGGTATTTATTTGTAAACATTGGCAGAAAGACGGGCTGCATTGATTAATTTTGTATATAAAGGCTAACTATTCATACACGAAATATTTTCAGGGAATCATCTAACGGCTATAACGAAGCCATTTCAAGGGATTATTTTTTTTATCTGAGTATATTTTTATAAAAAATAAATTATTTAAAATTACTTGACCCCCAAAATAAATACTAGCTCCTTATTTTTGAACATCCATTACGCTAGTTTACTACGTCGTATTTACCTACTGTCATTGTTAGAGTATGGGAGTAAAGGTTTTATGCAAAAAGTCTCAAAAAATTTTAGAAATATAATAATTTTGTAAAAAAAAACACTCAGATATTTTTTGTTTCGGTGCTATGGTGACTTTACGACTTATAGAAGTTACTCTTAAAATATTTCGTGTATGAAAAGTCTGAAGCATTGTATGTATATAAGGTCTCTTATATACATACAATGCTTCAGACTGAATTCTGTGCATCGGCAAACATCGAATACAATCGTAGGTATCTTAAATTATTTATTTATTTAATGCACAATGTACACAACCAATTTTACACGCTTAGCTTAAACTAGTGAGTACATGACCCTGTTAGGGCGCAGCAAGATAACTTAAAACTAATATGGCAGAGTATGTATTATTATTTATCTAATAATTATGACTTACAGAGATCATTAGGAACTTTCACATTTAAACATTATGTTAATTAAAAATTTAAGTTTGAAAGTTCCAGTCTAGCATTTCGTTTCATTTACTTAATAAAATTAAAATCACAACAAAATCCAATAAACATGTCACATAAAATTATAAATAATAATAAATTACAAAAATGATTAAGAAAAAGTATTACTATTGTTAGTGTTAGCCTGTGTCATCCCACTGCTGGGCAAAGGCCTCCCCAAATGACCCCCATGACCATGAAAAAAAAAGTGATTTGGTGTCAAAAAAAGCACTCGCAATTTCGACTTTGTAAGCCTAAACGCATTTCATGTTATGTCATGCCCAATATTTATCCTGTATTACTTACAAGGTTTGCAACACTTACTAAAGCGGTACTCAGTAACTTCCTACTTTCATTAACCCAACAAAATACTTCCTATGGATATAACTACAATAACTGTCATATCTGGTAAGACTCCAAAAACACGCTTGCCAAAAATATACCGCTATAAATATTGAACGCATGTGGCAGCGAGAAAACAGGACCTTCTACCACGAAATCTAATTTCGTAGAAATTCCTTTTATATTCAAACTATAATAAAAAATTAAATTTTAAAAAACCCCCATCGCAACAAAGAAAAGCGAACAAACTTTTGAAAAGTCAATAAAATGGCTAAGCCGGTTTTGATAAAACATGTCTAATTGTAATATACACAGCATGCCCTTTCATTTGATACCCTACTTGGGTATATTTAAAAATATTCGATTTTTCATACCCACTTTCAATTCCCATAACTAGTAAATGGCTGCACCGATTTTGATAAAACGTAACGAACCATCACCAAGAAACTAGCTTTCAAATTAAAAAAAACTGCATCCAAATCAGTTCACTCGTTTAAAAGCTACGGTGCTAGAGACAGACACACACACACATTGCGGTCAAACCTATAACACCCCTCTTTTTGCGTCGTGGGTTAAAAATCGAAGACTACAAGAACAATAACCTTAAAATGCATGAAGAACAACAACAGAAATCAAACATGAAATCTAACTCGACTACCAAACTTCACGTAAAGTAATATCTTGCAATGTTGTATGACCCTTCCCAACATATAAATTAATTCTGCAAGTCTCCCACAGACTCTACGGGGTGGCAGGGACACCGACGTGAAAACGGTTACAACGTATTCAGTAAGTTCATCATTCTGAGACATAGAACTTTTTCATCGGTTATTAAAAAATAATCAGCTGTTCCATACATTTTGACCGTGTAGGTATTGCACTTTTGTAGGAAACAGCTGTTTTTTTTTAATAACAGATGAAAAATTTCTATGTGCGGGGCTCAGAATGATTTACTGAATATGTGGTAACCGTTTTCGCGTTGGTGTCCCTTCCACCCCGTATTGATGAAAACTCGAGCGAGTCCCGGAGGGGGAAGCTAGAAATAGAACCGGTGCAGTGCAATATGGCCGTTAGAATCTAGGAATACCGCTGTTATTAGATGTACCTAAATACTGCTATCGAAGCGATATTGAATTTCTTATGCTCTGAAATCCGATAGGTAGGTAGATATTGTAGCGGATATGAAAGGTTGTTCATTTGGTCGTTTGGTCACAGTTCTAACCTAACCTAACCTAATCCATTTGGTCGGTGTGTCCTAGCAATAAAAAGGATACACAACTGTTACCGGCCGCACCTAGGTATAGCCGGCTAGAACTATATGTAACCTTACTTTGGCTTTTGGCCGAACCGAACCTATTCACTTAATATAAAAAGCCAGTTTAAAAAAATCTAACGTCATCTGCATTTTCACAAATAATAATGATAGATATTTGTCTTTTCTTTTTTGTGCTAGTAGGATATCATAAATACGCAGGAATAGCGCCACCAAAAGTTCGCAGAACAGTGGCTAGCTCTAGCGAAAGTTACAAAATGATTTCAGACACACGACACCCTTTACGTCTAAATACCCTCGTGTCGCAAAGGCTGAAAACCCGAAACAGCTTTCTGAAGTGTGTGTCCCACTAACTGGCGAGCGGTCTACGGAAAGACTAAAGCTGTGGCGAGGTAGTGCATCCTTACCTAACCCATTCGTTTCACCTGCTGAAAATCTCCCACCTGGACATGAGTTGCCATGGCTGACATGGAAGTCTTTAAATAGACTCCGGACCCAGGTTGGTCGCAGCAAGGAAAACCTGCTCAGGTGGAGATTCATTAATGACACTGACCTGTCTGCATAAAAAAATTCATACGAATATATTCAATAGTTTAGTCACAAGACATTATTTTTCATTTTCAGCATTTTCTACTTTTTCGAGTATGTCAACGTGACCATGGTGTTCTTCTAAACCAAACAAACGATTTTTATGCGGTTTCACCACTATTTAAATAATTTATTCCGGCTAATTTATTTTAATACTATCCAACTCAAACATTACAAAGAAATCTCGATTTTAAGTCAAGTCATAATATGCGTGGGAAGCCCTAGCGACCGCCTATTTAAATAATAACTTCAAACAAAGTTGTTCGCAAATATTTATTTTATCAGACCCACAAAATAAAAACAAAAGAAGCCAACTAAGTACCAGCAATAACTTTCAGAACTCACAAACAAAGCCTTTGGCCGACGAAAAATTACGGTTTCTAACTCAATTACACGCAAAAAACATTAATTGAAAACTTCTATTCATTAATTGAATCTTTAATTGAATTGATTCATTAATTGAATCTTCTTTACAGTTACGAAACTCTGCGAAACAGCCATCATAATAATACCTTTTTAGTAAAGTTTTTAAACCTACATGAAAGGAAGAAATCTATCTACATTCATAATAGTGGTTGCCGTAATAAGTCCGAAGTTTCGCTCTCTTTGACACTTAGGTTCACCAAAGAATTTCAAGTCGTATTCAGTGGTAGCTTGATATCATATCCATCCTTTGTTTGGGTCCTGCGAGCACTACATTCAGCTTTCTGAGGAGGGGGAGGGGGGACAGTCAATAGCTTCACGCCTGCGCACTTTATCTTCCTAATTTAATTTCAGTGGGAATTTAAACCTTATACGAAGGGTTTAAGGTAGATCTATCGTGTAGCCTTATCAGTTGGAGGACAAAGGTGTCTGGACGCTAGATTCTAGGATAACAAAGGAACTGCAGCAGCCTGCTCTGAATTCAGCGAATTATTATTTGGAATAAGACATTTTTAGATTGCACTAAAAATCAATTGGTTAAATTCTTTTGTTGGATTAGATAATCTATTTTATTTCTTCTTTATCCTTCATGGTATACCACATACAAACAAGCCGACATTTAGCTTTCGATCTAAGTTAGGTTCAATGTTCACTCATTTCCAGACTGTGAACAAATAGGTTAATACATAGGGCATACATAAATGACCTACTTTGACACGCTACATAGGTTATGCTGTCTTTAAAACGAGATCATTCAAAACATTACTTACTACTACTATTACTATAAAAGTCTAATACTATTAAAGTCGTTCGGTCTAGCTATGGCACTATTGGTGTTGGTGTGAAACGAAATCATAAAAATATACTTAAAAAAGACTGAAGACTTTGAAAGTTAAATAAGTGTAACAAAATATAAGTGAAGTCTTAATAAAAAAAACGGCCGTACTGCGTGCAAAACTTACCGAATGGGTGTAAAAATACCCTTAACGGAGCCGAAAGTCACTTGTTCTCACCATCATTGCGATTTTTTTAGACCATGCTTGGTAACCTTCTAGCTACGGAGATGTTAAGGGTTCAAGTACCACCCTTTTCATAAATTTTTAATATTGTAGCTTTGGTTTAAATACCTCCTTGACCCCTGAACTATTCAATGCTTCCATCAGCGACATGTTTTGAGTGAGTTACATTGAGTCCTACTGTAAAACGTGACTTTTCACCCCAAAAAAAAGTCGTTTCCCAGCAAAATTTTTTGCGTAGAGTTACTTAATTTGATGTACAGAATTCTTGGTTGACGGCTTCGTGAAGGGTCAGTTTAGATCTTGTATTTGTTGCTCTTTTACCGATAGGTTCCTCATTTCAGCCGAAAGACGTCCACTGCTGGACATAGGTTAATCTGAATTAATTATTACTTATCTCAAAGTGGCACTTTCACTTTTCATCGTTTAGCAGATTTTATCAAGAGAATCGAGCAAAAGAAATCGAATAAGCAAATTGCAAATTTGAAATTGACTTCCGCTGTGCCTCGTGTGAAAAGCGACTCATAAAATGATTTCTTTATACCAATATGGTATTAAATAATCAAGTTTTACCTATGTATGTACCAAGAAGTCGACCTAGATACAAAAAAAAAATGTGAGCCAGCTCCCCTACTCCTATAATGAAATAAGAGTAATATAATAAAACTGATTCCAAGGAATTTTGCAAGGGAACGTATGAATACGAAAACAAGTGAGTGAATTTACTGCGAAAAAAGATTTAATAAAATGGCGATGAATCGTTGTACTGAGAAAATATAATATCCTGCTGGTTTGATTTCATACGACGGAATGAGTCCGCTTTGCATTCAAGTTCCTCTCGACCATGGGATCATGCAAAACTACAAGGTGAATTCGAATTAGCTATCAAAATGCATGATGCGTACCGATATATAAAAAGGATAAAACAAATAAAAATTATTGAATCGACTCCTGAGCATCGGTCTTGGGTTCGATTACGGGGTCGGGCAAAGTGTTATTGGGTTTTTCCATCAGGAATTTCTCAGTAGTAGCCACGGTGTCTCGATATGTGCCCGGTTGATGGCAATAGGCTTGTTCCCACGCTTTATTACACGGGACTTCAACATTATACAAAAACAAATAAAAAAAAACGCTGATTTCGTATTATTTATGTACTACTGTTCATTTCCTGCCTAGCTACAGAGTTCATCGAACTCGTCGTCGCGCTTGCCGTTCACTACGTGAGTTTTGCCACGGTAACGATACATTGCGTATGAGGTTATAAAACAAATCAAATAAATTGTATTCCCGTAATATTCCTGAAATAATTTCCTGTACCGGTCATCTTAATATGATAAACTGAATTCACTCCATCAGTTTGTGGAGGGCTGTCCCTTACACCCTGTATTATTTGACATCGTATTCCGTGTTCAAGGTTTAGACATAAATTTTGTTACAAGTCACCCAAGCTTACCTAAGTCTAAATAGTCCACAGAAATAAAAAAATAATTTCTGTGCTGCTCAGGTAAGCAGTATAGGATTATGCCCGTTTCCAGCGTCTTGTTTTCTACCAAACTAATCTAGTGTCTACATTAAAACTACAAAGCCCTCTGGCTAACACTTACTTCTGTAAATCTAGACATGATCGGTACAGGCGACCAAACTTGCATTTGACCACCGTAAGGACTATCCCTGCCTGCAGCGCCCAGCTGTTTTTTTGTTTTATTCCTATTCGCCGTGCTCAAATAGTATGGGACAAGGCCAGGAAGACGATGATTCCTAGGCCTATTCGCCGAAAAAGGGTGGTCAAAAATCTGTGATCATTAATTTTTACTAATCTGCAAAAGTGGGTGCGGCTTCATGTCGTAATTTAATTTTGTTGCCAATTAGTTTTGTTGCCACATTGGTTTTCTAAGTTACGAACAAACATAGACCTGGTCTGAAATAAATATTTATAATAACAATTAACAGAGACTGAGATTTTTTTTAACAAAGTATTAATTTAATAAAAAAGCTCCCATATTTTTTTTCGGTCTTTTTTTTTTACTACTATTGGTCCGCACTAAAATGGGAGGTAAACAGATGTGGTCATCGTGTACACGGGATTCTGTTTTTAAAATAAAGACGTAGCTTTAGTCGACTGTACTTTATTATTTCAGGTACTTACGTGAAAGGTTTCGTAGGCATACCTTAAGGCAACGAGGTAACATAAACACGTAAGTGTCGTAACCACGCGCGTCTCAATTTACTCTCTCTTGTTTGTTAGTACAAAAAAGCTTTACCCCCGAGGGAGGGGGATAGTGTTACCAACTCAATCTTGTTGCTAATGCGTGCTCATTGTTTGTTTCTTTTGTCGCGTCTGGCAGAACTCTAATAAATAAGGATTTATTTACTGCATTGTAAGTTATGTATATCCCACTTATTCGTTACATTATGATGCACTTCACTATACTTTCGTTATCTCTGCTTTCAAAAGGGTTAAGGGAGTCATCATGCGGATCTGGTATGTCCTAGAACCGAAAAGATCTAAGATATTAACTGACAAACACAAACACTCGCCACGCCACTAACTTGATTGCCTCGTTGGTCTAGTGGGCGCAATCGCGACTGCTGAGCACGAGGTCCTGGGTTCGATTCCCGGGTCGGGCAAATTGTTATTGGGTTTTCCCATCAGAAATTTCTAAGTAGCAGATACGGAGTCTGGATTTGTGCCCAGTTGATTGCAATAGGATCGCCCTCTATTACATGGCACTTAAACATAACGGGCGAAATGTGGACGTAGGTACTATTAGGTAAACCTCTGCCTAGCCTTCGAGGATTATAGGCGTGATGTTATGTTAGACCACTTAGTGTTCAGTGTAATAACTGGCTACCACCAATTCGATTAAATGAAGATATCGACAACTGCCCGTTGCCATCATTTTAAAAGACAAACTCTTAAAGCGAATATGTTTATGTCTCAATGCCGAAGCTAGATAGTACCTAGTAGCTCCAAAAATAATCATATAGATAAGTTTTGTTATGTAATTAACGTACTAAAATAAATTTGCCTTTCTACGAAATCTATTCCTGCCATAATGTTTAGTTTCTATGAAGAGCTAAATAAAACTTCTAAATATATCTAGGTACATGAACACACCTACCTTTCTTATACAAAATATCGGAAATACTGTGGATTCTTTCTCCTCTTTCAAAAGTAAATAATGTCCCTTCAATTTCTATCAACAAAACTTTCGACTATATTAGTACCATGAAAAGTAATTTTCCGCAAGAAACTTTCATACTGAGGCCTTGGTCCTATGAACTCCGATGAAAATTAGATGTAGTCTAAGGTATGAACTATGAATAATATAAATCCACTCGTGGAAGGTGTAAATGAGTTGGTCGACTAATAATGGTAGGTAGGTACAGACGCCAGCACATCAAGCTACCCGAAACTGTCAAATTTTCCCAATCAACCTTGAATCTAATGCTTTAGAGCTAAAATTGAAAATGTATTTAAAAAAATTGACAGATTGTAGTAATTGATGTGCCAGTGTCTGTGCGACCGCACTCACTGAGTACTGAATGATAAGGTTGAAAAGTGATAGACCGTCAGTGACCGCTTTTCTGCGGAACTGAATCTAGTAGACCAAATAAAAGTACCGATTTTTATTTCGGCTTAGCTCTTATTAAACATGTTTTGTTCAAATTAAGCTAAGGATCACCAGTTTTGAACGTCAGAATGACACAAGACAGTCCCCCAAAGCTGAAACACCAGGTAATGGTGAAAGTGGGCTTTACCACCACCTGGTGACCTGGCATTTTAGCACGGGACAACATCGGGGGGCAGAGAGGGGGCGAAGTGGCGGAATAACCTCTCCATTAAAGGTTGAAGTCCTATTGAAACAGTAGACAGTTATAGCAGATACAGATCTTTATCGTATTAGCGAATCGTCGCCGTCTGTAGACACTAATGTCGTTATGAGCTGCCAACTATTAATCCTATTTAACATGCAAAGCCTCTCGTCCCGTGCTAAATCGAATGTAATCGGATCACTTGGGGGAGAATCGGTTTTAACTGTTCAAAGTTACATAGTTCGGTTTGTTACCTTTGTATCTTTCAACCCATTCAGTTATCCTAACCCCTCGACTTTCATGGGGCCAGAATCAGGAGAAAAAAATTCTTTATTTGTCTCGCACAGGACAAAACAAAATGATTAAATAAAAAATAAAGCAAAATTTTATAAAAATTAAACAAGACAAAATTAAAAATAAGACATACATTAGACTTAATTAGACCTAGACCAAAGTATTTCAAATTCTTGTAAGTAATAAAAGTATGTTCAGTATTCTTTATTGTGAACTATTACCGTCTAATTAATTCCCAGACAAAGGTAGATGTCATTGTCTAGGTATGTAGTTTAAATTACTCATTGTTTCCACTCTCAGAAAAAAAACCGATTCAATAATCTTAAAAATAAATAATTCAGCTAAGTAATCTGAGCAAAAAATCAAGAACGCCTACGTTAAGAACGTTATATCTTTCTATTAAGGTATTTTATTTAGCGTTGTTTAGTTATTGCGTAGACCAGAATTCCCAGGGCTCGGTACGGATAAGATGCAGCAGCGGTGCATCGATCGAGCACGACCTACTTGCAGGTCAAACGGGCGAACGGGTGCACCTACCTCCCCGCCTGACCTGGCCACCGCACCCCATTTCATTTGTTTAATCTGGATGCACTGGCAATCATGTGGAGGAAATACATGATATTTTTCTACGCTGTGCGAGTTTCAGGGTTAATAGGGAAGGGGATGTGTGGTAGATGAAATCTGAGGGTTAGTAGTAATTCTTTATCGACCTATTTAGCGCAGTAGCGGTTGAAAAGAGCATACCCAAACTAAATTAGGTTTATCAGATAGAGCTTCCATACTCCTAGTACCTTAGTTATGGATATGTACCTACCTACTTATACGGGATGGAAGGGAAAAAAACGCGAAAACGGATATCTAACAGGCATCTTCTAGGCACGCTCGTCCCAACATAGACCTCATATATCGCTTTCCATCAGGAGTGATCGAGGACGAGAGCAGGTCCATTTTGTAGTAATAAAAAAAAATGTTACCCCGTATTCAGTAGTTATAGACGCATGCATATCAAGCTACCTGAGACTGTCAAATTTTCCCAATCAACCTTGAACCTAATGCTTTAGCGATAAAGTTGAAAATCTATTAAAGAAATTTGACAGATTGTAGTAGGTTGATGTGCTGGCTGGCCCCTGAGCCCCCTACATAGAAATTTTTCAGCGGTTATTAAAAAAAAAATCAGCTGTTCCATACATTTCGACCGTGTAGGTGTTGCACTTTTTTAGAAAACAGTCGATTTTTTTTTAATAACCGATGAAAAATTTCTATGAGGATGAATGATGTACCTACTGAATTATACGTGGTAACCGTTTTCAGCGCAAAAAGTGACCTAATTATGTACTTAGGTATGCTGAAAATGAAAACGGCAACTAGAACACAAATGAGATATAACGAAATTTTACTCACTCAGATCAACTTTCAAGATTTTGAGTGATTTTCGGAATCAGCTTCTGGTTTCGCGGTATTGTTTATTTTACATTTCAACAGGAGTGAATTATTATTATTAAGTGAAAATATGTGTGATGAATCTTGAATTTTGTACTGATTTGCACATGAATTTGTCAAATTGATAGAAATTTTCGAACTGACAGAATGTCAAGGTGTTAAGCATAGAGGTAGGACTATGTAAGAAGATTGCAACCAAATGGATTGGACATTGAAGAACGTGGTTGATGTAACAAGCGCAATAATTAAGTAGATAGTTGTACGAGTATCGTGCGCGTGGTCAAAATCGGAACTAACCCTAACCACCTCCTATTTTTTAAATGGGACATTATCATCATTCTACTACTCTTATCCCAATTTATTAAGAGCATCATGTCTTCTTCTTCCATACTTCTCTATTGCTTGTCATTTCATCAGAGACCTTTCTTGCCAAATTATCCTTCTCACTGTTCATTCAATCCATTTTAACTGGACAATTTTACAAAATGTTAATCAACGGTCTTATCCTGTTTATATCATTAGAGTGTCAAAATATGCTTGATAGGTGTAGACCTATCTACCCACTTTCTTACTATAGCTTCAAGCGCCACTATTAGCTTTCAAGCTGTATTCGACGCATTCATGACTATAATGGGCGGGGTAGATGTTCTAGAAATAGTCCATCGCTTCGCCTTTAAATATAGGTCATGGCTTTATTTTATCAGCAGTTTTGTACCAACTATGTGCGAGCTTAATACAGGATAGGTCATATTATACAGGCTGTAAACAGACTCTTCACGAAGCTGTCAACCAACCATTCTGCACATCAAACTAAGTAACTTTACGCAAAAATTATTGCTGGGAAACGACTTTTTTTTTGGGGTGAAAAATCACGTTTTACGGTAGAACTCGATGGAACGCACTCAAAGCATTGTGCTGATGGATGGATTGAATAGTACGAGGGTCGTGGAGGTGTTTAAAGTAACAATCTTACAATAAAAACATGTATTTAAAAAAAACTTGTGAAGAAGTTGGAACTTTGACCCCCAATATCTCCGTAACTAGAAAGGAGGAAGGAAACTAGGTAGAAGGTTCCCAGGTATGGTCTAGAACAAAAAATGATCGCAAAGACGGGGAGAACAAGTGCCTTTCTGCTTCGTTAAGGGTCTTGTTACACCCTTTATTAAAATCAAATAGGTATCGATCAATACAGAACATAACATCACACCAAATCTCCGAGGGGTTAGGCAGGGGTGTGGAACCTCCAAATTTCGCCAGTCATATTTTAAACCCCATGTAGGGCGAATCTATTGCAATGAACCGGGAACAAATTAAGACACCGAGCTTTTAATGAGAAATTACTGTTGAAAAAACCCGATACCACTGCACAACCTGGGAATCGAAACCACGATCTCACGCTCTTGCGTAGTAGCGTTGCATCCACTATATTCACCCACTCATGCGGCGAGCGCAGATGGAAGTCTTTTATTTTCTCATCCAGGAGAGTAGGCCCTTAAGGATATTTTGATCATAACTTTACCAAATACTATCTTACTAATTATTTACCAGTCTAGGGTGACTGGTAGATAATTAGTGAGTATAGAAAGTATACTTTTATAAGATAGTATTTGGTAAAGTCGAGCCACGCGGGTGCTCTGCCTATCCACTTTTGCACGGTGCGATAGTAATGAGACAGAACGGCGTCACGCGGCTAACAGCTAATAGGTCATAGGCGCGCGTGCGAGTTTCATACGGCTGTTGTTTTTGTGATAAAAAATAATGAGTATAAAAAAAAATTCTTTGGGAAAGTTATTTGTTCATATGAGTATAAACGTGTGTAAGTAACGGTCACTAATTACCAGTCACCCTATATGTGCTTTTACAAATGTACAACAGGATGATTGTTGCAGTTTCAAGAAATAACGTTTTTGAAAAAATTAGGCATTCTTACTTCGATGCGGAATATACTGAGGAACGTCAGCCTTTTAACAGAAAACCACTACTTTTCTGATCTAATCACAAATTAAATTATTTTTGTGAAAATGAATCTTCTACTGGAATGTACAGACGCACACCAAGCTACTTCAATCTGTCAAATTTCTTTAATAGATTTTCAACTTGATCGCAAAAGCATTAGGTTCAAGGTTGATTGGGAAAATTTGACAGCTTCGGGTAGCTTGATGTACTGGCGTTTGTACAAGACTAACACTTTTAATTTCTGTATAATTTTTATACAATTAAATTCAAAATTATGCTGAGATGCTGAAATCGGCGCCACTGACTAAAAAGGGCAATTTTTGTAACAGCATTGAACGGGTTCAAATTGGTTGATTAATAGGGTTTCATGACTGCATTTTACTTCGGGCTATTAAAACTAGAGAAAAAAATAAAACTAAAAATATCCACGTACTCTTTATATTTCGCCAGCCAGTACAAGCAGTATTTTTTCAAGAATACATTCACATTCATAGTTTTTTTTCATCGATTTTACTGAAAGCATGGCTTTTCATTCCGTGTCTGAACTTTATACAGCATGTAGACTATTTCATTACCATCAAATACTTGAGACACATGGGTGTACATTACATCACTGAATTCTGTTTCTTTTATCTTTCTACTTAGGTTTTAAAAGCAATAAGGAAAGCCGGAAATTAAATCAATCATTTTCTATACCTACTAAAGATTTAAATCGTTAGATTCGCCATATCGAAAAACTAAATAGTTATGTTTCGGTTTTCTTTGACAAAGACATTTGAAATTGCCTTGTATCATCATAGCCTAGCCTTTACCCAACTATGTTGGGTTCGGCTTCCAGTCTAACCGGATACAGCTGAATACCAGTATTTTACACGGAGCGACCACTTATCTGACCTCCACAACCCAGTTAGTACTGGACAAGACGATACCCCTTGGTAAGACCGGTTGTCAGACTTCCGGACCACTTACTACTTAACGACTGTCAAAGATCGAGAATTTACAGCCGGGACCAACGGCTTAACGTGCTTTCCGAGGCACGGAGGGAACTCGATATGTAATGGGCTGCTAAATAGCAGTCGCTCGCCACGACTCATAGGTACATAAAATGAAATCGTATCTATTGTTCCGTGCGGAATCTCAGAGGTCCGCTTTCTCAGTATGAACACTTTCGCACGACCAAAATTCGGGCTCATCTAACGATTTAAATCATTTCCTAATTATTCATCGATACTTAAGGTCCTGCTAACTTCTAACAAATTCATAGATTTCTCTGCTAGATAATATGTCTCAAATCACCGGTACTCAAAGTTTTATTAAATTGTTAAATAACATAAAGATACATCTAATAACCTAGGCTAAGCATACCACGAGCGCAAATAAACTAAAATTATATTTACAAAAATAATCTATTTAATTACATTACAACAAACTAAATCCTTCGCGCGACTATTGAGTAACGCTGTTTTAAAAACAAATCGATTACATTTAATTTTATGTTTTTTTTTATGGATGGTCAAGTCGATCTCGCAATTACTGTACCTACCACTTTCGACAACATTTCCCGGAATATTGAAACTTCATTACGGTTAGAACTGTCGCATAGACAGACCAAAGGGTGATCAAGCAATTACAGGATCGATTATACATATTTTTAAAACTTTGAATAAAACCCAAACGACATTCTAAAAGTACCTAGGTATGTAAGGTTATACAGTAATAATAGTATTATAGTTGAAAGAGATAGCGGTAGAAAAGCAGATTTTTATCGTTTATTTTACAGTAATTCTAATGTTATTTATTTGAGATGCATATTCACAATAATAACTTTAAATAACCCTACCTTGGCAGTCGGGTAAATATGTATATTCATTCTGATAAAAACTATTTTTTTTTATTATTGGTACAAATCTTATTTCGATTCTGCTATTTTTACATCGATTACATTTTTTGTGGTTTATCTATGTAAATGTTATGTAAGTATAGTTTTTACAGTACTTATGCATTGTATAACTTAAAAATATAGAAGCAAGCTTTTTTATTGGCAACAAAATACAATTACTTTTTTTTTTTATATCAGCCTGCTCTGTCCCACTGCTGGGCAAAGGCCTCCCCCATGGCTTTCCAATCCTGCCTACAATTACCTACACTAGAAAAAGTGTCCATAGAATCAACGAATGCCATAAAAAAACCTGTCAGTTAAACACTCCAATATTTTTTATATAATTGTCCCATCAGCACTTATTACTTTATCACATTGCACATCACTATTCATTGTCTATGGTTACATTGTTTCCATTTATGTATACAGTAAGGTCAAAGTTATTTTACCTCTGAAATAAACCTTATGAAAACGATGATAAAGGTCAGTTCTGTGAAATCAGAGTTAAAATACCCATGAAAAGTGAACTTGGACACTTAATTCTAGCACAGACTATTGGCTTGTAAGATATTTATATGCTTCCTATGGTTGAGAAAGCACATTTCATAATTTTTTTCTTCAAACATTTTACAAGGGAAGAAGTTATTTCTTAACTATTTCTTACAGGAGTTAAAATATTTATACTCTATACTGGGTGATTTTTTTAATGTTGGCAAGACTTTAAGGGGGTGTAGTACTTATGAAAATGAACAACTTACTACGGGACCGAACATGAAATCGCGAAAAAAATATCAGTTGCTCCATACATTATTGGTTAAAAACGTAGGCAGCCGTTGATATATTCTTTTCACAATTTCCTGGTGGGTTCCATAGTAAAATTTGTTTATTTTCATGAGTACTGCACGCCCTTAAAGTATTGTGAACGTTTAATAAATCATCCTGTATATTATTGAATTTACCTTATGTTATTGCAGATACACGACTTATTCTTTAACAAGGCTTTTATTTTATGAATAATTGTAGATAAGGTTTATTTCTTTTGAGCTGATCTAATATCCCAGAAAATGCGTATTTTGAGACTTATCTTTACATATACATGACTTATTCTTGATTGGAAGTTATTAATGTAGCCGTGTACTTTATTGCCAATAAATCAGCTTATTATTTCCACTGTACACAATATCGTTTTTTCACTAAAAACAGTTTTTTACACTGCACAACCTTACACGTTCTATTGTCACTGCTGTGTTCACATGTCATGGGATACATGAGCTTGTTTTGAAGTGAATTAATCGTAATTGTTTCTTAAATTTTTATGTTTACTTGGTATTCTGAGAGTGGAGTTTTATTTATTTTGTTTGTGGCTAACTCTTGTTCTCATAAAGCCTAAACTACTAGCTGGTCAATAAATCAGACTAAATGTGATTTACTTGATTGCGCGAAGAATATACATTAGTAACTTTAAATTGGTTGACTGCGATAAGATGTTTATATGCCTCTCATAAATGATAGGTCGTATTGCACATTTTTTTTTTTAATTATTCTGTTTATTTCTGTCATTAGATTTTTAAGGGCATTACACATCGAACCCTCGACACAAAGCACTCACGCACACATCAGAAACTTTACAGAATATATTATATAGTATAAATACATAAATTAATAAACATAGTATAAATTAATAAAGATGCATATCTTAAAGATTAAACGTAACAAGCTTTCTGAACACAAAATGTTTGTTGCGTGATGCGTCCTACCCAACCATAATCCAATTCATTTTTTTATAATATTCATCTTTGATATTCTAGTCTAAAGTACACTGTAATAGACTTTTCCGATAAACTCTGTTTATACTATCGGACAATCATATTCAAACCGACTATACTTCATCCCCAGTTACATAAACATCTCATCGCTGTACAAACCTCATAAAAAATATATCCTTGTACTACTACAATCTGACAAATTTATTTAATAGATTTTCAACTTTACCGTTATAGCGTTAGGTTCAAGGTTGATTGGCAAAAATTGTCTGTTTTGGGTAGCTTGATGTGCTGGCAGACGCACGCCAACCTTCCAAAAAATAAATTTGTTTCTACAGCATGTATTAATTCACTTCAACAGCTCGTTTACAAGCGCCCTCAGTATGATATGCTTCATGTGGTGCAGTTGCGGGGGGCGCGGGGCGGGCCGCGCGGGCGTGGCTAGGCTGGCTTGCCGGTCTGCCGGCGGATAATTACTAGCTGCTAATATCGGTGACGGTTCGGGTATATGTTGGGGTTCTGCACGTTGCTGGACTGCTGCACCGGATAACCCTGAGTAATGCTGCCCGGTTTCGCCGTCTGAACAAAAGAAATCGATGAACAGTTCGTTCGGAGCTACCTTTTGACCACCATTCAGTTAAATCCAATCATTTTTATATCGCTTTGAAATAGAACAACGAAATAAAGCAATGCAAAAAGCAAGAAGGTGCTTGCTTTGAAGATATGAAATTATCAGAAGAGCATGCAAACAAAAGCAATTTTGTTGTAATTTTGACAAATGGCGTCGTTTTTTGCCGCCATCGGCAGTCAAAAGGCTGAAATAGAAAACACACACACATTTATGTTTGAATTTAATTTCTGGGGCATAATTACTTTTTCTTTGCAAAAAGATACTAAAGAAATTAAATTGTGCTCGTTTTTTTACAGATTTAGAATTTTATTAACAAAATAGCTTCACGCTCTTAATCTTTTCCAAGGAGAACAGAGGTCAGGTATTAATTATTTAAGACTTCACTTGGGTTTAAAAATCACAATTATGCCCGAGGGTTGTATCAAGTCTTCACAAAAGGACAACACAATTTTATTGCTCGCTTTCCTTAAACGACATTTTAATTTGAGGTGAGCGACTAGCACAGTTCTACTAATGAAGTTATCTATACAAAATACTGATCAATAAATCCAAAAAACTTTCATTTTTATGTATTTAATTAGTCCAATCGCTAAAGCTTAATCTGCTCACCTCATAAAGGACAACGAGCGCAAAGATAAATAAAAAAGTCTTACAAATTTTGCGAGTAGGAAAGCCGCTACGGTCTATTTGGTTCTGATACATCCAGTAGCATTAAAATTATATTCAACTTGTAACTAAATGTTATGATATGCACACATTACACGGCGGTCGCAACGGGAGACAAGTCACAACATCGAAGAAAAAAAAATATCTAGCACAATTTGGCACTGAGGAGACATTTCAAATATTTTTTTCATCTATGAAGTATTTTTTACTGGGACATATTTTTCAATAATTGTAATAATTATGTTGTGCGTATGAGAATCGCTTGATCGACAAGACAACATAACTCGTCATGATTCTCATCGACACAAAATATTGGTAAACCCAATGGTGTTCTTCCCAGTGCGGCACAGCATAATTTATTAATAAAATAATCCTATTTTTAATAGATATTACACTTGGTCGTTTACCCGCATTCGGGTAGGTACATATGGAATTCCGGCTGACAACAAAGAAATAAGTCGAAAACACCCAACTAATGGCAGAATCACCCAGCTTCGGTGTCCAATACCATGGCATAGAAATCGTAAATAGTATTTTAGGTTTCCCAATTCGAATAAGTTGTTCGTATTCGGTTACCCGCATGCGGGCTAACGACCAAGTGCAATTGCTCCTAAAGTTATCAAGCAATGATTTATTTTGCCTTTTAATCAGTTTGATATGGATTTCTTTCAGTTGAATGTTAGCACAAAAGTTCATGCCCAAGGCCTCATTTAGGAATTAATAATTCACTTTTTACACTTATGAGAAAATTAGTTTCACTTTCGGAATGGTTTTAGTAGGCAAGCTCACATGACATTAAGCAATGATTGGAATAATTAATTTGGACAATAGAGGTATTGAGTGGTGGAAGCTTTACGGCCAACGATGTTCTAAACTATCTCAATGAACTCTGTTGAGACCGCTGCTCTCAACATCACCGCGCGCCAGCGGCAGTGAACGAGGGGTGCGGGGACAGCGGGGAGCCACCCGGCCGACGGCCGAGCGCGGGCCGCCGCACCACGCGAGGCAGCTGTTGCACGCCTCCACGCATGGCTGCGCTTACGCGTTTCTTAAGCATCTTTCTTTCTCTTATTTACTAGTTCCAACCGACCATTGTAATTTAATTCGTCTCTTAATATACATGTATACAGTCCACTACACGTTTCATTTTGCTCCACCACGGCCTATCGTCGCGATCAAACTCCTATCCTGGGGATTGAACCCAGGATAACATAAGGTCAATTTTAGCCTAGTTGTGGCGGAAACATTTTCTTTGAAATTATGTAAAGCCAAGCATAAGTACCCTCATATTTTACAGAAAAAGAACTAAAAACACGAATCTCACACAAGACGCACATACATTAGTTCTTTTAAATCTCCAAGAAAAATGGCCTGTTGATTTACTAAATTAATTTTTTTTCATATACTTACAACAAAAAACTGCAATCAATATTAACAAACTGAAAGCCATATCATGTCACAGCCTAAACTAGCAAGATGTAAAAAAAATGTAGCCAGATTAATAAAAAAACAGAGGTTAAATAGGTAGGTATAGGTATTTATAAAATAAACAGGGTGGTAAGGTTCAGTACATCATTCCGAACCCGACAGAAATTTTTCATCGGTTTTTTTTTCATCTGCTGTTTCTCACAAAACAACACAAATACCTACACTGGCGAGAACGAAATGTACGGAGCAGCTGTTTTTTTTTATTACCTATTAAATAAAAATTACGAACCTGCCCGTTCGGAATAATGTAACCGTTTGTGCGTCAATGAAAACGAGTTTCCATAAAATAAACAGAGAAATAATAAGGATAGAGTTTGGACACGACAAGAAAAAAAAAATATCAAGCCAAAATATCCTTCACCAACAAACCAAAAAAACTGAAAACTTCACAGGAAATCCGACCTAAATCCTATTTATAATAAATATAGAATTTTATGTACCTGCATATTGTTGTGTTGCGGGGGCGGGTGTATGGAGAGATGGCGGGAGACGGGCGGCTGCGCGTACGCAACGCCACTGCTGACTGACGGGTGGTGCGCCTCGCTGAGACCGATCAGGACTTGTGGCTGACGAGAATGTGGGGGGTTTTATTAAATATGACAATTGTATGTTTATTTTTCGCATTGATGATCAGGCACAACTTGGTTAACAATAAACATCCATGACGCATAATCCCTATTTCTCACTATATCTTTCTCTTCCCTTAGTTGAAATCTCTATCTCCATCAGACAATCTTTTTTTATGTGAATTTTCCACACGGACCCACAGTGATGATCACAATTAACTTTTTAACTTACTCAACATGAGTAACTGTTACAGTAACACATGTAGCAGATGGTGGAGCTAAAACAGCCAAGCTGAAGTGGGAGTGGGCTGGTCACGTCGCACAAATGGAACCGGAGAGGTGGGCAATGATCGTCACTCACTGAAGGCCTCACATCGCACTCGACCGTGGCGAAAGTGGTGCGACGATCTCATCATGTTCGCGGGGGCAAACGTGGCCAGAAATTGTCCAAAATAGAGAAGTTTAGAAGGAGATAGGCCTTTGCCCAGCAATGGGACACGGTAAAAAAGGTTAAGACCTATTAGGAACATCACAATTTACCAAGCAATTACAATTGGACAAGTCTCACTACATGGCAGGCCATTTTAGTCAAGGCTGCCGGCAGACCGGCCCACAAGATTCAAACTACCCCATCGAATGGTAGGCACTCACCGGTCATCACAGCTTTATCGATGACTGGCTGGATGAATCACTTCCGAAAAAGTTACAAAAAAGTCTATGACTAGGTAGGTACTTCTAAAACCCACGAACCTGAGCCTCCTTCTTCTGCTCCTGATGCTGCTGCCCATCTCTATTCTTCAGCATATCAAGGTACATCTGCTGCGGCTGTGGCGCGGGCGCGTACATCAGGTTCGCGTGATGAGGGGTGTGCGGAGTGTGCGGCGTGTGTGCGTGGTGCGCGTACAACAGGGAAGGGGGACGCTCCCCTACCACGCCCACTACGCCGGACGTCGGCATCGCGTAGTACGCGGTCGATGAGACGGAGGAACCGCCCACGTTAGATCCGTATTGGGCTGGCTCTGCAGATTTTAGTTAAGCTGTTAGTTTTTCACTTTTAACATTGACAATATGGCCAACTCGCATCATAAATCAACAAGTACGCGTAGAAGTAAATTTTTAAAAACATTATTCCGTGTTTGTCATCTTCAAATGAGAAACAGGGTAATGTTTTAAGAGCGTTTACGACTCACGACATTTCATACAAGCTTTCAAGTCCTTTTTTTTTCGAAATGACTGAACTGATTTTAATGAAACTTCATACGCGTAAGTAGGATACATAGGTCTAAAAAGTTATCAGAGAACATTTTCGAAAAATAGTGTTACAGCAAAATCAGTCATTTCGAAAAAAAAGGACTTGTAAGTTTGTATGAAATGCCGCTTACGGCATTACGGCTCTTAAATATGTATAGCAGCACGAATGAAGCAATTTGTGGTTCCATCCGGCCTAAAAAACGTAGCGAAGTTTTGCTGCGTTTGTTGAAAGATGGTGATAAGATCAACCGTACGAAGGTACTCTGTTACGAGCTTGAAAGCGTCTTTATTCCGTAAGATTAAGAACCATTTTCAAATAAACCAGGTTCATAAACGTCACGAATATAATATATTCATGTCGTTTATGAACCTACACATATTATACGTCGCACTCGCTCAGCAATTTGTGAATGAATATCTCTTCAAAAAAACTATTTGGAAGATATAAATTCAGTCAAAAAAGTATCGGGAATGGATGATTTGTTTATGATTCCAAATTTATTTATATTTTGTTGTTAGATTGGCACTACTGTTTTCCATTTTGGCGCGGAGTTTGAGTTGTATCTGTTATTTAGATTAAATACAGTGCTGCTTTTAGTAAGATCATATCTAGTGTGTATTGCAAAATTCAAAATGGACAAAAACATCGAACACAGAGATTGTCTTAAATTTTGTATCGCCAATGAAATTTCGTGTTCGGAGTCCCTGAAAATATTACAGAAGGCTTACGGTGAATCGACTTTATCAAAAACACGTGCTTAAGAGTGGTACAAAGCGTTCAAAAGCGGTCGAGATGTGATGGAAGATTTGCCCTTCTCTGGTAGGCCATCAACGTCTTCAACTGAAGTTAACATCGCAAAAGTGAAGGAAATAGTGACTGAAAATCCTCATTCACGTTTGAGAGAGATAGCCGCTGAACTTTCTGAGTCTCACGAATCGATCCGTACCATTTTAAATAATCACTTGGGTATGAAACATGTTGCCGCTCGGCTAGTCCCAAAAGACCCGAATTTTTCCAAAAACTCAATCGCATAAGAGTCGCTGAAGACATGCTAGAACGAGTCAATTCCGACCCAACATTCATGAAACGCATTGTTACTGGTGACGAGACGTGGGTTTACGAGCTTGACATGCAAACTAGTCAACAAGCTTCGGAGTGGCGCCTTCCAACTGAACAGAAACCGAAAAAACCACGCCAAAGTCGATCAAAAGTCTAAGTCATGTTGACCGTTTTCTTTGACTATCGCGGTGTTGTGCACTCGGAATTCTTGCCGGAAAGTCAAACAGTAAATAAAGAATATTATGTGACCGTTTGAGAGCAGCGGTGGCCCAGTGGTGGCGGCCCCGACTTACGAACAGTAAGTCGTGGGTTCGAACCCAGCCAGGCGCATTACTTTGTGTAATTTATTTCATCACCACTGCTCTCAAAACGGTGAAGGAAAACATCGTGAGGAAACCGGCATGTCCTAGAACCAAAAATTCGAAGACATGTGACATCTACCAACACGCACTGGGCCCGCGTGGTGGATTATAGCCCAGCCCCTCTCATAGAGAGGAGGCCTGTGTCCCAGCAGTGGGAACATTATAGGCTGATTATGCTATGTGACCATTATGCGGCGTTTAAGAGAGCAAATTCGACAAAAAAGGCCAGATTCGTGAAAAAAAAATATTGGATTTTACACAACGCTAATGCCCCTTCGCACAAGGCCATCATAGTGAACGAAGTTTTGACCAAAAACTCCACAAATACCATCGAGCCTACCTTATTCACCAGATATGGCTTCAGCCGACTTCTATCTTTTTCTTAAACTCAAATTACCACTTCGTGGCACCCGTTTTCATTCGGTAGAAGACATAAATGAGAATTCGTGGCGAGAACTGAACTCAATTCCATATGTTTTGAAGTGTATCGTTTCTGAAGGCGATAAAATAACTTTGGATGAATAACTAATATTTTGTTTATTATTGATCGTTTCCCGGTACTTTCTTGACAGAGTAGTATTCTTTAAAATAATTACAAATACAAATTGTTAGACACGCCACATGTTGTAAAGAACATGCAAATCTTAGAATAGCCACAAAACAGGTGGATGGTGGGTTGATGGGAAAAAATGGTGTTGTTATGGTTCATGTGAGTATTAGAAATTATGAAAATTATAATAAAAGTTACACATTTGAAATGTTACAAGCAAGGTGTAGTTATGCAGATATGTGGATGTGTGAAAGATAGATGATATGGCTAGAAAGCGGATGGCAATAGGACGTCCCGCCACTTCTTCTACCCTGCTAGCTACTATAACACTAGTGAAGTGGCAAAGGGGTGTTTTTGGAGGCTATTTCATGCAATTATTGTACACCCTAGGGGTAAGTTGTATAGATACTTTTTTTTAATTTTACCACCTTTATTTGTGAACAACCTACAACAACAATAATTTAATAAGTATTCTATTCTATTCTAATTTTTACATTCAAAAAAGTACTGACTTTCAGCATAATTTGAATGAATGACCCTTGATTGTCAATTGATTTGTATTGAAGAGAACATGCTGATCAGATCCCAAAATAATTGGGATAAGGACTGGGGGTTGAAGAAAACAGATGAGACAGTAGTCAAGCATGAAGGTGAGAAGCGACAGACAAAGTACAGGCCTAGTCAATTAACTCACTGTTCCAAAGCACTGCACGGGCCATCTGACGGTTCATTCGGCTATCTTGATCTACTTCTGTAAAAGATATGTATAATACATATGTTACAATATACATAAATAGGTTTAAGTATTACAAAAAATGTGTCTGAGCAAATAACAGTTTGAATATATAAAATAAATGTTTACATACAAAATTAATAAAATTTAATTCTCAGGGTACTCGCACGCAAAATACGCGCTTCGACGTGGAGTTGCGGACACCAGCCCGTCATACAATACAATACAATTCTCAGGGTACTCAATTTTTTTTTACTTTGCTTTAATATCCAAAGAGGTCTGTGGTTGGCTGTTCTAAATACTAAATTGTAAAAAAATACAATTTCGTTAAACATACAGGGCCAGACTTAAAGTTTTTCGGGTATTTATCAGTTTTCATGTAAAACAGCCTGGCCATCTACAAGTCGCTAGGCATTTGTCCTAAACCTGTCTCCACTCATAAATTATGGGACAATAACTCACTATGATCCGAGTAAACTTGCTGATGCTTCATCGGTGGCTGATGCAACCGATGCGCGTAGAGTGCATAAGTCGGTGAGGGACTTCTAGGTCTTTTGACCCCCGACTGTATGGGACCACGCACTATGGTCTGCTGTTGTGGGAACAACATGTGGTTTGAGTGCTTATGCTTAAACAAAGGAGAATAAACACGGTAATACAAACAGGTGCAACTAGTGGAAGTGGTTCGGTGATGGTAGATGGGCTAGCAAAGATGTTAGCGGTGGGTGTTAAAAAGATGGAATAAAGAGATGAAGAAAAATCTGCAGATAAAATTGCCACACACACATTACAAAAGATTAATTATTACACAATTTGAAGTGAAATTATGTTTATTATTTACATAGCACCAATGTCAGTTTTGATACATGCTTCCTGTATTTTTCTGGAATAAAATAATATGTCAAGTTTTTACAGGCAGAATGTACCAAAATGAGGACTGGCCAAATAACATTACTGGAATGATCAAATCGTCGGTGCACTTGCCAAACCGAATGTTTGTTTTTTTCGTAATCTTCTGAAAAAAATAAAAAAGTACAAAATATGGCAAAAAGTACCTATTATAGTCTAAGATAATAAAAACCTTATTACATTCGTATACATATGAAAGCTAAAATATTTTTTTTTGTTGTGTACATACATATTCAGGTTTGGCAAGCACACCAACGAACTGCATCTTTCAAATGTTATAAAATGAGATTGTAAATGTAAAGTGCAGTTAATTAAATGAATCTATATTCACACAGTGTAGTATAGAAGTGTTATTAAAAGTTAAAAAAAGCACTCGGAATGACGATGAAAAAAAAAAATCATACTCAAAAATTACTTATACCTTGGTCATCATATGGGATGAATGAGGTGGAGGTCGTCCTTGATTCTGCTGCTGTTCTTGCCCAGTAGATGTGGGCATGGGGAACATGGGGATCTGAATGTTGCCCATTGGCTGCATCTTCATGGATTGCATCTCGCTGGAAAAGTCACTGTGTTGTTTTTTTGCATGTCATTAGTTTGTCTACGGAGTGGTAGTGGTTAGTAAGTTTTTGGGTTAGTTGATTGTTAGTATTTATCCTTGAAACCTGTTGTTAGGTTAGGTCAGGTTTCATCATAGATAGTTTGGCAATGATTCCAGAGTATCTGGAGCCGTCCTTGTCCTTCCTTGTGGTATGTATATTTTGTGTCCTGTTTGTTTTCTAAACCTCCACGGGTTTTTTTTATTTGTGCGAGTTTGATTCTTTTACAACATTATTAAAAATAATTTAGCATTCCAAACAACTCACACAGATAATTAATTTTTGTTGGAATGCTTTTAGTCAATAGGACCTTTTTTACTTTGAAGACTTTTTTTTTAAAACAATCCCTTTAATTTGACTAATTTTAATAGCCACTTCTCACTCACTACAAAACGCCATGCTACAGAATGGCGAGAAACAAAAAAAATAAATAAACAAAATTGTTTTAAGAATAGTCATACAGGTTTCTCATACTCACTTAGTTTCCTTCTGTTGCTGTCTCTTTCTGACTTCATCTTCATTCAGTACTTTTTTGAGTTGCATGAACAGTTGCTGTTTCTCTTTCTCTAGTTGTTTTAATTTCTGTTCTAACTGTTCTATTTGTTCTTTTGTTTCCTCTGTAATGGTATTATACAACATTAGTTTTAGTTTCTGCGAGAAAAATACTAGACCTGAAACACATGTTTCAGGTCTAGTATTTTTATGTAAAGACTCTATGTACAAAATTTCAAAACTATATGTATCATGAAAAATCACAAAGTTATAAGCTTGTTCTGTTTTCTGGTTGTCCGCACAAAAACGCAGCACGTCCGCTTGCGCGCCTCCAGCGTAATCTAGAGCTCATTGAAAATAATAATTTGGCATTAGGTATTTAAATTATTGCGATAGGTACTTAATGTTGCTTAGTGTCCAACTTGTAACTTTTTTTTTATATTTTTGGGACAAAGTATAACATGGTTTAAAAATGATTGGAATTGATTCAGTTGCTTATTCTGAACAAACTATATTCAGGATTCGCATATACGAAAAATAATGTTGTATAAAAGAATCAATTGCAAATATTAGTTGTTTTTTGTGCTGGCAACTAGATGACCTTAGTATTTGGCCGACTTACCCAATTGTGGTTGTCAAGGTAGGCGTTATAGTATGTTATAAGAAAACCTCAATTAAAGTTACAATTTGAAAGAAATATTACCAAGTGTCATGACATCCTGCCTTTCCCTCGCTTCCCGTTCCTTGCGGAGTCGCTCTTCTTCAACTTCAGCCTCATATTCTGTAAGAAATTTTTTCTATCATTGTTTGTTTCTATTTTAATTTACAGCTCTGGTTCAGGGTATAAATGGGAGGTCACAGGATGTATTCTTTAAATAAGCTTCTATTGCATAAACTAATATAGTAGAATATAACAAGCAAACTATCTTTATAAGAGAGCAAGACTTCAACTGAGCTGACTTATAATGAAAAGGTTAAAGACCAAAAAGTCATAATAGTTTCTATCTTGTAACTATAAGTCCTCAATAAGAGGGCGTAGAGACTAGTATAGAAACAGGGCTTTTATAAGAAACTATTTGGCTACTTATTTGCATTACATGAAAGTGTGAAAAATTCTAAGAATATTACCTTCTTTCTTTCTTTGTCTTTCACGTATAATATAGCGCTTTAGGGCGCTCCACATCTTCTGATCTGCTTCATTTTGCTCTTCTACTGAAGTTGCAGTTACAGCAGGCATCTTGTTAGGATTTCAACACTAAATCTCCATGAAATAAGACTGTATGTAGTCACTTTTATGTTCTGTTTAAGGTCCCGAAGACGGCATTCTTATGAAAAGTGTAGCAAATAATGTATATTACAGGTTCAAATTTAAAAATCTCTAGATTTCTTGAACATTTCAAGATTTATTTGCGTAATGTAAACGTATTTGACAGACACGACAATAGAAATATTATAAATTTTGTTTTGTCTGTGGTCGATAAATAAAGAAAAGACTAAAAGGGTGCGTTCAATTATTCGGGTCGCTCATGTTCAATGACGCGCGGAATCACCAACCGACGCGCGACGGGACGGGATCGCTTCAGCCGTTAACTTGACTTTTGTGATCGAATATAAAAAAAAACTCAAACTATTTTTTTTGTCTAAAAGTAATGACGGCTATCGTTTTTGAGCTCACCAGATGGCGCCACTATCGAATAAGGTCCTGTCAATAATTCTATTTTAATCTTTATAGTACCAATAACTTCATAAAAATATATTTTTATTACGTATGACATATTGTAAACGGGACCGGTCAATGTGGCGACACTTGGGGGAGGCCTATGTCCAGCAGTGGACGTCTTTCGGCTGAAATGATGATGATGATGATTGTAAACTTCAGATACATATTCACAATATTCTCCCTAAAATTAGCAAGCATGAAACATTTAAAAGCAATTTTACCTCCAAGCGAAAACTATGACGTCTGACATTTGTGAGGCCATTTTTAATTTTTTCAACTATTTTTATTTCCAGCTTTTTAGTTTAGTAACGTGAAAGAATTCGAACCAATTCGAAACCGTATTCTCTAAACGCCACCAAGGTGCACTGAAGTCAAAATCCCATTCAGTTTTTATACCTACTTAAAAAAACTATCTGCACGACTTAATGTGTAAACATTATTTGTACGCCTTGCAAGGCAGCACATAGTGAGACATCACTTTTTTTCATAACACCGTGTACTTACTTTTATCTATGTGTCACAAATAAACATATTTGAATTTGAATTCGCAGACGATTTAACTTTTTTTATAATACGATTTGTCACTTCGACTTACTTTGAAACTTATAAGTTGGATATATTTTTGTAATTACCCTTTAAAACCCTTTATTTTGATACCTCACTCAATTGTATTGGAAGAAATAAAAAATTGGAACGCTACGATATGGTACCCTAAATCCGCCATTTTTCTTTGTTTTTTCTTTCAATGTAACCAGTTACACTCGTGCCACCAAGACGAATCTAACTAATCGAATTAATTTAATGTATCCAAATCCGTTCTTCCGTTTATTAGTTACGAAGGAACATAGAAACACAGGGGACATTCATACATTCAGGTCAAACACATAACCCTCCTTTTGGGCTTCGCCGCAGTCGGGTAAAAAAAGAACAAATGACAGGACCTTACTGGCCAGTGGTGCCATCTGGTGAGCTCAAAAAATATAGCCTTCATTACTGAACGACTGCTTTTATGTCACGTCAGTGTCAAAGTCGCCCCTCCCCCTCTAACCCGCCTCATTCGTTCAATGTCCCTTACTGCTGTTTTTGATAATCCGATAGCACTGTAAATACCGTAGAATAATAATTTAATGTTTGCAAAACTATGCGATTTTTATAAATAATTAAGCAAAACTTCTTGTTTCTAACATAAAAGTTATCTTGTGACGCTCAGTGATCCCCAGAAATCACGTAAAATGGACGGACCATCGGGACCTAAGAAGAAACTCAAAACTGTAAGTGTACTGTACTACTGCGCTATCTATCGCTAATATAAACGAATCTGAAAGTATTTATTTCAGATTCGTTTATATTAAATCAATTTTCGTTATCGGTGTTATTTAAACGTCGTGTAATTGGAATCTTCAAGATAGTGAAACATATTTTAGACGTGAATTTTAATTACGATAGGCCGTATCTTCGTAGAAAAATACGGTCAAGCGGATGTTATGTTTGATGTCTTCTTAGACTCGTAACGGATAACGGACGATGTTACGACGAGATTCGTGTAAACAATCTCACCCAGATTAATTCACGCTACAGACATAATACAGAAAGTGATTTTGTCTGTTATCAATCTTGTTGCTAAGTGAAACGCTTATTAGAAAGTATCTTCAAAGAATAATGAGAACATTAGAATGAAACTCTTTTATGGAAAAAAAGTGAGGATGTAAAAAAAATCAAATATGTGTGACTCATTTATTTCTGCTTTATTATTAATTACTAGTCAGTGAAAGAGGGAACCAAAAATTAGACTGTTATAACTCAAGTCTGATTTTCTTACATTAAGAAATTTATCTCATTAAAATTTAGGTATAATACTTTTATTTATCATCTCCTTGGATTTTAAACCAAAAGCTATTGGAGTGGTATTCCTTTTATTTTTTTCTGACTATTACATGGAATTTAAAACATAACTGGCAAAATGTGGGTGTACTATATATAAGTTAAACCTCTGCCTAACCGTTCAGGGATTATTGGTTTGATTTTATGTGTTTATAAAAAAAAGAGGTTCTTAATATACAAACATTTATTTTACATTTGTGAACCAGTTACTGGGTAGCCACGCAGTGAGTCTTTGAAGAGCCACATAGAATTTGAAATTCATTAACACATTTAATACTCTTATTAGAGTATCCCTCAAATGCTTTATAGTCCACAGAGGAGTGCTAATTTTAATTGGGCATTCTTTCATGGTCATTAACACTGCTTCTAGAAGGATTTTGATTTGCCACAAAATTATAGATAGGGACTATTGAAATCAGAAAAATCATTAGAAATAGGCCATTGGCCTTCTCAGAATACAATATTTATATTTTCTTCTGGTTTTCTGTCCTCAAATCTCAACAATGAACAATTGGTAAAATATCCAGTAAAGATGGAGTCGGTACTACACTATCACTGTGTAATACTATGTTGTATAAGTAGGATACGTCCAGTTTAACCGGCCGCACATAGGTTTAGCCGGCTAGAACTAGGTGTAATCGTACTACGGCTTTTAGCCGTAACATATCAATTAAAATTCGTTTTTCCGAAATATAATATCAATTATTTTATTAAGGCAATATGTAAGTAACCATTTTTGTTTAGAATACACTGCCCAGCAAGATCAAACTCTTACTCCAGCATCTATTAACACCTATGCACATAATATGCTCCATTTCATTTGATGTACAGTAGTTGTGATGATGCTAGTCGAATGCTAGTTTTTCATTGATCTAACTTGATCACTGCTCTTGACCTACTTTTGCCCGAACGAACACCATTTACAAAGTTTAATTTGTTCTGTTTATCAGCCCATAGGAACCTATCATTAATACACCTGAACATGTACCTACCTACATACAATCAGCAACTGATAAGTGCTGCAGTTAGATAAGCTGTGTTTTTGGTACTTTATTGGAGTTATTTTTTTTACTAATATTTCAAAAATTGTTGAAACAAAACTACATATAAATACTTCTTCTTCTGGTGCCACTCCAAGTACTGAAGGTCAGTCATCAACACGGAATACTTCTCATTGTCTTTTGCGAGGTGGAACAGCTCAGCAGCTCTCGGTATTCCGGTCCATTCGCGACTGTTTCTCAGCAAAGAGTTTTTTCAACGGCCAACACCGCGTTCCCACGCTAATTTGCCCATTATTATCAGATGCAAAACGTGTTGAAAAACGTGTCCGAGGTAAGCAATCTTTATTTGCTTGATCCGCCAACAGCGGTCATCTGACGACAGTCTTTTACAGAACAGCTTTCAGAATTTCAAACCTGATCGGAGCAGTATTTTGTTTGTTATGAATCCTAAGAATGAAGCCAGGACAAGCCAATATCCAGCTAAAACTTACAGAAATGCAAAAAGGAAAATCTAACATTTTCGAGGTGGTGTGCCAAACATTTTCGAGCTCGCTCCTGTAATCTAGTGTCTCTTAGTTATTCTGAAACTTTTATACAAAGTCGACAAAGACCTAATTACTTTTGTTTCGTCCACGAACATCCATCCCATCTGTTACTCACGCGCGATATCTATTACGAACACAAATACGTCGAGTTGTGGAGGTACCTGTCATAACATTCGCTCTTCTGTTTTTGTACAAATAATATTTTTGACTTCAGTATGTAATAAAAGAATAATTTACTTATTTTGGCGCGGGCAGTCTCCCAAGTTGGCTCGACTACGGCCTCAGGGCAATTACATTGGGTAGGTTTCTGAACCTTGTTTTCGTCAGGGAATCGTAATGGAATATCCATTCTCTGTCTGGGGTAAGGTGGAGCTTTGTGTTGGCCTTTTGCAGACCACACTGGCTTTCGTCAGCACGTGGAAGGGGCTATGGCTATACGAAGTCCATTCCGTCTTATGCCAATAGTACGTTACATGTCCTTTTTTCTCCCTCGAATACGATTAGCCACATCATGGCACTGCTGTCATCTACTGCTTTCCAGTCTTATCAGACTGGACCCGGTTTCGGCAGCCTCCTCGTCGACTTCGCCTTAGGGTAAGCCCTTTCCTGATCCTGGTCTGATACCTCCTTCTGGAGCATGAAACCTTTGTAGAGAAAAGACAGCCTCCCAGTACTTGCCAATACTTAAACATTTACTAATAAATTTATTTAAATTATACTAAAGGTACGTTTCATTAAGGTGTAACCTAAAAGAATGGCTCACTCGTTACGTTAATAATAACAGATAACGAAAGCCTTATCTGTGACCAACGTAACGAGTGAGTCATTGTTTTATCTTTTTAATCAAAGAGTTCATACTCATAGCATAAAACAAGTTAAAATAAAAGCTTATAAAACTTGTAATTATGACTCTTCTTCTTAACGTGTCGATAGCAATCATAATTGAGTCGTTCCATAATTTGGTGGTTTGGCACTTTCAGTAGCGTCCATCAGGTTCTGTGATGTGCAAAGAAAAGGACGGGCAGGATATGACGTCAAGTGTCCCATCGTTAGTAAACAACATCACATTTACACTCCAGGGCAGCGTCATCTATGAATCTCTACCTGAATACCTGATCAGGGACACGAAAGCTTAGCGACGTATCTGCTGAACACCCTGGACAGTTAGTGAGTCTCCTCGCTGACTGGCTAATCCTTTCACCACGTTGGCAATTCCAAGTCCTCCTCCTCTTACATGTGCTTAGTAATTTTGTTATTTTATTTATGAAGATTAATAAAAACCTTGAGCTCCTTGATATTGCTAATCATCTGCTTAAATACCAGTAAATTCAGTAATTGCCAACAAATATAGTTTAATCAATTATATCTAATTACGAATGCTGTCTAACGGGAAACGGGAACCGCCCTCTGATTTTATTTCTGCATAATGCTGAAATCCTGCTTACTCTCACTTTACACCCAATATGGAATGCACAGGAAAGTGACTTTAGCTAAGAAAACACTCACTATCCCGAAAAACTCTTCATCCTGAAATACAAGTTTACCCAAATGATTCTTGAGAACTGGATAGGTTCCGTATGAACGGGAATGACAATGTGCGAATTTGCAAAAGTGGTGGGAAGCCTTTGCCTAGTAATGGGACAGAGAAGGCTAGAAAAAAATGACTATCCCAATGAACACTTACCCTAAAACTTCAGCGTGAAATAGCGTCGCGAGTCGCCATCGGCGTCGGTTGAATCACCAAAAAATCAAAAAGAGAAAAGAAAAAATAGTTGTTTTTCTTTTCGTGATCAGTCAACCCCATCAAGCTTTACACCAAAACAGAGACGAGCGGAGTGGAGAGGAGATATACAAGATTCAATTACAGGAAAGACGAGAGACCTGATATTGTGCTGTGTAACCACAGCTGGGTTAGGCTCGATGGGGACTTTTGAGTTAAAGCGAAGCATTCGGGATTGGAGCGTTAAACCGTTCATCATAGGAACAGGGAACTGGGTCTGTCTCTTTTGAGTATCATTTTCTGCAATTATCCCAATTTATTTTGAGGTGGAGTTTAAGTTTTTTTTGTTTTTTTTTTCAAAACACCTTATTCCCATTGCCAGTAGGAAAGGCAACCGCTCTTGAATTTACTAAAATGATTAAGACAGTAATCAGTAAAAGGAAGAGATTGTGTCCATTGTAGAACTATGACCTGCAGTGACGTAGCATATCTGGAGATTGTCGTGTCTGCGAAGTAATTCAACGTTTTCTATTTCTGTGGCTAACCACAAGACCGCAAATTAAAGTGTTATTGGGCCTGCGGTGTTTGCTTCAAGTCAATAAAGTTTGCGGGGGCCAAAATTACTGAACATGGCAGTAGCGAAGGGTCAATTTTTGTAAGAGGTAAGCTGGGGTATATTATTTGTCTATAGAATACTAGCTGTCCCATTTATCAAAGGTAAGCAGGTAGGAATCGAGTTCTATGGAACCTTCGCCACTGGAACATGAACCTTTGTTTTTGCGAGCAGGGGAACAATTGGTATTGTCGTGGTTCACCAGGATTGAGGTGCCAACGTGAATACCATACCTAAACAATACAATGGTTGGATTGGCTCTACAATAGGCAAGTTCTGAATCGGGCTGGAGAGGTTTTACACTAAGCTTTATGAGTTGCGTGTAGAAAAACTGGTGTCTGGAAGAAAGAATCAGCTTAGAATATTGTCCAGAAAGACGCAACAAAAAATACTGATCCGGAAAACACGGGTGTCTGGTTTTTCCAGTAATTAGTATTAGCTTTTAACCTATATTTCAAATGCGTTGTTTTGTAATGAAATGTCTTCTTACCGTTATGTACTTACGTTTAATTAAATTAATTACATAAGATGACCTATATCTTAATACAAGGCCCCTTTTGCTGAAGTATGTACTCTCTTACTCAGGCCCTACTTGGCTCTGGGGCTCCTGAATAACATCGCCTTTTCGTTCCATTATCAAATCGCAAACTTGAACAAAGCGACGCAGCCAACTAAATAAAAAATCTAGAAAGGCGTGAATAAATACTCCCATAAAGTGACAGGCTTGACCAGTAATGCGAAAAATAGGTAGTGACTATACAAAAAAAAAAGGTTATTTTCCGGATAAAATGATTGTTGTATACAATCATTTTCTAACAAGGCTAAAATGCAGTGCAACTGTTCGTCCAATAACCTACTACCATTATTTACTAGCAATTTAAAATACAGTATCATTCAGCGAGCGCGCCAGTGTTGTGCACAACGGCGTGAGCGACGTGCGTGCTCCTGCGTTCGTTCATAAACCGGATTTTTCGAGCGCACCAGTTCTCGATTGGCGGGAAAGTTTTATTTGACAGTTGTTTTTTTAATTGCAAAAATGAGTTTGGAACAAAGGAACAAGAAGGTGACGGACGTCTACGAAAAATTTAAAATTGCGGAATGGGGCAACGGTCCTAAAAGAGCGGTTAGTGATTTTGCTTTTCAAACAATAATATTTATATTTTGGAATTATTTCTAAAGTAATAGGGAAAAGCATGTGTAAAAACAGTGAATAGTCATAATCGTAGGAATTTTAGGAATGCTGATTAAAAAATATCATGAACGTTTACTTCCTCGAATTTATGTAGCGATTAATTGCAGATCTTGATAATATTTTAATTAAGAAATGTCACAATTTATTAGGTTTTTATGACAGTAGAGAACATTAAATAATATGTATTTCCGCAGCTAATACTTACATCATGTGGGTAAATGCTTTCTCTGTTTACGTTGTTTAAAAAAACTTTTTTATATGTAGCAGCTTTCTATCCGGTATTAAAATTTGTAATTCTACTTTCGCTTACAAAATACTAGATTAGGTTAGTAAAATTAAACAATATGACAATAATATCGCTAATTTGCGACAAGATATCCATATAACGCTATAGATCATATAACGCAAAAAAAATAATTTTCGATGTTTTTGTAGTTTAGTAAAAAATTAACAAAAAAAGAAATACGTAAGTAAGTATTAAATTAAATAACGAAAAAAGTTAAAATACACCTTTCATTTTTTGATAAAGGTATCCTATGCAAAAAAATAAGTGGTAATATAATGTAAGTTCTCTAACTTAAAACAATGCTGTCTTGTATTTCTTATTTTTCGATTTTTGTCATTATTGTCGCAAACGAGCGATATCAAAGATCCACTCCGCATAGGTACCTATGTTGACAATGCTCAATGTCAATGTCTGAAAAATTTTCGTCTGCGAATGAAAGGAAGACTTATAAATAACTTTATTTTTTAGGTAATGGCTTTACTAAATGTATATCTAATTAAATTATTAATTTTATACACCGCATATTAAACATTCCTAAATATCGTGAATATTTTCATTGTTTTGTTTGTTGTGAGTTTGTGATTAATCAGATAAAAGCAAACATTAATTGATTAGTTCCATATTAGTTCTTTGCATTTTTTTCCTGTTTTCCTTGGATTGAATTTAGTCATATATGGCTGAAATTATGCTTATTATGTGACTCATTTGCTTTTAATTATACACAATAGACTGAAATTAGTATACTGTGGGTCAAATTAAATGACTGTAGTTCCAAGTTCCATGACACATTCAATTTATTTATTTATTTGAAAATATACTGCCACGTCATATACTATTTAGCCTTATAATAGAAATAATCTTTATAATTCATCACAATATGTTGTGCAGGTACTAAATTAACTGAAACTAAAATAGACCAGCGTAATAACCTAGGTATCAAACAGTAAATAAAGAAATAATTAAGATTACAGTAAAATTAAAAAAGGCAAAGGCAGTATGTTTTTTTTTTCTTTAATTTGGGCTTCTTAGATTCTGCAAATCAAACATCAAAACCTACTTTTACATTATTCCAGTATAACATAGCAACTAGCAACAAACAAAGGCATTCAACCATATTACAATATTTGGTACTTTTCACGTAATCTGAGTCTGTCCCCATAATCTTGATACGCTAAACCTGGCCTTGACTTACTGATAACTTTCATATCATGTTTTATATTGCAATTGTACTTTCCTACTTCAAAATCTTTAATGATATAATCATCATGATTTGACATTGACGTTTCAAAGTGACAGAACAAGTAGGTGCTACAAAGTTCACTGAAGGTCGACCACTTTTCAACCTTATTACTCAGGGCATAAGGGTGAAAAGAGGCAGATCGCCAGTGAATAGGTAGTACTTAAGTAAGGCGCAATTTTGATGGATTATGATAGTCAAATTTTTATCGATTCCTTTATCATAAGTACGCAATGTTAGGGTATCTGAGCGGAATGATATAATAATACGTGGGTGGGCCATTTACTGGGTGAATTGTCAAGTCAGCATGCCTTGTTTATTTTTGTTGTTGACTGCACTTGTTACTGGGCAGTAAATAAAAAAAAAAGTAAACCATTATGGATATTGTTGACATTGAAATACATAAGAGGTCGTATTTTCATTACGCTGTAAGTTCGTATGCTTCAAAAATTTATTCAATTCTGCAGTCGGTTTATTGATATATGTTTGTTTTATGTTATTTCTATTTTTATATAACTTTACGAGGATATGGCTTTAATGTAGTAATGACCTTTCCTATATATTTTCATGGTTAAATGTAACATGTATGTGCGGTTGGCGTACCATTTTAAATAAATAAATCAATGCTTCGAAGGAAATAAAACATAAAATACCAGCACGCCTATAATCCCCGAAGGGTTAGGCAAAGGTTTACTTAGAGTGTACACCAGTGGCGAAGGTTCCATACAACACGATTCCTACCGGATTCCTTTTAAAAATTGCCCAGTCAGTATTTTATAGACAAGTAATATAATTTAATGGGATTAAACGAACTTATAGGGTTGTATTGATGATTTTAATGATTAAAACTCTATAAAGACGTACTTGTTACGGTCGCGAATCTTATTTTAATCAACACCTGACACTGACATGCAAAATACGGAAGAAAATTTGAATTTCGCGGGCTTTCATCTTAATGTAGCACATTGAGCTATAAAAGGACACTGTCCCACAGGTATTAGTGGCAAAGACTGCTTTCTATTCAGCCAAACTATTTCTTAGGGACAGAAGCGTGTGCTACCTCTGATTGTCTATGCCATTAAATCCAATCAGTTTAGAACGCGGAAGAGCACAACAAGTCACATCCGCTCGTGGTAACTAGTTTCTCATGTACTTACATACACAGTTCTTCTGCTCTTAGCGAAAATGCATATACAACATTAGTTTTAGTATATGCGAAACCTGAAACACGTGTCTAGTATTTTTATGTAAAGAATCTATGTACATTACATTTCAAAACTGTAAAAATCACAAAGTTATAAGATTGTTCTGTTACCTGGTTGTCTGCGCAAAATCGTGGTCACCACGCAGCACGCCCGCGCGCGCGCCTCCAACGTCGTCTTGAGCTCATTGATAATAATAATTTGGCATTAGGTACCTAAATGATTGCGATAGGTACTTAATGTCGCTCGGTGTCCAACTTGTACCTTTTTTAATTTTTTTTTGGGACAAAATATAACATGGTATAAAAATTATTGGAATCGATTCAGTTACCTACTTATTTTGAACAAACTATATTCAGGTTTCGCATATACTAAAAATAATATTGTATATCAATCCCCTACTAAACTGGAATAAAGAAAGACTGATAATTTGGAAGAAGAAGATTATACAAAGATTAGACTTTGTCCAACATTAAATTTTCTGCTGGCCAAGTGTTGCCACTTTCGCAATATCAATTTGAGTTGATGCAATTCTCTCCTAGCAGGGAAATGAAAGTGGGCTTCTGCGAACACACCTCGTCCCAGTCAACACTTTCCGATAATGTGAGAAAAAGGTCAAGTCTGCCGGTTTTATATAGACAAGTAAACATAGACATTGGGTTCCTTTTTGCATAATTGCACTCCTTTAAAAGGCATTGTGGCTCATTAATTCAGCTTTATGCAGGTGCAACTTAACAGTTATCTTGCATCAGAATTCTGCATACCGGGCTCATAAATCATGGGAGAGGTAAACTGATTCTTCGGTGTTTGTTTTTAGTTCTATTATCCAATATTCGTAATCACTAATCATCATGGAACGCTTATAGTTGAACCTTCTGAAGTCCTGTCTGATATCTAGTGACTACGGGAATTTTAAAGTAAAAAAAAGGGGTAGCGAAATTCAAATTTTCTTTCATTTTTTGCAATTTGCAGGTCAGTGTCAGGTTGTATGTTGATGAAAAATGAGTCGCGCAAGTAACACGTATGTAGTTACAGAATTACAATCAAAAACAACAACAACCTGTAAACGTAAGAAAATTTGAATATCGCGGGCTACCCTGGTGCTTCCACCTTAAATCGGTAAGCGGGGTAAAAAAATGTGCAAAAACTGATATACTAATAAATGCGATGCTGAAATAAATCTTTTTTGAAATATAGAGGTATTCCGTATATTCTGTTGCTTATCACCCCAGAGTCGACAGATATTTCGCTTCACTTCACCAATACGTACACCTTCCTAATTGTTTACCATTTCTGAAGTACGAACGTTTTTGCAAAAAAAAAAATCCTTCCTAAAATGCTGATGATAGAGAATAACATCAATAAGCTGTGTTATTTTTAGGATGTTTCCCTGTTTACAACATTATCCTCATTCCTCAGTAGATACTACTGAACTCACCGACGCGGGGCTCGACCACTTTTCAACATGGAACCTTATGACTAGACAATAAGCGTGAAAAGTGGCAGACCGTCAGTGAGCTCGGTAGTACAAACGCCAGCACATCAAGCTACTACAATATGTCAAATTTATTTAATTGATTTTTAACTTTATCACTAAAGCACTAGGTTCAAGGTTGATTGGGAAAATTTTACAGTTTCGGGTAGCTTGATGTGCTGGCGTCTGTACATCGAACGTATTAGGTTACGTTCCTGGAAATTCTAGTCCAAACTTTTATTCAGGGAATTACAAACAATGCACTTTATTCAAAACCGAAGTAATGATGTTCTTCCACCACATGTGGAGTATATTAGCTAATCTTGGTATTGGCGGCTTTGTGTTGGTGCCCGGAGTCTAGATTTGTGCCGGTTGATGGCAATAGGCTCGCCCCCTCTTACATGGGACCTATATATAGCTAGCGAAATGTGGGTGTACCATAGGTACACCTGTGCCTAACCCGTCGGGGAATACAGTAGTAGTCTTGTATTTATGTGTTTAAATATAATTATACCAGCCTCTTACTGTCCCACTCCTGGGCAAAGGCTTGTTCACACACAGAGACGGCACTAGGCACTAGCATTTTTCACCGCGCTTGCTCAAGACGGGTTGGCGATTTCAGACTTGGGTATTTTAATTATAAGTCCTGGTATCCTCACGATATTTTCCTTCACCCATGTCTAAGATAAACTAAAAAAGTACATATGAATTGTAAAAAGTCACATTGGTGCTTGCCTGGATTTGAACCCACACCTCGTGCATGAGAGGCGAGACCTTAACCTCTGGGTCATCACGTTATTATTGTTATTTATTATAAGCCTTTTGTCCCACTGCAGGGCAAAGGCCCTTCCCTCCTTCCACATTTCGCGGTCTAGTGCGATTGTAGACCAATCCTTTGCGAAAGTCCAGCTCAACCCGCCATCTCCTTCTGGGCCTGCCACGTTCTCGTTTCCTGCTATTTGGTATCCACTGAGTGGTAATTTTTGCCCATTGCTCCTCACGTTAGTTTCTATAATATATTGTACTCTTAAAATCTCCGATTTGGTTATTCCACACGTACATCCCGAAAATTGCTAAGAATCCACAATTTATTTCATGTTTTGATGTCTAACTTGTACTTCTGTCGGCTGGTAATGTGTGTGTGGTTAATAAGTTTTTCCATGAAAGTTCTAACACCCCCTTAGTTTTAGTTTAGATCCACCTTGACTAGACGAATACTAAATATCTAACTGTTGTTGCTTCATACCGTTGCATATTATCTTATCTTGCACTAGGCTCGTAAACATGCCATAACTTATGATGCCATAATCTATGATGCAATGGTTCTTATTTTATTTTTTTTTAATTTTTGTTAGCCTTTCCTTCCATTCCTTCCACTTCTCACGCTGATGTGCTTCTTCTCGCCAATTCGCAAGAAAGCCATCCAATACGTCCCGCCATCTTCTCTTCGGTCTACCGCGACCCCGTCTAGCTGTTCTTATTTGTGGTGGTAATTTTTTTTTCTTTCTTTTTAACAGTTGATTTCTTTTGATTTGTCTGATCTCTTTTACTGTATTACATTTTCAGTTTGTAGTGCTCTTTAAATAATGTAATAGTTTCATCGATCGGTCATTTTCGTGACAAGTTTGTGTTGTAGTAGTGAAAATACAATAAAATTCGATAAAATGTAGGTAGCAACAACTGTTTTATACACTATCCAATTTTTTTTACACGTGGCTTGCTATATTACACGGTGGCCATCGGAATATTCTGCAATTATTGCCTTTCAATGTATTCGTGTATTTTTTATCAATTGGTGGCAAATGCAGTGACCAAGATTAGTTTAATATTTTTAATTTACGCCTTGATTAGCACTATGACTCTATCCATGGCGCCATAGGTTTCATGGGATAACACTTAGTGTTTTTACCAAGAAGTCTGAGCGTTTCCGTATGGTGTGCCACAAGGAACTGTACTATAACCTTTAGTGCCAGACCCATGCTGGATTATAATGTGCTATAGTTTCACAGTTCATAAGCAACATTATAGCATACAGGTGTGTACCATTATGTCACTGTTACGCTGCGGAATTTACGTAAACATTCGACTTTCTCCGCATTTCTCGCGCGGAATCATATGAATCGGTGGGGCTAGCTAGCAAAGCCACTCACGCAGTGCCTACGATATTACTAGTTCTTGAATCAACAGTTTGGTAACAGTATTTTTTTTCTATCTAGTTAGTAAAAGTTAAGTTATAGGTACAAGGAGGTTGGATGGGCAACTGGTTACTTAAAACTGCCAAAATATGCAACATAACATTGAAATAAGTCATATAAAATATTGTTTTTTTTTTAATTACTGCATTTTCAACAGGATTTAATTATTTTTGTTCCTGGAAACTTTAACAATAATCGAGTACTGTTCTTAATTATCTGACGATCAAGAGTCTATTAATTTATAGTATTTAATTCAATTGTTGATTAGTAATGATAATAACATAACGTTAGGCAGCTGGATAGCACCATCCCATATCTTCCCGTGGGTGTCGTAAGAGGCGACTAAGGGACTTACCAGTGAATGGGCAGCAGCGTTCTCTGTGGTTTTTTTATAACAAACATACTGCGATCGCCAACCCGCCTGCCAAGCGTGGCGATTATGGCAAAACCCCCCTTGGGGAGGCCTATGTCCAGCAGTGGACGTCTTTCGGCTGAAATGATGATGATGATGATGATGATGAGGCAGCTGGATCAAGGGCTTGATTCAGAAAGCGGTACTCCTGGACACGGCTCGTATTGTTAGGAGGTTCCTCTCTCTGGAGCCCTGACCGCCGGTAGCTTGAACCCTGTTCCCGATACCGGTGGGCTACAATTTTTTATATATTTTTTATATTGTTTTTTGTAAAGAATATTTAAAAATGTAATTAATTTGTATATAAATAAATAAAGGAAATTACATAATAAGTCATAACTCAACTTAATATTAATAATGATAATAAAAATCTACTTGTCTTTATTTTTATTTTTTTTAAATAGCTACTCAAAACAAAAGAATATTTAAAAAAAATCTCAATCCCGCAAATCCCGCGGGAATGAGGTCATCAATCCCACTGGCTTGCGGGAGTAGATTCCCTAGATGTGTGGTTTATTTTCCCGTAATATAATTACGGGGACGAGCATAATATTGTTTCACTATATTGCATAATAGAACTATAAATATTTACTCAGCTATGTAAAGCCATTGGAAACAATACCTGACTGAATTATCATGATACATGACTTATTTATTTAACATAATTACTGTATGGATAAATATTGAGATAATAACACGGTTGCGCTATTGTTATTGGCACGTAAAGGCTTTTCATTCGCACCAAAAGACTTTTCTTTATCGATTTTCTGCTTATTTTACTTAATTGACTAATTCACCAGTCCGTTGATTTTTCACCACTGTTAAATTCGACCTGCTGATAAAGATTCCGTAGCAAATTCATCCACTGTCAAATTCGCCCTGGTGTTAAATTCCCCACTGTCGAATTTGCTCTTCAGACTATTAATCCCGCTAGTAATTTTACCCTCATTATTTCATTTGGCTACCCTTTTCCCAACTATGTTGGGGTCGGCTTCCAGTCTAACGGATGCAGCTGAATACCAGTATTTTACATGGAGCGACTACCTATCTGATCTCCACAACCTCGTAACTGGGTTTAATAAGTCGTGGGTTGAATCACATAACATAACATCACGCCTGTAATCCCCAATGGTTTAGGCAGAGGTGTACTTAATAGTACACTCACATTTTGCCAGTTATGTTTAAGTCCGTAATAGGGGGCGAGCTTATTGCCATCAACCGAACACAAATCCAGACTGCTGAGAAATTCCTGATGGATAAACCCATGATAACAATTTTCTCGACCCTGGAATCGAACCCAGGATCTCATGCTTAGCAGTCGCGATTGCGACCACTAGACCAAAGAGGAATTCAAGTCAATCTTGTAAACCACCCAGGTCAAGTGTAGGTTCGTGTATGTCAGATGTCTTCGACCTTTTCGGTTCTGAGACCTCATGCTCAGGAGTTGCGCTTACGACCACTCGACCAATGAGGCAGTCTAATAACGTGTGGTTTTAATCAGAGATGTTATGGAACTCCGTAACCGTAACCGAAACTATCGGATATCCGAAATAAACATATATCCGTAACCGTATTCGTTTCACAAGTTTCGGATAGTTTTGTATAAGGGCGGAGTCTAAATAAAACGACATATTTCGACAGGTTTTTGTTTCACCGCTCGTGCGCCACTTGAATCTTGCAGTTTGTTTGTTATTTCTAGTCATAAACTTAGAAACACTGAAGCAGAGGTTTACTTTACTAATTATTATAACATCTCTAAATAATTACTCACCTTTATGACTGATTAAATTACCAAATGGTAACCTAGACTAGATAAAACCTATAAATAAAACCAAATTATAACATACTATTTGTGTTTATATTTTACTTCAATCTAATATCCGTAACCGAAACTAACGGATAATCCGAAATAATTACATATCCGTAGCCGTATCCGAAACCGATATAATTTTATTCCTATATCCATATCCATATCCAGATCCGAAATATCATATCCATAAAATCTCTGGTTTTAATTAGTCGGTAGTAATTTCACCCTACCGACGCCTAATAAAACCCATTAAAAAAATCGCCTCCCTACCAAAGTGACCTCTAAAAGGCGAGCAATCAATGAGAGGTCAAAAGAAAAATGACATTGTACTATATTATTTTTCCTTAACAGAACAACTTTGATCAATATGATCATAGCGAAGAAAATGATTGGGTACATTTGCTACAATTTATGTAATGGGTTTATGATTAACAATATGGGTGCCAAAATTGTTCATTGTGACGCTTATATTGCAACTATTTGCTGCGGAACGATTATTTAAGAAAAAGAGTAGATAAATTAGATCTATCAAATAGCACGCAAGAAAAGAAAGTAGCACAACTCTAAGATGTGCAGATTTCTATCTAGTAGGTCTGTATTCATTTATTTATTACTAGCTGTTGCCCGCGAATTGCGTCCGCGTTTAATTATTATAAAAATATTACTTCCCGATTTGAATCTGATTTTGTTAAGAATTTTATGGGTTTTATTTTTTTGCACGGAACTGTAAACTTTTTCCAAAATAAAAATAAAACAGACAGACCGACAGACAGACTTTTTTTGTTATAAGTACCGTATATAATTTCATATGCATTCAGTAAAAAGTTATTATTATAAAATTACAATCAAACACTTTGTATAGATTCCTTCGGTTTTATTCATTCCTCAAGGTTACACGTAAATAACATCCAGTTTGCAGCACGTAAAATAAAAAAGGATAAAATCTCATTTAAATATGTCACTCAATATTTAAAAAATACAGCCGTATAAAAAAAAGAAAAAAAAAATAGATTCACTGTAGTTTTATTCCATTGACATTCATTTTCGAATGCAATAGCCATTGCATTTAATAACTTTTCCAAGGTTGTACTTCAGTGCCCTTCACCAATGTAGTTAGGTATGTAGGTACCTATCCAATTTGCATTTAAAGACTGAATTACGCCGAATAGCATTCGATCTCTAGTAATTATAATGGTAGCTAGGCGAATGGGATTAATTTTAGTAGCAAGTTGACGGAAGTAGTAAATTCGCAAATATTCATGTAATTTTTTTTTCAATTAAATCAATAAAATACAGTAATATCAACCCAAGAAAATAATTAAAAGTTAAGTTCAACTACTGCTTGTCGTAAAAATAATATAAAAATCCTTAATTTTCTACGACAGTTCAAAAGTCCGTTAATGTCGCGACCATTCATGTCATGTTATGTGACGTCATTTACCTCTATTTGCCTTGTTTACAACTAATTTTTTGCATATAATAGAATAACTTTACTAATTGTATGTGGTTTATTCAAGCAAAAATTGCAACAACAATATTATAAAATCTTACTGAAACTTTAAGTACATTTCAAATAAAAGTGTTTCTTTGATAGTCTTTGACAGTTTGCAGTATTTGACGTCACTACCTGCATTATCGAGGACGATGCGTTTTGAGTTTACGTTCCGTTTCACCAAAAACACGCTACATAAAATATTAAATTGTAAAATAAGTGTTGTATTAGAGGATTAAACAAGTGTACCACAATGTTTTTATGGGCTAATACAAGGCATTTATAAGAAATAAAATGAGTTTTGTATTTCTTGCATATTCCCTATTGCAATGAGCTTAATCGACTATCGTGTGTTGTGCATAATTGTCCCATACCATTCCCACTTCTGGGTCACTGGCATCATCTCTTTATAAGAGGGATTCGAAAGCAAAACATTTTATTGCACATAAGTTTGCATGGGCACTTATAAAACGTCAAAAAAACAGGTGCACGGTTCGGTAACCTAACCTAACCTACCTAGGAAACTTTCCACGGACAAGAACCGAAAAAAAAAATCCATGGTTACTCTTTTCAAAATATTTGGTTTTACAATGTTATTATTTTACATTGTTAATACGTACTTAAGTATGGAAGGACAGCGTAGGCACAGCGTATTTCTAACTACGGAGATTGAAAAAGTAAGATTGATAGTCCTAATTAGGGTTGAACCTCATCTCAACACAGAATCGCACTTTTCCATCCAATCTTGTTCTGCGCAAAGACTCTTTATTTGCTAGAGTGAGAAACGGAGCGTGCTGCCGATCGCATCGTTGATGCGATATCGTTCACGCCATCAGGCCCAGTGCCGGTTGCTGGATGTCACACGTCTTGGTCTTCTTTTTGGTTCCAGGACAAGTCGGTTACGTCACGAGGTTTGCCTTCACTGTTTTGAGAGCAGTGGTGATCGATATACTCGATAAAATACGGCTCAACTGTTACAGCACTAAAAGGGTGACTAACGTAGATTAAAAATAATATTAGAGATTTTTAGTAACTAGATTTTTAGAACTTGTAATCAATTTATCAGATAAGGTTTACCTTATTTGATAAAATATGACAAATAAATAGTTTAGACTATTTTTATTCAGGTGAGTCATCCATGTATCACATATTATCCGATTAAAAATGACTAAATTTGTAAATGACTCATTAACCTGCTTTCTAATTTCATGGAACAATTACTTTATTTATTAGTCATTTACAAAGTAGCACAGCAGACTTAGGGTAATTTAAAAAAAAAAAACAAATGTTTTTTAAAACCGTCAACCTGGATTTCTGTCCCTTAGGGCTTGGTTCCAAAATTCATATTTTAAAATTTTAATTTGGTGGTGTTGTCTATGTACACGCAGTAATGTCCCTGGGTAAGGAGAATGTGCATGCATGCACATGTACTGAATACCAAAGTACGGACTTAAAAAAAAACTTAAGGTGATGACTGTTAGTATTCTGTGCCTCGAAAAAGTTCCGGTACTTTGGTAATGTCAATGGAGGGAGAGGGAGTGGAAGACCAAGGCAACGATGGATGGATTGTGTGAAGAATGATATGAAAGAAAAAAGAGTAAATAATAGCGTGACGGTTGACAGAGGAGAACGAAAAGTGTTGCGCCGACCCCAAGTATCATGGGACACGGACAGGACAATGATGATGACCTCGGTCCCAGCAGTCGTGTGTAGATCTTTGACACTCGGTACGGATAGTCAGAATCCCAAAACTCTGATAACCAGTCTTACCAAGGTGTATCGTTTTATCCAGTAGCTGGGTTGTAGAAGTCAGGAAAGCAGTCGCTCCATGTAAAATACTGGTATTCAGACGGAGCCGACCCAAAGTAGTTGGGAAGAGGCTAGGCAAATGATGATGACTTTGTATTCGTGTTAAAAAACATTTATTTTTATGTGGGTAGGTGCTTCTTGATTATAATCTATGTAGTTGGCAGTCGATATGTTTTGTTGCACGTACAAGCACTGCACGAAGGTTTCAGCTCCACGCATCACTGATTTTGTTAATTATACCAGAGTACCACGATAACATAATATTGTATGCGTCTATGAAATCTTTCCATAAAATAACAAATAAATGATATAATAAAGCCTGTGTCCCAGCAGTGGGAAAATATAATATACTAGCGACCCGCCCCGGCTTCGCACGAGTGCAAGATACTTATAAACCTTTCTATTGAATCACTATATCTATTGCTGAAAACTGCATTAAAATCCGTTGCGTAGTTTAAAAGATCTAAGTGTATAAACAGCGGGAGCGACTTTGTTTTATACTATGTAAAGATATTGTAAAATGATTGGTAAAGCTTTGTTTTCCGATAATGACAGAGGATTTTTTTTTTGGGTAAAGTGTAGTTTCATGGCCTCAGTAAGTATAATCTTGCATAGATTATAATGCTTACTGAGGCCTTGTCTACAATATACCTTGGCCTAAAGATACATCATTTTTATGTTTTCTCACCTGCATTTCTATTTTTTTCTTAAGCCCAGACTAACCTAATGTTCTTCTTTCTTTATCGTGAGGTTAGTAGCTAACCTGGTGACAGAGTTTTTTTATGCCGCCCATGAGCTTCTTGACTTGGCTTTACATGCCGTCAAGAAATATCTCTCAGGCATGCTGGTCTCCTCACGATGTGTTACCTACTATTGAGTAAAAGCCTTCCCCAAGAACTTCTAGCATCTCTTTTCACGCGACAACTAAAGTATAGGAAAATAATCGCCATATACAATCTAAATCCATCCATCCATCCTAACTAAATCTGCATATACTAAGGAAGAGGAAGTTTAATTACCAATGAATGGAACATTTTGTTATTAAAATAAATGTTCAAACGTGTAGCACACATTTGACCTTTATCGAGGTCGAAACACGAAGTTATTTGATTGTGTTCTCAGTTTTCAATCAACCCATTCTCAATGGCCATCAGACACTTTGATATAATATGCCTATACAGTTTCCTGATTGATATTTTCGGTTGCAATTAACTAGCATAGCAATTTAACACTATTTTTAGTAGTGCCGGATGTCAATTATCTTGAGAAAATAGTGTTTTCTGAACAAAATATTTTAATTTGTATGAGCCATTGTTGAAAGCCGTTACGAGTATAGTCAGATGCCCAACAATCTGACACTAGTCTTAACAAGAATTATAGTGTTACCCAGTAACGCGTTATGTAGGTCAGATAGGAAGTCGCTCCATGTGAAATACTGGTTAGGTTAGACTGCAAGCTGGCAGGGGCGAGGGATTCGGGGACATCCGTCGCCCCCCCCATCACACTGAGCCCGAGAAGGCGGCGCGTAGTATTCTACGCGCGCCTCTCTTCCTCCCGGGACGAGTCCCGCAAGTCAAGCGGGGTAGTCCGGGGCAGCGGAAGTCGAATAATTAGATCTCGCTGCCCCCCGATGCAAGTGTGCGAGGGAATACGGATGTTGTTTAGTCAGTACGGGTCTGACCTCTCCGCAGGTCGGAAGACATCTATTGAGGATTACCACATCGAGAGAAAAAAAAGAAAACGCTAGGCGTAGATCTTGGCGGGTCAATTTTTTCATCAGGCTATTTTTCTAAATTTTCTATTGGCTAGAAACAATTAGGTATGATGACGCATTCGACATCGACACATTTTTTTTCTTCATTTCAAAAACGTTTTAAACACTCGATTGACACTACATTGCACTACGTACTAATGCAACCTTAACAACATGCTCGACACACTTTCGTTTTTCCATTGTTCATTAAAACAAATATCTCATTGTTTCAGTGTGCACAAGTGGCCACAAATGTGGTGGAGCAGAAGCACCAGGTGTCCAGAGCTAAGAGAAGCCGTGCCCTCGGAAGCAGGGCTTTCAGAGGCAGCACAGTATGGTTCACAGGCCTTAGTGGTGCTGGGAAAACCAGCATAGCCTTCGCACTTGAGGCTTATCTGGTATCCAAAGGTTGGTATTACTTATATTGCGTGACCAAAAGGGTAACTGGCAAAATTCGCCCTAAATGTTCAATGGTGTAAGAAACGATGTTTCTGAAATATAAGATTACGTTACTACCTCCATGTCTTTCAAAGTGGGATGCACTTTGTTAGGTAGGTGGAAGAAAACTGTACTTGAACACAAAGTACTAGGCTTCCAGAGCCAGTAAGACCTGTTGGAAGCCCAGAAGAGTGGAAGTAGGTGGTCTTCCGAGAGCATTCCGAGTGTTTGGCAAGACTAACGTACAAATGGTTTTATTTGTTTTTCTATTCGCTTTACTAATTTCTCTTTAATGTTATTCTGTAAACCCATAAAGTATGCGGTGTTTACTGTCGACTTGTCTTGCCTTGTAACCAAGCAAACACTTTAACAAATAAGTATCTAAATAAATAAATAAACTTCAAGGCATTTGTGAGTGTCTAGTCAGTATCGTTCAATAACCCCGACTAGGAATAGAACACCTTCTAGAAACTTTTTGACGTGAAAAGGCAACAGACAGACATACGGAGAGAGTTATTTTCGCATTGATATATGTATATGAAAGAGGAGGAGGAGGCGCGGGAAAAGAGTACATGGAAGGAATTGGGGGAGGCCTTTGCCCAGCAGTGGGACAGTACAGGCTAAATAAAAAAAATATAAAATATGTATATGAGTATCTATTGATTAGATAATTACCCATTCGTTAAGTCTAATCATGCACATAACATAACATCACGCCTGTAATCTCCAAAGGATTAGGTAGAGGTGTAAGTACTTTAATAGTACACCCACATTTCGCCGGTTATGTTTAAGTCCCATGTAATAGGGGGCGAGCCTAATTGCTATCAACCGGGCACAAGTGGTAATAGGGGGCGAGCGGCTTGCCTTCAACCGGGCACAAATCCAGACTCGGCTGTCACTGCGAAATTCCTGATGAAAAAATCAAAAACACTTGCCCGACCCGAGAATCGAACCTATCAGGACCTCTTGCTCAGCAGTCGCGCTTGCAGGCTATTAATAATACTCACATACATACATTACGTATAATAAACAATTACAAAACTACAATACAACTTCGAAAATAAGTATAAGTACGTATTAAAAAATATGGCAATCATTTCAATATGAATGAACTCACAAAATACTATGATTAGAACACACGAACCTAGTTAGTTGTTAATTAATTGACCATGCGTAAAATGCTGACCCACATAAGGTAATTTAAAACTGTAATTGGATACTATAGCATTACGTGTTTGTTTAAGTGCATACACCTTAACATGCATATAGTTTGTTTGTTAAGTCTAAACTTCTTAAGGTGTACTCATCGTAATTAATAACTTTTACTAAAACAAAACCTACAATCGCGGATGTAAAACTCATCTGTTCTGTGTTCTGGGGGGTTACTATGACATTTTAAAGCAAGAGTAATTCCAGTGTGGGAAAGAGAGCTATACAGGTCGTCTAGCGCCATCTTTTTCTCACACTGGAATTACTCCTGCTTTAAGTCGTCATGGTAGGCCACCTGAGCTGTTCTTTTTATTGAGCGAACCTTGATATGTCGATCTTTTTGGGGTTCCGTTGTGTCCTCAAATTTTTAAAATAAGAGGAAGAAAGTTCTGGAAAAATGTGGGTTTGTAGAACATAAAAAGAAATTGGTTTGAATAAGATTTGATATTTAGCTTTTGAGATATAATATACAACATTAGTTTTAGTATATACGAAACCTGATACACTTGTCTAGGATTTTTATGTAAAGAATCTGTGTACAAAATTTCAAAACTGTATCATGAAAAATCTCAAAGTTATAAGCTTGTTCTGTTACCTAGTTGTCCGCACAAAGACGTTGTCACCACGCAACGCGCGCCTCCAGCGTCGTCTTGTGCTCATTGATAATAATAATTTGGGTGTAGGTACATAAATTTGTGCGATAGGTACTCAAAGTCACTCGGTGTCCAACTTTTAACGTTTTAAAATATTTTTGAGAAAAATTAAAACATGGTTTAAAAATTATTGGAATCGATTCAGTTACTTATTCTGAACAAACTATATTCAGGTTTCGCATATACTAAAAATAATGTTGTATAGACTTTTTCGTGAAATTGCAACAGTAACTTTGTTTTTCATTAACATACTATGAAAATTAAACAATCATATTGTTTGACTCTGTACCGTGAACTCTGTGAACTTGGTTCTGTATGGTGTCCGGACGTAAAGAATAGCACCATCCCATATCTCCCCGTGGGTGTCGTAAGAGGCGACTAAGGGACTTACCAGAGAATGGGCAGCAGCGTTCTCTGTGTTTTATAACAACCATACTGCGATCGCCAACCCGCCTGCCAAGCGTGGCGATTATGGCAAAACCCCCCTTCTTGGGGGAGGCCTATGTCCAGCAGTGGACGTCTTTCGGCTGAAATGATGATGAATGATGATGATGATTGTTTGACTCTACCGAACCCTTTGTGTGTGACTCCGACCCGCACTAAGCCGGTTTGTTTTAGTTCAGAAGAGCCGGTAAAGATAGTTGTCAAAATGCATTCATACGGCTAGTATCATAAACTACAGCTTTTCCTTATACGGAACCTTCTGTGATGTTTTCTGGAAATGACCATAAATGATCAGAGTCAACTGACTCACTCTATTTTGTCCTTGCACATAATAAGTGGATTCCTACTCAAAGGAATCTGGTTCTCAGGTAAACTTTAGGTCGTGACTTTGAATGTTTCAATAGTAATTAGGTACAATTATGATATTAATTAAGATTATACATGATATAAAGCAGTCAACCAAGCATTCTGTACATCAAACTAAGTAACTTTACGCAAAAATTATTGCTGGGAAGCAACTTTTTTTTTTGATGTAAAAAATCACAATTTACGGTAAAACTTTAAGTAACGCACTCAAAACATTGTGCTGGTAGATGCCTTGAATAGTACGGGGGTCGTGGAGGTATTTACATTAAAACCTTGTATTTAAAAAAAAAAATTGTGAAAAGTTGGAACTTTGACCCCCAATATCTCCGTAACTAGAAGGTTCCCAGGTATGGTCTAGAACAAAAAAATGATCGCAAAGACGGGGAGAACAAATGCCTTTCGGCTTCGTTAAGGGTCTATTTACACCCTTTATGTCCTCAACGTTTATGATGCGAATTCACCCAGTGAAGTCCTTAATTAATCATTTAAGTGTTAATGTTAATTTCAACTACCATTGCTTGTTAGTCTAGAGACCCCAACCGCGACTGCTGAGCATGAGGTCCTGGGTTGGATTCCCGGGTCCGGCAACGCGTTATTAGGTTTTTCCTTCAGGAATTTCTCAGTTTTAGGCACAAGTCTGGATTTGTGGCCGGTTGATGGCAATAGGCTCGCCCCCTATTACATGGGGTTTAATCATAACTGGGGAACTGTGGGTGTATTGTTAGGTACACCTCTGCATAACTCTTTGGGGATTACAAGGCGTATATTATATTAATTGCATTTAACAGGAGAATACATAATTGATCAAAAACAACATTATTTTATAGTAATAATGCAATGACATTTACAGATAACAATAACGACGGATAAATTCTAGTTGAAGGCCAGTTAAGTCTGTAAAACAGATCTCACGATATCTTAGGACCTTTGTAGTTAATTGTTTACAGTCAATGTAAATAACATCAATTCAAGGCAACTACTGATAATGTTATAATAGTAGACAGAAGTTGTGTAGCTTCAACCTCTTTGATAGGAACCCGTAACAACAATTTCGAATTTGGAACTCGCAAAGTTGTCCTTGGCATAGCATAGACTATTCAACTATATTTTTAAGTCTCGGGAATTTTATTGTCCATTCACATTGGCATAGCATAGACCTTTCAACTTTACTTTTTTGTCTCAGGAATCCCAGCATACGGCCTAGATGGTGACAACATAAGGACTGGTCTGAACAAAAACTTGGGCTTCAGCAAAGAGGATCGTGAGGAAAACATAAGAAGAGTGTCAGAGGTCGCCAAACTCTTTGCTGACAGTGGTGTCGTTTGCCTGTGCAGTTTCGTCTCGCCCTTTGCTGAGGTATAGTATGCGCATTCTTCACTGTTCCACATTTTGAAACAAGTGGGGAAAGTCTATCATGGCAGCTGAGTCGGAATTCACACCCGAGCCGCAGGCGAGGGTTTAATGGAGACGAGAACCGCAGTGACAAATGGCCAGTTTTCGAGGAAGTGTATTGAGAAATAATTTGAAGTATTTTTTAAACAAGCAAAAAAAGCATTTACTTTACCAAAGAAATCATATTTTATTTCTGAAATCGGTTTATAAAAACTCTATTACAAGTCACATCGTGTTATGTTTTAAAAAAGAGGGCGCCAGTGTTTCGTATCTTACTACTCTGAGAAAAAACAGCTAAAACAAACTCAGAAATCACTGTCTCTTTTAAAGCTCAGACATTGGTCAAATCACATGACGACCATGCAGATTAGTGTCTGATATAATCTTTTCAAGAAACAACCACACAGTTTTGTGTGGACTTGTCCAATCAGTGCAAACATTTGTCAGATATCGTGTAGGTCGACTCTTTAACTCAAGGACCTCAACGACACGACGAACAATACCAAAGAAAGGACATTTGGGTAAGCCGCATAAAGTACTCAAAGAGCCAGACAATCGTTAAACTAAGTCTAAAAAATATAATATCATATCAAATTGATCAGACCGCCCTTTTCTGCAAAACAATGTTGGCCTGAAAGTCGGCGGCATTCCCCCACAACAGAATGCCGTACGACATTACACTATGAAAATAGCTAAAGTATACTAATCGGGCCGTCTCTACATCAGTTAAATTACGAATTTTTATAACTGCTTATACTGCGGAGTTTAGCTTCTTCGACAATTTATCTATATGTGGACCCCACTGAAGCTTAGTGCCTAAGAACACTGTGCTATAGTGGATAAGTTAGGCTGTGGTCGAAGATGGTGGGTTATTCTGCCAAAACCCGCGAGAAATATTCAATCGACAAGATAACGATTGACTTGACGATCAGTCATTGCATGTTTGACCTTTTTTTTTTCATTATTTCGAACCTTCCTTGACGCTTCAAAAGGTTGTCTTTATTTAATTATTTTTGTTGTGCGCAGAATCATAAAATGTTGGTTTTTTATCTTCAGTTCATTGACATTTCGGCGGGCTTGGTTTTGCCGAGACCGGGTTAAAAATACTTATAAACAGAACTTCACAAATTAGTATGTTTATATTTTGTTTGTTAATTGCGTGTAGTGATTTCACAATTTTATCAGTGAGAATTTCCTCTGTTTTGGGCACAGCATTGGTGTCAATTGACCCCTAAGTTATCTAAAAGATGTGAGACGAGAGTGGGTGAGATGGGTGTGTAAGATGTGTGTGTGAGTGTGTGTGGGTGTGTGTTTGTGTGAGTATGTGTGTGTTTTTGTCTTTACTTTTGATACTCTTGTTTGGCCACTGTCCCAGTCATATCAAAAGTAGTGCACGCTTGCTTGCCTTGATGTAAACCAATCAAATGACTTAATATGAGGGTTGAAAACAGGTTTATTTGAATACAATCCGTGGACCCAATGAGAAATTCCATGAGGAATGTGGAAGAACATTTATCTCTATTTAGCTCCTTTTATGGGCATGCATTTTCAGTTTCGGCATATATGGAACTTTGGTCCAAAATTTTACGGTTCTAGACGCAGCGGGCAAGACTAGCCGTTGTATGTCAGTGAGAAAAGTCGATGTTAGGGTAAAACTCCTTGATTATTAATCGGGAAATACCGACAGTAAGGATTTCGATTCAAAAGACTGGAAAACTAGTTTTTCTCTTATTTAATATAATACTGTTTATAATTAGATTGATACAGGGTGTAACAGAAACGGTATAGTCATATGAAAGGATATGCTGAAGACCATCAAACTGAACCACTATCCTAAATGCGAAAAAATTATCAGCTGTCCCATACATTTGGGTAGGGTAGGTATTGAAATTTCGTTTGTCTTTGTATGACTATACCCTTTCTGTTACACCCAGTATAACATATAACACAATAGATATATTAAATAAACAATTCCATTCAATTTGTCTCAGTGTTTGCTTTGAAACGACCTGTGGCCCACATTAGCCCTGGATCGAAGCAACTGGAAGTCATGTGGATAGGCCTTTGCCCTGCAGTGGGATGACGCAGGCTAACAGTATTAGCATCAGTTTGCTATGAAAATCAACTATACACATTTTAATTAAAACATCAATGTTACTTTAGCAATTTACATGTTGATAAAAAACTGATTGTATGGCACTCTCTAATTTATTATAATGACCATTATTTTTAACCTTTTCTGTTGATTAATGTGGGAAGTATTTCATTGACGCAAATGTACTTATTGTTTAAAATAACGTCAGATAAAACAAATGTTTCAAATAATTTCAACTACCATTTCAAATTAGGTTTGACTTTTATGAGGTAAAATAAAGTAATTTGTGTATTTTTGTTAAATGTTTTCTTCGGTATCAGGTAGATAAGCAGCTGTTTTGTGTCGAGAATACAGGTATAACATTTTATGACTTTATCAATGTCATTAGTCATTTTGAAAAACAAAAAGGAGTAAGTAATAAAGTTGATATTTTTATGAACGAAAAATTGAAAGTAAAGTGTTGGATCGACTTTACAGTGAATATGTGCCCATTCACTTTTAAGTAAAAGGGAGACAAATTAAAGAAAAAAAATGGAGATATTGTATTTGTTGTTGTTTTTTTTACATTCATTGATTATAATGACAAATACGGTCAAAAGTCAGTGTTACGTGAAACACTGCCATCGTTCCCGTTTTGATTAAAGTACAATGACATTATTTGTAGATTAAATTTTGTGGTTCATAAACAGTAATCAGACATCGTGAGGGGTCCGTATGTTGGATTTTGGACCACTCCCACTTACAATAAGAAGGTATGTGTCCCAGCAGTGGGAACATTAAAGGCCGATTGCGCTTATGCATCAGGACTCACGCTCGGCCCAGTAGCATTCTCTTTACAAAGCAATCCAGAGCAACTTCATTTTAAAACAGTTATCACCAACCAATTGAGCTGAAATTTTGCATACACTTTTAGTTTGGATGACAATGCATGGTTAGCTAAGTGACGTGATGGCGGCCTAGTTATTTTTTATGCACGGGAGGTGCATAAAAATCAATCAAGGTATCAATTAAAAGGGTTTGGTGTGAAAAGTATGAAAAGAAAATGATTTGCTGAGAGATGAATGATGATGTTTTTTACTATGAGCTTGTTTTTAAGTCTAGGTGAATCTACATAATAAGTGTAGACTGTTTCAGCATTCATAACTCCGGAGAAATTCCTTCCTAGTGTGTTTAGGGCAAAGTTTAGACAAAAGATAACAAATTGAAGTTAATGACCAGGCGTTATTTGGCACTTTCATTAGTAAACTTATCAGTATTTGACACGGTTATTGTTATACTTATAAAGAAATTACGCTTAACTGTAATGTTGTTAGTGTTAAATTATGATATGACCTATCTTTATAAAAACTGTAAGGTAGGTACATATCGGAAGTTTTTTTGTGCAGAATAAAAAATAGAAATGTTTATTTATACTCATATACAATACAAAGGCGTGAGTTTTTGTATGTATTCTTATATACAAAACCAGTCTCTTCAAGTAGCTTTATACAATATTATTTTTAGTATACGCGAAACCTGAATATAGTTTGTTCAGAATAAGTAACTAAATCGATTCCAATAATTTTTAAACCATGTTATATTTTTTCCCAAAAATATTTATAAAAGTTAAAAGTTGGACACCGAGCTACTTTAAGTACCTATCGCAATAATTTAGGTACCTACTGCCAAATTATTATTATAAAATGAGCTCAAGACGACGCTGGAGGCGCGCGCTGCGTGGTGACCACGATTTTGTGCGGATAACTAGATAACAGAACAAACTTATAACTTTGTGATTTTTCATGATACAGTTTTGAAATTTTGTACATAGATTCTTTACATAAAAATACTAGACACGTGTATCAGGTTTTGCATATACTAAAACTAATGTTGTATACAAGACTAGTTTTAATTTACTATGCTTAGTAATGAAATTTGTGTAAAATTAAAATTAAGTTTGACAAAAGCGATGTAAAAACTATGGTAGGTATTTGCTCCCAAATAATAACACAGAGTAGTTGATGAAAGCAACCAACAGTAGTTACTTTCATCAATTTCTCTTTTTAGGGGCGTCTTGTATACAGGGTGTACCTGAGAAAAACCTTTTTAAGACCTTTGTTCCTTGGGAATGTTGTCCATTTTGATGGTCTGAATTACCACCAAAGTGGTATTAGGTAGGTTAGAGGCATTACTTTTGAAGAAGGTCTTTCTCTTAACCCCACATTTTTTTCCCAGGACCGTGAAGTAGCTCGTCGCATCCACCAGGATTCCGACCTGCCTTTCTTCGAGGTGTTCGTCGACACTCCTCTAGAAGTGTGCGAGCAGAGAGACACCAAGGGGCTCTATAAGAAAGCTAGGGATGGACAAATCAAGGTTTGTAATGATTTTGTTCTTATTTCTCTTTAAATACTAGCGCGGTTCACCCTAGGCCGCATCATCGCTTCACATTAAGCAAGTTACGGCCAAAAGCAAGCCTGTGCCGAGTATAAAAAAGTGGAAAAAAGGGTGTTTTAATTTCTCATAACTTCTTTGTATTTTGAAGCATGTAACCAGGCATTGGCTTAGTGACTTCATTTTATTGATCTTTTGCGCCGTTCAAGCCACTATACAGGGTAAAAAATCGTGGATCAATCGAAACAGGGCGATAGTTGGGGGGGTTATCAGGGTCATTTTTTTGTAGTACATTTTGTTACAGTAAGGTTCTGAAGTTACAAATAATATCTCGTGGGACTAAAAAGATATTGAAAAAAAGTGCCAATACTCATAAACCATGGTACATACTGTCATAAAAGCACTTTTGTAGTGATTATCCATTTCCTAGAAGCAATCTTTTACTTAAAAAAAAAAACACTCAAGTAGTCAAACTTTTAAGAAGATTAAGATAGGACTCTGCCACAAAGATATTTTTTACTGCAAATAATCCCAACTATCGCCCTGTTTCGTTTGATCCACGATTTATAACCCACTCTGTATAATACATAATTTACAGATTAGTGACACTACTACATGACGTGTTCCGAAAATTTACCTTTATAATCTGCCTACCCCAATGGGAAAAAGGCGTTAGTTGATATATGTATGTATAAACTCATTTTTGTCCGTGAAGAGGAACCATTTCATTGTCTACAACCATTATTCCATAATTGTGTCTACAATGTAAAGCTACGAAACACAGTAAACAATTAATTTCACCAAACCTCCTACAAAGGCCGGAATCGGCCTGATACATAAACAAACAATCTATGTCCAAAACAGGGTAATCTACATCAATCTCACATTCAACATTTTGGAATAAATCTTATTTAGAAATATGCATTAAAATAATGCGTAATTCAAAATAAAGGATATTATTGTCCTTCAAAGAAATGCTCATATACTTTCTCATTTATCACTAAGTGACTTATCATTAAAACAAATACACGCTTTACCTTATTTATAAGGAGTTTATGTATTCAGTTGTTATACCTATGTAAACAAGTAAAGGACCAATATAAATGTTATGACGGAACGTGTGTCATAAATTATGATATTTGACATAACTTATTACTTTGCAGTCTGAGATATGATTTGTAGTTCCCCTTATAGTTAAAATTATATTATCCTGTATTTTTTTTTTGTAGGTGTTTCAAAATGTTTCTTATGTAAATGCTTTTTACGATGATTTTGTTTTCCCTATATGACTAACCCAAGTTAGATACATTAAACGGTACAAAAAAAAGTAAACCTCGAAAGGCCACCTTGGCGTGCCTGATGGCACTAAACTCAGAATTTTCATGAATTTATCAGCTTGTTCTTTGGTTGCTCGAGAAACTTCCTAGGTGGGAGGGGGGGGGGGGGGGGGCTACTGGATCTCAAATTTACTTACCTGCCAAGAAAACCTAACCGACAACGATGTCTTACAACCTCCTGGAGGTTGTTAAACATGTTGTAAGCGTTCTAACTCCACGATTCCAAGCTATAACACTATCGTTTTCTAACAATGTGTATATTTAAGGTTATGAAGAACAGGGTGTAAAGTTCTTCATCCCCCATAGGATAGGGAGAATCCTCCGACCAGCCCCTTTAGCATGAAAACCGTAGACAAGGATTTCTTTGACGGAAGAATCGACAAAATGACAGATAGTGCAAAGAAATCTGTCATTGTGTCGACACAAACTGTCATTTTGTCGATTCTTCCGTCTAAAAAACCCGTTTACACGGTGGTCATGCTATGCGTGCGATGGTATGTCTAATGGGCTACTGCTCAACAAATTAGGGGTTCTTCAAAATAATCTTATGTTAGTTCTTCATTTGTGCCATAGATGGCGCTGTAGTAATTTTTGTACTATGTTGCTGTAGACTTTTTTAGGACCGCTACAGGTGTTTTAAAAAAAGTCTCTTTTCTGCAACAGGGTTTCACAGGCATCACACAAGCATATGAACGTCCCGAAGCGCCGGAGCTCATCGTACAGACTGTGGAAGACTCCATTGAGGAGTCTACCATGCATGTTGTACGGCTACTCGAGTCTCAGGTAATATCCTTTTTCCTTTGTTATTTTGATGTAACCTAGTATATCAATGATTTTCTTCTGATTAGTCAAATATGAAGTCAAATTAGGATTCGCCTCAATCCTAATTTGCCTTCATATTTGACTAATTCGATTCGTGGCTAAATAATAACAGCCTCTCGGGTCGAATCATCTTCAGGTTAAGCCGCGTTTGCCTAGGTTGGTCCGTGGATGGGTGACCACCTATTGCATACTGAGTGTCCTCCGTGCAGTTGAAAGGCACTTGCCATACCTTGACAGTACAGGAAACAAATACAGCTGTTTTATTTAAAAAAAAAAACAAAGCAGACACGAATAACCCAGACTGCCAGTAACATAATTGACATTTAAAACCTTGCAAATCTGTAATATTCTCTGTATATAATATATAAAGACCAGGAAAATAGTTCCATTTAAAAGCCTTAATTCAAAAGACGTCATTTCTTTGTTCTCTTTAACAGTGCCGGAAAATCAACTCCATTTTAATTAATTCTGGAAATTATTTTTAAAATAAAAAAAAAGTCATTCGCACGTTCAACATGCTATTGTTGTATTATTTTAGTATTCAATATTCACATTATTCAATTTAAAATTATTAAAAATACTTTACCTTGAAATATTTCCTGCCTTTCTCCAGACCTTGGGTATAAATCAATTAATAACTAAACAGAATAAGACAAGTATGAACATGCACGAGTCGAAAGGAGTATGTAAAGATCGTATCAGGTGGCGTTCTGTAGTTTCTGCCTACCCCCTTGTTTCAAGGCATGGGTTTATACAGAATGTAACATAATAAACGCAAGACCTTTCGTGGGGTGTCTCAGACCATGAAACTGAACAATTTTCGTTATAAAACTTTTGGAAGTTCATAAATTTTTTTCTTAATTCTACCATAATGACTATCAGCTGATACCGTCAGTTCCTACATTAAGTTCAATTTTATTTTTGCTAACTTCTAGAACTCTTAGAATACAAGTTGTTCACGGCAGGTTTTGCGTGTATTATGTTACACCATGTATATGTGTGTTCGTAAACAAGGAAAATAAAAACTCAATTCGCAATAAACCAAAAAGGTTTTAACATTTTAGTTTTTTTTTTTTGTTTTTGCTATAGCCATTCCCTTCTCAGGGCCAGTATTCAATATACATGACTAGGCAATATTAATAAAGTGGTTAAATATTTGATTACTTCCTGCAACCGTTATTAAATAATTTGCAGTTTTATTGACAATAATTTGTTCGAGGTAGTGCAGTTCGTTTTATTGTAAGTTAAACACAACAAAATTAAATGGTTTTAATAGGAAATGGAAACGTAGGTCTAAACTAAATTAGATTTATAGGAAGCTGTAAACACGTCATATTCTTATTGAAGTCAGGAAAGTTAAGCATAATAACTAAAGATAAACAATTATATTTAAAATAATAGTTTTGGTTACTATAAGAGCGGTTTGTATTTGTTTAACTTCTCAACAATTGCATTAAAATCTAAATGATTATACATGGAAGTTTCTGCAGTTATGTACCTACTGTAATTGAATAGTCGTTTTGTAACCTGTGAGTGAGACTTCGTTATTTGTTCAAAAACGAACATTGTTACTTGCTTGATTTTTAAACTTAAACATAAATACGACAGGAATCAACGATCATCTTTATCTTCCTGCACAAGTCCCATTTTTATTGGGGTCGGTGTTTCTCCTCATTTACTTCCATTCTCAGGAGGGAATGGAAAAAGAAAGGATGAACAGGAAATATGAGAAGGAAGAATGAATAAGGAGAATTCACATTGTATAGAGTAACTCCATCATTCACGCGTTTTTTTTGTCCTATCATTCCTTACAGAATCCATCCATCTTTTCTAAAATCTCTGAATAGACTCCGAACCGGCCGTAGCAAAGACATCTCTTCAGATGAGGTTCATGGACGACTCAGATCTCAATTGTGTATGCGGCGTGTCTCCACAAACAATGGCCCATCTTCCATCTTGCGCTGCATGCCCTAGAACCTGCGCACTTGACGATCTTATGAATGCATCAGCGAGCGGAGTTCGCATAGCTGAATTTTGGGCCAAACATATTTAATAAAAATTTGCCATCGACACGCTAAGAAGAAGATGTATCAGCAAGCAATAATTCCCCTAACTATCTATTCACAGGGCATCATCCCCAGTTTTGAGAACAGCCGTAGGGGTGTTGAAGAACTGTTCATTTATGGCAACAGACTGACCAGCGCTATTGAGGAGGCTGCAAGGCTGCCGCAGATTGAAATCAATACTTTGGATCTGCAGTGGGTACAGGTAAGGAGAAATTTATATTTTATCTATGGTAGAAGAAATGGGGGTGGCCTTTGCCCAGGAGTGGCACATAACAGAATAACAAAAAAAAACAACAGTTCATGCACCTTTGTAAAAATTGAATCAAACACTGAAATGATTTAAACCAATGAAAGAGCCAGTATAGTGATATTATGTTCTTTGTTGGTTACACATAAAATACAAGGTGTAAACGAACCCTTCACGAAGCCGACAACCAATCATTCTGTACATCAAACAAGTAACTCTTGCAAAAATGATTGCTGAGAAACGACTTTTATTTTTGGGGTGAAAAATCACGGTTTACGATAGGACTCAATGTAACGCACTTAAAACACTGTACTGACGGATGCTTGGAATAGTACAAGGGACATGGAGATATTTAAGGAAAACTTATAATATTGAAATATCATGTATTTTTTTAAACGTGTGAAAAAGTTTGATGTTTGCTTTGACCTTCAATATCTCAGTACCTAGAAGGTTCCCAGGTATGATCCAGAACAAAAAATAATCGCTATGACAGGGAAAAAAAATGTATTTCGGCTTCGATAGGGGTCTTTTTACACCCATAATTAGTTTTCATTAAGGGAATTTTGCGTGGCAGTTCATGAGGGTTATTTCTTGGCTCTTGAGCCCATTGTAAAATATATTGGCGGAGTCAGTGCCTACCGCAAATAAATTAGGGTAATTAGTCCAATTTAATCTGTTCTTCAATCTTATTGATTATTTCTTATTTATTGTTATTCATTTTGATTAGCTATCATGAAATATTACAGCTGATTTTGATAAACACACCTTTTTATATCGTTTAGTGGGTAGTACTCAATGCCTAAATAAAATGCCAATAATGATAATTTTAAGTTAATAATCGTTTACAATCTATAATAAACCTTGTTTTCTCTCTTGTCGAGAAGATAAAAATATTGGCAATATAATATCAGATTAGATATATAAATTCTTGCAATAAATTGTGACTTGCACTTTAATAAGTACATAAGTACTCGTTTTGTAACCATGACGATGTTTGTTTCAGGTTCTTTCCGAAGGTTGGGCGTTCCCTCTCAAAGGATTCATGAGGGAACATGAATATCTACAAGTGAGTATAAGCTTAAGGTTGATGCAGAACTATTTAACTGTCCGCTTTAGCATTGCGTTGTTAAAGTTGATTTTTGATTGAACGTTTGTAATAAGTCCTAAATAAATTTCAACTGCAATCGTGTTTCAACTTGGTCATTATGATATTGAGTTTGTGTTTCCAAAACGAAAACTTAGAGAATTATGTGAGATTCTGAATTCAAAAGTAGTACTTCTCTAATACAGGGTGGAAGGGGAACGACGTACAAACGGTTACCACGTGTTCAGTACATCGTTTTGGACCCATAGAAACTTTTCATCGATAATAAATAAAAAACAGCTATTTCATACAAAAGTACACTTATATAGTCAAAATATATGGAACAACTGTTTTTAATTACCGATGAAAAATTTCTTAGTTGTATTCGGAATGTGCTGAGCACGGACCCTTAGGAATCCCGCCACCAAAATAAAATACAAGCTAAACTGAACCTTATTCCTTCCAGGCACTCCACTCCAACTGCCTAACCCTTGCCGACGGTTCAGTCGTCAACCAATCAGTGCCCGTCGTCCTACCAGTGTCGACGGAGGTCAAGGACCGTTTGACAGGAGCTAACGCCATTGCTCTCACATACAATGGCAAAGCGGTGGCTCTGCTGAGGTCTCCTGAGTTCTACCCGCATAGGAAGGAAGAGAGATGTTCAAGGCAATTCGGAATCTATCATGCTGAACATCCCTATATCAAGGTACGTTAATAAGGTCTTATATTGAGTGGCAATGCCATCGCTCCTACATATAATGGCAAAGCTGTGGCCGTACTGCGGTTGGAGTAAGGAGGAAGAGAAATGTTCTAGACAGGTTGGGATGTGTCACCCTGAACATTATTATATCAAGGTACGTGAATAAGGTCTTATATTGAGTGGCAATGCTGTCGTTCTTATACAGGGTGGAAGGGACACCGACGCGCAAACGGTTATTACGTATCAGTAGCGAAGGGTCAATTTTTGTAAGTGGTAAGCCCTCCGGCTTACCTCTTACAAAAATTGATACATAATCTTTAATGTGATTATATTATTTGCCAATAAAATACTGACTGTGCCATTTTTCAAAGGGAAGCCGGTGGGAATCGAGTTGTATGGAACCTTCGCCACACGTATTCGGTTATAATAAAAAATAATAATAAGCTGTCATATATTTTGACCGTGGTAGGTACAGTCAACATGTATAAAAAAAATGTTTCTGTGCGAAAGTTGTTTGTTATCATGAGTACAATCACGTGTTTAAGTATCGATCCAGTCACCGTATATACGCGTTCAATTTTGATAGATAAACGTTGTTTTCATTGATCGAAGCTTGTTTTTTTTATTTATTTTTTCTGTTTTCTCCTCAGATGATCAAAGAGGCCGGTGATTGGTTGGTGGGCGGTAACCTGGAAGTGTTCGAACGTATTCTCTGGAACGACGGCTTGGACTCGTACAGGCTGACGCCCAACGAGCTCAGACAGAAGTTCAAGGAGCTTGAAGCTGATGCCGTATTCGCTTTCCAGGTTTGATTTTTTTTTTCTCTATCAGAAATACTGTCCGTTCATTATTATTTCGCCTCTGATTTTGACACTGACCTTTATTTTCCTTGCTATAAGGTTCATTCTGAAAGGACTGCGTCACTAGCTTCTCTCCGCGAATTCACCAGCGTGAAGTTTGCTTGTTTTAACATAAATTATATCCTATAACATTCTGCAAAGTGGTGCTTTGCACCAGAGAAAGATTTTTTGAAATCTTATGAGTTGTTTCGGAGATTATCTCCTACATACAAACTTGACCTCTTTATAATATTAGTATTGATTGAGAGGAGTCATTCGTATCGAATGTTTTACTATTTGTTCTGATTATACAAATCGATGCTCTTGTTTCCTAGCGAGCAGGCTATTTGCATAAGAGACCAAACATATAATTATGTTTTGCTGATATACAGGGTGTAACAGAAAGGGTATAGTCATATGAAAGGATATGCTGCAGAATCAAACTGAACAACGTCTTCCATGGGTCCAATATCGTAAAAGCGAAAAAAATATCAGCTATGTCATACTAAATTTCAATACCTACTCGACCCAAATGTATGGGACAGCTGATATTTTTTTCGCATTTTTTCTATAATAAATGTTGACTATGTTACAATCTTATAACATCAGCTATCTGCCAGTAAAAGTCCCGTCAAAATCGATCCAGCCGTTTCGGAGATTAGCTGGAACAAACAGATAGACAGAATTTAAAAAAAAAAGTGTTTTTGTTAGTGCCGTAATTATTTTCATATGCATTCAGTATATAGCTGTTATTTTGATATTACAAACAGACACTTCAATTTTATTTATTTGTATAGATGTCAAGTTTTGGAATCAGACGTCACTTAGCAGAAATCCCTGAAATTAAAATGCCAAGCCATGATGTTTTTTGCCGAATTAAATCGAAATATTTTGCATAACATTTAACTTCAATATCAAAAACATAATGCAACCCATGCACACATGTACAGTTGGTTATGAAGGTCGATTTTCTTTGTTTCAGCTACGTAACCCCATCCACAATGGCCACGCGTTGTTGATGCAGGACACGCATCGTCAGCTAGTCGAGAGGGGATTCCAGAAACCAGTGCTCCTATTGCATCCTCTTGGTAAATATGTTACTTGATTTGACTGATAGTGTGCGAGAAGGATCTTTTGGGAGCCTTCTATAGTGTCGGTGAAGTATTCAGGGTCAAATTAAGTTAGCTAGGGAAACTCCGCAAAAGATGAAAAAAGAGAAAAAATCTTGAAGAATTTTTGTGGTCATGTTTGGATATCTAGTCAGGTCAGTCGTTAGGTAGTCAGAGGCCCAAAAAGTCTGACAACCAGTCTTACCAAGGGGTATCGTATTACCCAGTACTAACTGGGTTGTGGAGGTCAGATAGGCAGTCGCTCCATGTAAAATACTGGTATTCAGCTGCATCCGGTTAGACTGGAAGCCGACCCCAGTATAGTTGGAAAAAGGCAAGGCAGATGATGTTTGGATATCTAGTACCTGGGCGGCGGAGCTCTGTTCGGGTGAAAATAGACAAAATTAATTTTTCCAGATATGAGACCTAGCTGGATTAATTTTGCGCCGGTAAACTTCGATAATGCAACTTTCATCGAAATTGTTAGAGCCGTTTTCGAGAACGTGTTTAAAAGTATTGCTCATTCAAAATGAAAATCAAAGCATTTATTTCAAGTAGGCCAGTTACAGGCACTTTTGAATTGTCAAAACAAAGACAACAATGAAAAGTAGCTACAGTCCCAGTCACAAGGCATAAAAACTATGAAAGTACTGTAGTTGCCCATTCCCTAACGTAGATCTCTATGGAGAAGAACGGGCAAGAAACTCCATGGACACTCTTTTAAATCAGAATACTTTTACAATAACTTGGTTACATCATTTATGTTGAGATGGTACATTATGTGAGAACGATGTAGCAAGATGTGTACTTTAAAAGTGTCCATAGTAAAAATAATCCAAAAATAAAATAATTAATTAAATCATTTAATCGTATAGGATGGGATACCCATAACGCCTACGGTGTTTTGCTAGCAAAACTAAAAAAAAAGACCTTGTATAAGAGAGTACATTGCTACTGTAGAAAAAAGTTTATCCGGGTCTTCGTCGAGCTGCACTGACTCGGTGCTTTTCTGGTGGTCATTGATGAATCTATCTTTGAGGAGTTGCAATGGTTTGCGGATTGGGAATAGTTTGGCGGGCTTGTAAGGAAAAGATTTGCTAGATATCAGACCCGAAGGCACCTAAGAAGCCGATTACCGCCGGCTTCCCTTCGGAAAACAAGGCGCTCTGCTTTAGATATCGAACGGGTACGTCACAATTTAACAAAAAATTAAGAATCAGTACTTTTTGAAGTCCACAATTACACAAGATTGTCCCCCCAAACAGACTCCCTTTACGACTTCCTAGTGCCTTAGCCAGGGAGAAGAAGTAACGAAAGAAAATCAACCATCGTCACTCTTGATGTGCTTTAGTTCCATTAAATTACAAATAATCTGTGTTCTGTGTGCCAGGTGGTTGGACAAAAGACGACGACGTTCCCCTAGAAGTGAGGATCAACCAACACAAGGCTGTGCTCAACGAAGGTGTACTGGACCCAGAGTCCACGGTGCTGGCTATCTTCCCATCGCCTATGATGTATGCGGGACCTACTGAGGTATGTTCTCGAAATTATATATGTAGACGAAACGTAGTCTAAGACTTGTGGCCAATCTTAAATTGAGATTGACCACATCCATACTGGCAAGGTGGTCTCAAATGAATTGGGATTTCAATTAAATCTTCTATTATTTTCATTATTATCTAACGGCTTTGAATAGTCTATAGCTTCGCGCAGATTGAGAGAAAGTTGTACACATATCAACACAAACGATAACCTGGTCAGCTGACGTACTCAAGCACGCTCACTTGATCTTATTTCCTGTTTATGACCCTGGTAATGAGGTCTATTTTATAGAAAATCCGCTGATCTGACATGCCTGCCTGAGCTGTCTGATGATTACACCAATATTTTTAGCAATAATAAAAAAGTACTGTGTGAAGATTTTGGTGTAGAATAAATTATAACTTATCTAATTATTTCTACTTGTCTACCAGTCTGTTTTAAGCCAAACTTTAAGTCTACCAACAAACTAATAGTATATGTCCCCCGCCAGGTCCAATGGCACGCCAAGTGCCGCATGAACGCGGGCGCCAACCACTACATAGTGGGCCGCGACCCCGCCGGCCTGCCGCACCCGGCGGGGCACGGCGACCTGTTCGACCCGCGCCACGGCGCCATGCTGCTCAAGGTGGCGCCCGGCCTTAATGAGCTGGAGGTTTGTTATTACAACACTGTTTTATATACATTCTACATACAACACTGCTCTCAAAACTGTGAAGGAAAACATCTGAAGCCAAAAATTCGAAGACAATTTATGGTATCCACCAGCCAGCACTAACCCGCGGCGCGAGTCCGTTGACTCACACAGGTAGAAGACCCGTGTCTAGGCCACTGCCTAACAAAAAAAGCATGAGTTCTATTATTTGAAAAGCTGGTTATGCAAGGTACATCTTGACCAGCTATTCAAATGCCAAACAAACAAGTAATTGCGCGAACAAAATATTCTGTGTTACAGTTATTTTTTCACGATGATTTCTATGACCGATTTAAGTTATTTAAATTACAAAGCGAATTTTAAGACACAGAAAAACAACTTTACTGTATTCGACCGCTACTCTCAGCAGAGACTAGCTAACGATGCAGGAAATATTATAATGCACTAGTGTGTGCGGAAACACAAATGTGCTCTTTTCCCTAGTCACCCTCTTCTCACCCCTTCACACACACACCACCAACTCACCCCCTCACAGTCACACACACCCACCCATATCCCACACACACAGTTTCTCACACACATGCATAGACACTACACTCATTAACATGGCATTTTTAAATTATATTATGCAAATTTGCAAATTTCTTTGTTCTGCAACGAAAGAGATTGGCCTCCACGACACAGGGAACCCTAGTGTGGAGACCAGAGACCTATTTTTGATGTAATGTACCTCTGAAACAATAAAGTTATTTGTATTTGATTCCTTACACTCTTAGTCTGCAAAACACAGTTAACGTATCATCTTTCCAACAGATCATTCCATTCCGCGTAGCTGCTTACGACACATCCGTCGGCAAGATGGCATTCTTCGACCCCACTCGCAAGGAAGACTTTGACTTCATATCTGGAACTAGGATGAGAGGTAATTGGCTTGTTGTCAAACTAATTATTCATAATATAAGACTGAAATTTGTAAAAAAGCTTTACGATTCTTCGACGATAACGATATTTAAGACGATATGTTACATAAAATTATGTGAGTTCTGTCAGACCAGCGCAGCTAGGGACAGCTGAAACCGCTATCTACTTACCAAGTGTAGACTTATTGTCTACCCACCTCTTACCAAGTTATAGGAAGCCAAGCTGCTTTTAAGGGGGAAGCGCCAAGGTAGCCCACAAAATTAAAATTTTCTTAGGTTTTTTACAAGTCAGTTTCATGCTGTATGTTAAACAAAATATGATTCGCGACCGAAGCACGTATGATAATCATCAAAATCCAGACAAAGTTAATTAATGCAAATTGCAAAAAACATAAGAAGATTTGAATTTCGTGTGCTACCCTAGCGCTTCCACCTAAAAGAATTGTTTAAATACCAAAACATCTTTCAGGTCTTGCCAAATCCGGCAAGGAGCCACCGAAAGGCTTCATGGCACCAACTGCATGGAAGGTCCTCTCCGAATACTACCAGTCCCTGAAAACCAAGATGGACACGAACTAAACTGTCAAAGAGCAGCTATACTAAATCGAAGTATTATTTACAACTGTCACAAATAACGGCCTCGAAGCGTAATACTAGATTTCATCAGCAAAAGAAAAATAAAGCTTTGATTTTTATCAAGAATTTATTGCTTTTCAATGTTATATGGTAAGTGATTTTTTTCACTGACTATACTGTGTAATACAGAATTTACACGATAGAGTTGTCATCTAATAGCGTCACAATTTTTTTGTTACTGGCAATACTAAAAAAAACTACTACTTACGGCTTATTTTTTCTTTTTTTAATTGATGAAATCAAGTACTTTTTTTCCGTCTTTATAAGCTAGAATATCTTAATCTTTATACAAGCGAGATTTAAAACTATACTCAGTTGATCATATGGGGCAAATGGTAGATTTATTTTTAAAATTCCTTGACATATAATTTTATTTATTTCTTTTTAGTACTTAAATTGTTTACACTGGCTTGTGCAACGACATAAATATCCTGTGCAATATTGTTATGATTAAATTATGTATCTTTTTTTATTTATTTGTGATATACACATTCCTTTTGTGTGGAAATATACATTTCATTTATTTATACACGTATTTTACTTCTTAAGTTGTGTACGTTAAATTATGAGACAATAAATCCGATGATTGGACACTTATTTATTCTTAGGAATATAATGGAACTTCAGTTACGTCTATGTATGTAGTTTTTATATAAACGTGAAAAGATCAGTGAATATGCAACCTTTTTGCTACCAAACTGACCTTCTTGAATGGCCAGTATCACGATTTTTTTTATTTCACCGACTACTAAAACTACCACTAATGTTCAAAGGTGGTCAAAAGGTTAAAATTACATAATCTCTTAGTAATATACATAGTAATATTATTGTACTGTATGAATAATAACTAGATACCATACTATTATTCCGTAAAAGACACACGTACGTACATCCATTTTGAAGTTTCATTATACTTTATCTTTGTGACGTAAAAGTAATTGAAAGATCAATGAAATACAACATAATTATGAGATCGTATTTATTTGTATTATTTTGTAATGAATTACATAATTAATACAATGATAATTGTGAAGGGACGTTTTGTTAATTTATAAGAGGTATAATATAAAATTGTTGTAATATTAGTGAATAAAGGTGCTTTTAAAGTTAATGTAAAATAAAATATAAAAAGTGATATTGAGTTTTGTGTTTTATTTATAGAATTAAATAGGTACTTAGCATAGCCCACGGCTTCGCCCGCGTGTAGATGGGTAATATAGTAGTTCACACCATCAGCGTTCTCTTGCCCTTATCCCCATTTTTTGTGGTCGGCGCAGCACGTCTTCTCCTTCCATACTTCTCTATTACTCGTCATCTCATCAGACACCATTAAACAATAATTCCAAGACACAACTTCTCTAAAAAAACACTGTATTTAGACCTGAAAACCCGCTTAATTTTCAATTAATTGGAAACAAAGATTTTTAGTTACTTTCAATAAATAGTTGAGTCATTGAGTTGACTAAATAGTGACGTCACAGCGTGCTATTGCCATTCAAAATCTAAGGGGAAATCGCGTTTTGACAGCTTACAAAAAGCCTACTACCCTATTATCCTACGGGATCATCCAGTCGCCAGCACATCAAGTTACCACAAACTATCAAATTTCTCCAAATGATTTTAAACCATAAAACGTTGATAGTTAAGTTCAAAATCGAATTAGAAAATTTGACAGTTTGTGGTAACTTGATGCGCCGGCGACTGTACCTTTATAAAAAGTATTATTATGTACCAGCCCTAGGTCATAGTCCATTCCTATGCCTTTCAACTTAATCCGTTTCGCCGTTAAAATATTAGCGTAGATTAAATCTTTTGAAATTAGAACCTGAAAACTGGTGAGACTAATTTTGATTTTCATTTGTTTTTTTACACTTCATTATCTGTGATTTTTATAACTTATCGCCAATGATAAGATTAATTTGACTCCTATGTAGTTTAATCAACGACCAGCGACGAATTAAATAATTATTCTTAGATAAAGTTTTTGTGATTTGTTGTGCCCAGTTGACAATTCGTCCCTTTTTGAATTTAAACATAAGTGGCAAAATTTGGTTGTACCTACTATAGGCATAGCTCTGCCTCACCTTTCATGTTATAGGGTTCGGTTTTACAGATTTTATATAGCAAATAAAATGCAATTATAAATTCGGTTCTTATGTACCTAGACAGTGATATATACACTTTTGTTCCTCGCCCATTTTGTGGTTGCATTTGCATATGTTCTGAGCGATATTTATGTTTTGTTTTTCTTGTTTGGCAATTGAACGAGTCGCCTCTTCTGCTTGTGTAACATTGTACCTACCTACTGTTACATGACTGGCCTCGACCCTGAATTTACATTTTACCTCTCGACTTTCCCTTTTTTATTTTACAACATTCTCCAGCCTCTTAGCAACAAAAAAACTGACAAAATATTTATTCCTACGTTAATTGTTATCAAAACTCAAACGTTATCACCGAAAGAGTAATTACGATAATCCTTCACGTTATCTTGTTTTTCAAGCGAATTGCGCTGTTATTATCAAAACATAGAGTTTATTTTGAATGGACATGTTCGTTCGATAAGTGTTTGGCTTGTTTGCTTGTCAGTCAGTACGTAGTTAACTTTGTGGAAGGAAGGTCGTATCACTATGGCAGTCCGTTTAGGTCGTGTAACGAGTATTTTATATAATTGCACGAGTAAAACCGGTACCCGATGCATGTCTCACTACCCGATTGACGAACATGTTTTTGGATTATCGAGCGAGCAACAACAGGCAAGTAATTAATATTTTGTAATTATAGGTACCAGAGTTGAATAAAATATTGTGATTGTTCGATAACACAGCTGTGGTGTAATAATACTTAAATATTGAACAAATTTTATCGGTAAGTTCCTTTGCCTCTACAAAAGTGAATCATTATGTAAATAATAGTTCAGTTTATGACCCAAGTTGACCCCGAACTGTTACAAGTCATGAATTGTGTATGATTGTTATTGTAGCGAACTCATTCATGTCATGATTCCGATAAAGATTTCTACCATCGCAGTATCAAGAACAATAATACCAGTCCATTACTGTCCCACTGTTGGGCAAAAGCTTCTTCCCATACAGGGAAGGCGCGAGCATCGATCACCACCAAACACTTGGACTTATAATTAACTAGCGACGCGCCCCTGCTTCGCATGGCGACACCTATCGGGTTCAAACCTATCCTATCTTTCAAGCTGGAAGCTGAAACCAACCAATACATATTCACAAAATTTCATTGAAATCGGTTGGGTAGTTTCAGAGATTTGCGTGTACGAACATAGTGACACGTGATTTTTTTAATATTAAGATAACTAGGAATCTCGCAGTATTTATTGGTTGTGTCTGATTGTGCAGCAATAGTTATTTACAAGTTTAATACAAGTAGGGTTACCCACAAGTCCGGAATTTTAGCTCAGTGTCCGGAATGCGGAGGGGATTCTGAGACGTGCAGAAATTCCAAAAATGAGAAAAGTTAAAAACAGTAAGTAAAAAAATAACATAGGAAGATAATGTTTGTAGCGCTAAAGTAGTGTTTATAATTAATATTTAAAGCAAATGTTCTGCAACAAATCTGTCTCTATTAATACATCTTTATAAACAAAAATCAGTACTTACCTGTAAAATTATACCTACTCTATGATCCTCAAGAAAAGTTCGGAATTTTCTTCATAGGTATGTCCGGATATTGCACCGGAAAACACTTTTTTAGATCTGGGAACCCTAAATACAAGGTACCTACCTACCTAACAGTAGTACTATTTTTAATACATCTGTGTGTACAGATGTATTAAAAATAGTGTAATAAGTACATCTGTATTAAAAATAGTGATGTAAGGTAAACTCAAGACTAACTATTAGGCATGGACTTGAAAAAGAGAGACCTTGGTTTTACAAACACACACACGACGACACGTGACGACATTTTATGCATAAATTAAGTTGTGATCCGTATCTTGCCTATACCCAAGCTACAAGGTATTTCTGTAGATAGGTATAATAGGTAAATACACTCGACAAAGTTGACTGTTGAGACCACATTTTATTTCTTTTTCTTTTTGGTGACTTAGGCAGTTGTCCCACCGAGGTGACGGCGAGGAAGCGACTAACTATCGGCTATTTTCCTGCTCAAGAAATGTATAAAAGAAATACATTCCGTGTAAGCAAAAGAGATGCATATATTAATAGTTCATCGCTGACTGTTTACACTGCCGGCGAGGACTCGCTCCACCAGTTTGTCTGAGCGACAAAAGATAATACTCGCTCAGCGATGTTCGCTTCATCGCTTGGCCGTCAGAACTCACGCCGAGAGACCAACCAGCGGTAATGTCTACCTAGAGTGCGGGTCTGAGTGCACATATTATTATGAATTCAGAACAATAATAGCCCAGCGACAGAACTATCAGAACTACACACCGGCTTCTCGCTGAGCGCAACTCGTTTCTGGTTTCTAGCTCTACTCGCTTCTCGCTCATCTTTGGCGGTGGGACAAGTGCCTTAGATTTTATCCGACCAGTACCTACTAACTTATCTTGTTTTCACCCATATGCCCTTGGTAATAATAAGGTTGAAAGTGATGTTTAACTACAAACATTGCCGACTGTACCTAGTGCAGAGTTACCTCTGCATTTTAGACTTTTTGCTAAAACCTCAAAGCCATATTCTTTTTTTAAATTGTCAACAAAAATTCAAAATATTTTAGACAGTTTGTTTTTTCCATGGTATAAAATTATAATACCATGGCTTTTTCTCATTTTTTTTCATTTGTGTACTGTATTTTCAAGAGTTCTCCTAGTTATTATTATTTTTATAAAAATGGTGTACGGCTTTTTTTTAATTTGACTCCATACTAGGTACCATAAGATTAAAGTAGCAATAGCACAAGAAATGAGGGATGGCGAGTGCTTAAGAGGTATTGAGTTAAAACCAGCAATGACATTACAAATCATTGTTCCTTTATCTCTATTTATTTGATATAAGTACTATCAATATTTACCATCCATATTTACTCAGCTGGTATCAATTAAGTAAAATGCATTATCTTACTTTCAACTTTCAGCTCCGGCAATCCGTGTTCGACTTTGCACAAAAAGAACTGGCACCAAAAGCGCAGCAGATAGACAAGGAAAATAATTTTGCAGAAATAAGAGAATTCTGGAAGAAATGTGGCGAGATGGGGCTTCTGGGTGAGTCGTCTTGGAAACAAAATGGCCTAATGCCCGTTTTCATTACCACTAAGCTATAGGTACTTAAATTAATGGCTAATTATGATTACACTGTTGGAATTTCAATTTTAAGAGTCGAGCATTGATAAAATCTAATCATTATAGTTTTATATCATCACATAACGTCACTCCTGTAATCCCCAAAGGGTCAGGAAGAGGTGTACCCAATAGAACATCCACATTTCGCCAGCTATGTTAAAGTCCCTCGTAATAGGGGGCGAGCCTATTGCCACCATCTGGGCACAATTCCAGACTCCGTGGCTGCTATACAGACAAATTCCTGATGAAGAAACCCAATAACACTTCGTCCGATCTGGGAATCTAACACAGGCCCTCGTGCTCAGTACGTTGCGCTTGCGACCACTACTCCAGCGAGGCATCAAATTAAAGTCACTTGATAGATAAGATGGGGTAGAGTAGGAAGCAGCAGTACACTAAATTGTAGAAGACTAAATACTTACTTTCATATCTAGGTAGGTACCATTTTACCTAGAAGTGAGACAACTCAGGCTAGGTAGACTGTATCCGGTACATCCCACTTCTGTCCTCTAGTATTATAGTACCTCATAATTACCAAAACGAATACGATTACCATGGACACTCTCAGAAGAGGTAGGTTTGAGATGGTGGGAAAATAACGATTGCCCTTCATACCATTTGAATCCCTAACGAGGGAAAGTTGAGGCCTACACAGTACACACACACAGTTCATGAGAGCAAGGTTCATAGGTTATTCACCTGAGACTAGATACACCCAAAAGTTGAATAAATTTAAATAGAATTTCCATTTTCTATTCCATATTTGGTGTAGAATACTGTAGGTTAACGTATACTTCGAAATGTTTTAGGCATAACAGCGAATCCAGACTATGGCGGCACCGGCGGAAAGTACTCCGACCATTGCGTCATCATGGAGGAACTATCAAGGTATGCCTAATTATTATTCTACGAGTACTACTTGCTAACCTACATCATTGATTAGGGCTACTAAAGACTAGTTCTTCAAAAAAATCCAGGTTATCCCAAATCCATACTGGGTCATTATGTCTTCAACCATTCTCCCCAGAAACTGTTCTGTTCAAGCACAGCTTAATCAAACATAAAACGATTATTACACCACGTGCATAATTTATTAATGGTGAGAGACTAAAATGTGATAATTTCAGGGCCAGCGGTGGAATAGCGCTGTCTTACGGGGCACACTCCAATTTGTGCGTCAACCAAATTAACAGGAATGGCACTGAAGAACAAAAGAGAAAATATTTACCAAAAGTAAGTAGATGCCTACCTAACCTAGTATGAGTAAATCTGTCCCTTGTGTAAAATCTTAATTCCAGCAAATTTTGGTAGGGGAGATTCCAAAAACAACGATATTATGAGAAGAAGTGATCAAATTTTGTTGTTTTTGGGGTATAAGTATTTCGAAGGATTAGCCCGTAACCCACCTCGCAGGCCCAGTGCTGATTACTGCATGTCATGTCTCCAAATTTTTGATTCTAGGACGTGCCGGTTACCTCGAGCCGGACCAGAATCTGGTTACGACTTGTTTGGCGCCCATCCGTTAATAATTTTTATTTGTAATATTCAGTTATGTTCAGGAGAACACATAGGCGCTCTAGCCATGTCGGAGCCTGGAGCAGGCAGCGACGTGGTGTCTATGAAGACGCGCGCCGAAAAGAAGGGCGACTACTACGTGCTTAACGGAAACAAGTTCTGGATTACTAATGGACCTGATGCTGATGTTTTAGTGGTAAGACTTTCAGACTTTGAGCAATATCAGTCATGCCTAACTAAAGGGTTGAATGGATATGGATGAAATGTGGCACATCAGATCAGATGCGGTACCGAAGATGTCAGGGTTCTCTTACACATATCACTCTTTTTTTCCTTGAGGGCAACAGGACGTACAAAATGCCACCAAGATTCTTTTATTCCAGTAATAAGAATCTTAAGGATCCAAAACTCCATGAAGGTGGGAAGTTTCGTTTGATACTGGCCCCAACTTCCCCTAAGTTGGGGCCGGTAGATGCTGCAAGGTCTAGGGGATTGGGAGCTATTATTGTAACCAGAGCGTGAAATGCCACTATTGAAAGTATAGCACTGCAAGTGCCGATGAGTAGAAACAGTTACTTTTCCGAGGACAGCTAGGGCATAGGTGACAATTTCTTACTTTTGGTACCAGAAGCTTTTTTTGCCCACTATCCTAATCATACAAACAATTAAACATTTCTCACCATTACAGGTGTACGCCAAAACAGACACGTCAAGCAAACCACAGCACGGCATATCAGCGTTCCTGATAGAGAAGGGCTTCCCAGGGTTCAGTACCGCACAGAAATTGGACAAGCTTGGCATGAGGGGGTCCAACACTTGCGAATTAGTGTTCGAAGACTGCAAGGTAATGGTTTAGGTACTTGATTCATATCAATATTATCTTCATACCAGCAGATGAAGTCCATTATTGGTAACTGATCTTCGCCGTAGATTTCTATGGAGATCTGTTCTGGATAACTAATAGTAGGTAACTATTGAAGATTTTATCAGATCTTTTAACCGCCTAGAGGGTCTTGATAAAATAAATGATAGTACAAACCTTCTCATTCTCAAAAGAACTTTTTCTTTCGTATCAATGGTAAGTCTTATGAATTTTTTTGGCTCCAAAAGGTGGTCATGGAAGTTGTAACGCAAACATATTAGAAGTTAGCTAAGTACTTCTTTCGTATCAATGGTAAGTCTTATGAAATTTTTTGGCTCCAAAAGGTGGTCATGGAAGTTGTAACGCAAACATATTAGAAGTTAGCTAAGTACTTCTTTCGTATCAATGGTAAGTCTTATGAAATTTTTTGGCTCCAAAAGGTGGTCATGGAAGTTGTAACGCAAACATATTAGAAGTTAGCTAAGTACTTAACAACTTTGCACAAGTAAATCCGCCCCATATTAACGTATGTACTTAACAACTTTGCATAAGTAAATCCGCCCCATATTAACGTATGTATTTCTTCTCCAAACCAGGTCCCAGCCACAAATCTTCTAGGAGCAGAAAACAAAGGAGTGTACGTTCTAATGTCAGGTTTAGACCTGGAGCGGCTGGTGTTAGCCGCGGGACCCGTCGGGCTGATGCAAGCCGCGGTGGATACTGCCTTCGATTACGCACATACTAGGAAACAGTTCGGAAAGAGCATTGGAGAGTTCCAGTTGTTACAGGTGAGGGAAATAAAATACAGATTTCTTGATCTCAAAATTGCCAATTACATTGTCCGAGGATAGATACTTAACCATTTCAGAGACTAATCTAGCTGAATAAAACTGTTAACAAAACTTATATACAATTTATTAGCATATTAAAAAGCAATATCTTACTTTATTTATTCTTATTGCATTGTGACATTTGAACTTTGATAAAGAGAATAGGGCGCATGGTCGTTCATTGAAAAAAAATATAATAAGATACCTACGCCCAATGATGTATGATTGGCTCATAAATAACACAATAATTTCAGGGTAAAATGGCGGACATGTACACAACGTTAAGTGCCTGCCGAAGCTACCTTTACAATGTTGCAAAAGCGTGCGATGAAGGACATATCAACAGCAAGGATTGCGCAGGAGTCATTCTATACTGTGCTGAGAAAGCTACGAAAGTCACGCTGGACGCTCTACAAATACTTGGTAAGTACTGCAGGTGATAGCTACAGATGCTATTTAAAATGAATAAATATAAACCTAAGTTAATGTAAGTACCTTCGTGATAAAACTGCTTCCTTCTTAGACCGAATTTTACTAAGGCCGTGTCCTACGTGGGCGACCTGACATGAAGGCAGGCGATCGCGAAGCGATCCAATTCGATGACAAGCGAATTGCACGCGGATCGTCCCGAACCACTAACACCGCTCAGTGAGCATCATAGATTACTAATTGAGCATTTGTCATGGACGGACGGAAGTTAATGTTATTCGAAAATTCATATCTCAAATAGGTACTCAAGAAGAATGTGTACGGCTGAAAAGTGAAACTAATATTGTACACTTAGAAAGGCATTCACGGCGAATTTCACAATTTGTATAAAGAGTTGCGGACGGCTACCCTTATAATCAAGGAATATTCTCGAATGTTGCCTACAACGTTTGACTATATTGTGCAAGCCATTCTTTCGTAGGAAGTTCTTGGATAAAATTAATTAAAATTTGAACTACTACTGACATTATGAACAAAAAAACGGCACCGCATCCAGCTCGCGCGAGTATTATATTGATGCTCTGTGATATCAAGCCAACTGATCGCGTTCGCTTCATTTGGCGCCGCGCCACAGCGCACCCTGCGCGCGTTTGGTCACGTAAGCCACTTCAATAGCTATCGACTGTTTGTTTTCGCGTCGCACCGCACCGCTTCCAGATCGCTCACTTAGGACGCAGCATTTAGAAGTGAACGCCACAGAGCATCAATATAATACTGCTGAACGCGGAACGAACTTGTACTGCGTGCTACAGCTGTCAGTGACTTCATCACTTTAGAATATTGACAGTGACGGCTCTTGAACGCCGTTTATAGCACGGATCTTTTGGCGTGTGGTCACAATCTGAACTTACACCGCCATCTTATTTTTTTCTATAACGATGACTACTTACGACTCATGCCGTAAAGTCATATCAATGATAACAGTCCAGAATTTCCGTTGAAGCTATCTGCCTTAAATATCTAATCAGTCATTCCGGATTTCGTTGATATCACCTTTACTTGACTTTCCACGTTATCAAAATATAAATATTGTGGTAAATAACACAAATATAGAACTATTATTACTAACTTTATTTTTATCTCCGCTTTGAGAGGGTTTCAAAACTTGACAAAGCTTTGGGTTTGTCCTAACATTAATCTGGCAAGCATTTACGGGCTATATAGCTTTATATAGCCCGACACAATGAATATCCAGAACTTAGACAAATGTCTATTTATTTATGCATCACAAGTGTAAAATTATTTATGCTAGTAGCAGCCAGATTAGAGAGGATGAGGATCTAGTTAAATAGCAAACGGTTCCACAGGCCTATGTATGTATGATAAAAGAGTGACATATTAATCTTTTATTCTTTCTCCAGGCGGAAATGGCTATATCAACGACTACCCAACAGGCAGGTTACTCAGAGATGCGAAGCTTTATGAAATCGGCGCCGGAACCTCGGAAGTTAGAAGGATGCTCATTGGAAAGGCATTGAACAATGAATACAAATGAAATAAATAGTCCTTATATTATAAACTTTGTAATTATTTATTAAAGTTTTTAAAAACTTGATTAAGTATATTTTATTTGTGTTATTGCTAAGTTTAATATAGTTAAGTAAACATTGGGTTAAATTAGTAATTATTTTAATTAGCTGCCAAAATTCCTTTTATAAATGGAAGACTTGCCACCTTAAATACTAATTTATTCTAAAGTGACTAAAACCAAGAAATGACTAATTAGTGACTGGCTAGAAATGTTCACTGGTGTGGAGGTCAATAATCTTTCAAAATACTTTCTCTTTGCAATAAATCCAAATTAACACCACACCTGAATAAAACAAAAATATCATTCCCACCAAAAGCTTACTGAAAAACTAATGGAGAGTGACTCAACAAAATGCCACCATTTTGGAGGAATATACAGCATTTGTCCAGGTTTTAGAATGCAATAATATGGAGTAGCACTTTTATATTTTGGATATTTTGCTAGATCTGGCTGCCGGGGATCTATTTGTGCTGTATTATTCAGTAATTCATGATCATGTGGGTAGAGGTGTTCTGAATCTGATGGTGAAAATAAGAATAGTTGTTTTTCACCTACAACTTGAGTAAGCAAGTTTCTTTTCGGATCATGGTGCAGTGGTGAAACTGTACCTTTAGGACCATACCAAGCCATGACATCTACAGGATCAGTACTATCAGCAAAACAGCAGTATTCAGGCTCAGTGATATCATTCTTCAGTTCGGGGATTTGGTCAAATAGCTGGTACTGAGCAAGGTATCCAGTTGGGCCTTTGGTCTGGTAAATATACTCTTTAATAAACTCTTCTATTGTTATAAGTCTCTGTGTCCAATCAGAATCTGTGTATTTGCTTCCAATTTCAATCGAAACAGTTCTTGGTCCAGCAAGTTTTATGAAATAGTTTTGATCTTTCCATTTTTCTAAAGCTGGCCAGTGATTTATGCAGTTGTCTAAAATAACTGGTCTTTCCTTAAGAATGTAATTTTTGAGGAAGTGTTCCATGCTTGGACAGTCAATTATTTCTATTGGGGTAGCATTGAATTTACAAGCTTCTGTTGTAGTATTAATGGGTGCAGTACTATCTTTGCTTGATAAGTCCCTAAAAAACCGGGCACTTTGTTGAACATTTACAGAACTTAGTATTGTTGCACAATTTTGTAAAAGTTTAGGTTCTTTTTCCAAGGGGCATCCGAAGAGTATACCAAAGTCTATTATTTTAAAAGCCTGCTTTATCATTGTGTCCGTATCTTCATTACAAAATCTCACATGAGCCAATAACTTTAAGTATGTGGCAATAGTTAGTGCTTTTCTTATGAACAGTTTTACCTCTTTCCAGTTGCCGATATTGATTTTTTCATACATATAATCCAGTATAGCTTGAATTCTTATGACAGAAGAGGGGTCTGTGGACTCTGTACCGTTTATATACCGCTGTAATAACGATTTGGAGGCTGCATCTAACTCGTCAATTTCTGGTAATGATGTAGCGACACTGGCTTTATATTCTTCTAATTTATTACAAATATCGTGTAACGCTAACATTGTGACTGTATTTAGTAATTTTCAGATTTATACTATACGGCTCTTTATTTATTGTTTACAACTTTTTAACCTACAAAAATACAGAAAGATCAATGACATGACATCATTTATGATCATTTAGTTTCTCAATATGTTTCAGTTCACGCATTTATTTTCAACTCCCTTTCGATTTTCCTTTCCATCTTCTGATGAAAAATTTATAAAATTGTTATACGTCTGCGTGTAAAGAATTAATCACATGTTGTCTATGGTTACATGCTGAGAATAATTTGGTCAATAAAAATGCAAATAAGTCGGGGCTAGTAACAGTTATTTTTTTTTCTTCATGAAACTTAATTTAAATAAAAAACAGTCCAGAAATAGAGAGGTTTCCATTGACCTTGACCTTTCAGAAAAAGTAAAGATTTTTTGTCTATGCCAAATCATATGACTTTTGCACGTGATCTGACATATTATTTACATTATAACAAAGTGTTTTTAAAAGTTTTTCTAACAATCTATTCCTAATTAGATTGCCAATATCATCTTAAGAAAGTCCCGTAATGAAAATTTCGTGAAATGTTACGTGTGACGCAATGGCCCTCTTCGACAAACTGTTTTCTCTCAAGAGAAAACTTGATGATCGCGAACCACGAAACCGCGACAGGTACGTCATGATGAAACGCTTTTCATTCATTTCATTCTATTTTTGTGAGTGGTGCGGTATGAGATGGTGGGGTTGACGCACGAAATATTAACCCGTGCCGGGAGACAGGTCTTCACGGGGGCACTATGTGGACCTTCGCGTAGAGGCAGGTGACGCACGCCAGTCTGGCAGTGCAGTGCGACGAGCATGTGATGAGTGCGCGGGGCGCGGACCGCGGGCGTAGGCGAGCCGAGCGCGCGATCACGTCACCGCGAGAGGGGCGGGTCGCGCACTATGTTTACTTGTTATTTACATGAGATGTAAGCTAGTACACCAGCACATTCCACTGCAAACGGACGCTCGTCTGCTGATACTCGCCTCTCGATGTGCATTTAGTGTTAATCATTATCAGTGATTGCATTTCATTGATCAGTGAGTGCATATGACACAGTTTTGTCTTTGTATACATTGCAACTTTGATACTGTGGTGAGCAGCTGTGGACAGCTGATGTGACTATGAAATAAAATGAAATTTAGGTAACAACTGTTTACTTTGTGTTTTCGTTATATTTTAGTCAAATACGTAAGCTGTGTCTAGAATTTAATTTATGAAGTCAGTTGGTCTATTTAATGAAGTTTGTATAATATTTAGTTTGAAGCAGTATGCACTTGTTTGACACAAGCAATCAGAGTCACATTCTAATGGAGCGTATACTCTGAATGATAATGGACATGATGAGTTGATTTAGTGTTTACTAGTGTTCTGATACATCAACACATTTGCTGGTAGATATCAACATTTAACTATTTACGCTTGAAATTATCAGTAGCACTCAAATGTAATAATGTAGTGATTGCAACATGAGAGAAGAGAAAGTTTTCGTATTGTTTACTTTGTACTGAATACATACTACTTGCTTGCATGCAGGTTGTTGGCCAATAAGATTACAAATAAGTGTAGAATATATATTTATATAAAATATTTCAACTGTGTTTTTCGGATTTCCTGAACCCTTAGGTCAGAGAACTCATTGTTTACATATTTTGTTATAGTAAATATTCTACTGATAACTATTGTTGTCAATAATATTCTAATTTGAAAATCATTATCACATCATATCATAATTATTGATTAGTCCCGCCTTATCTTATATCTGATGATTTTATTTAAACTTGTTTTTCAATTATTTTGTCTGATTACTTCAACGTGAGTGTATTGACAATATTTAAGTTGCTTATTTGAATCTTACTGGAAAAATATATTTGCAATGTAAGTTCTTTCTTTAAACAAGTGCATATTACAAAAGACTTTTAATTAAATATATATTTACTATCACTTTATCATAATTCATAATGTCTGGTTAAGCCTGCATTCTTTGCATTGTGATTAAGTTAAATATAATAATATCATACAATAAGTTTTATTTATTAGTTTGTACATAAAAGCTTTGACTTTCCTCAAATTTTCACAATTGATAACTTTACAAGATGGTTCAGATTTAGCTGTGATATCTCAGAGAACAATAAAATTTATGACAGTTGATATTTTTAGCCCAAGTAGGTGTGTCTGATCATGTGATATCTTCACATGCCAGTTTATAAACAGTAAAAGCTATTTTTGGCATTAAAAAGGGTTGATAACTATTGGTAATTTTACTACAAAAAAATAGCCTCTTCATGTCTTAAATTTAAAGTGGTCTAGATGGCAAAGACATAAACATTTATAATTAATTTGATAGTGTCTTTATAATTAATAAGCTTGAAGTCCCTAATGGGTCAAAGGCAGATTCAAATGCAAATAAGACAGAGATAATTTTTAGATTTTTCAATTCAATCTTTGTTACAACCTGTAAACACTTGGACAAAATTTATTATTGGTTACCAATAATAAATTTTGTTCCAGGTTTTCTTTACGCTATCCTTGTATTTTGTCTGACCAGGTCCTGTCAGATAAATCCGGAGCAAGTGCGGCTGCTTCTATTCAAGGAGTGCGACTGGAGGGGCAGGAAACTCTTGTTCGACTCTGCTGCTATACAGAAGGTTCCAGCAAACAAAAATGACAAGCCAAATGTCAGACAGTCAGATGAGGTGCCATGTATTCTGGAGGTATCTGAGGGGTTCACATATCTGGTAATTATTGCTAATTGTGTATTTCTGCTTATTACGCGCCCTGAAGCTGTGGGCTAAGCGTTTGGCCGTGAGCTCTGATTGCCGATTTAGTCAGCTCGTTGACAGTATAATTTGTGGGATGTCACATTTTCAAACAGTAAATTAAATCTCGGTTCAGGACGCGATGTAAGCTGTCCGAATCACTGCCACAAAGCCTGTACGATAGATGAAGTGTTTTCACAAGTGACTTCTAAAGTATTGCAAATCGTCAGAATGGATTGGCACGATTGTCGAAATAAATTCAGAGAACTACACTAAGACTACGGAACTTCCGAGTATAACTAAGATATTCTTATCACATGTAAAGCTTGGATTCACCAAGAATTTTAAACAAGCGAAGACTCCGACTTTCCTGTTATTTCAACAATATCTTTTGTTTCCTGATGATTTGAAATCCATCCAAATCTTCGAAGTGTACTGATGTAATCTCCTCTGAACGTTAACGGGAAAAGCCAATAGGGAAAATCGTAGTGAACAATGAGTACTAGAAAACAAATTTAATTAAGAGCACTACGGTAGTAGAGTGCATGAATGAGTAGGACAATAATAAGGTTGACGTCGTAATGCATAAAGCTGCAATTACACATACCTGACAGAAAACTATGCAAGTATCTAATTGCCATGACGGTAGAAGAAGTGGCGGACGGGTGGACGACAATCAGAAAATAGCGGATCAAACCTTGTTGAGAATCCCGCAGACCAAGGTATCATGGCACTGGTATTCCTCAACAACTCCGATTACTGAATGTGAAATTGCCATGCAATCCACTTGCATACTTTGGTTGCGAGGTAAAGGCCTGTGTATTACGTGCTTTAAGAGATATAATGGGCTTCCATTTTCCATATTAGTCCTTTGTTTTAAAGAAACCGTGTAAAAGCAATAATAAGGATTATTGTTGCTCAGTTTCACTATTTGTCATTGTACCTGGTCTATGACGCAAAATAACTAATGTCAGAAGTTCGTGAAGAAATACTTATGCTGCTACTTGATCTAGAATGTGATTTATTGCATTGCATTTAGCCATAAATTTAGACTCATGATCTTTTCTCTACATCGTCATCATCATTTCAGACAAAAAACGTCCACTGCTCGACATAAACCTTCTCTAGGAATCGAAATTCCTGAACTGAATCCGACATCACACTTTTATGTCAAGACATTTTCTGTCTGTGTTTTGCTTTCTAAACTACAAAAATAGTCGTCAGAATTACGATCTTCTTTAATATTCCACTAATTTGTTTTACTTCAACAAATTAATCCGTGTCGTATTAAAAAAATAATTATGATTATACAAATCGTTTTAATATTTCCGAGACTCTCGAATACGCGTATGTAGGCCGTTTACCTTAGCGTGTGATAATAATAATACGGCCACGAACACTGAAGCACGTGACTCGCCAGCTGCTTACGTTCATACCGGCAACACGATGACGCGGCATCGGAACCGTGCAATATTAATCAAAGAATAACAGAAACTTATCTCAATTCGTACAGTCTCAACATTTTAGTACAGGGCCAAGGATAGCACCTTTAGGGAACCCAATTCAAAATATTCTATTTTTAACTTTATCTGCATTGTATTGATAAGATAGCATGTCAATGGACTTGATACTATGTATTTAGGTGACGTCACAAACGGGATTATCTCAAGTACTTGTTGCTACTTGTTGAAAGCTGAGTACATCGACTGATAAGACCGATCGAAAGCTTTAATAACAACATTAAACAATATTATTGATATAAGTAATGCTATTGTTGTTCAGTTTATGTATGTATGTACATTATTTACCCGACTCTCGGAAAGCGAAGAATTGAGATCTCGTAATAACGGTCAAAAATATACTTTAAGTATCTTTATCATTTTAGCCTTTAGATTAGTTTTAACACTGAAACAATTTACTCAAATGGTATATCCTTGAAACGCAACGTCTTGAGCCGGCTAGTTAAGAATCCCTCTTATTTATAAAACATGTCTTGTCATCATGAGGTGGTCTATAAATCTTTTGCATCATTATCTTGTTCTTGGCAATGTAGAGCGGTTGTAACTGTGCATGCAGAGGGAATGGAATTAGTAAGATGGACACGTATTAACGTATCATGTTTTCTAAATCCATACTGTTGTCCGCAGTAACATTTGTCTATGATTCAGGTTGTTTTTTTCCAAAAAATGTTAATTGACAGTTAGCGTGACGTAGTGGCGGAGTTCCAACGAGAACTTTCTTTTTTCGCGCAATAACTTTATGAGAATAACGTCCTGCACAGCCACGAGTGTGAGCGAACCTCTCATTGCGATAAATGTTTAAAAATAACACAACAATCGACATACGGAGCGGTCACAAGACCGACAATTTACTCTAACATTATCACTGGAGCATTCTATATTTAGATCACTTAAGATGTTAGCCTTTTTGATTATAAAGTGTGCCGTAAGTGGGACTTATGTGTGCGGACGGGCCGTAATTTTAGCTGGATTCTAATTAATGGACATCACATGTCCCATTATAGTTGTGACAATTGTTTCTCTCATCTATATTTACTTTGGAAATCCTCTTTGTCACGTGATTATTCATTGCTTATAAACTCCAGGCTGTCGTTTGTTATGGCGTGTCTAGCTCCATGTTTATTTATAGACATTATTATCTTAATATGGAATCTAAATTGTTATGTTCTATGTGAGAACGTTTGAAAGGGTTGCCAAAGTGCGTTGTTTTAATTGACGTATATTTTGAATGAAGAATCCGACCTTTTGGATTCCTTACCCTTGGTTTATAAATAAACGGCTTGTATGCAAAAACAAAATCCGTGTCTTGTTTGGGCACTGAAGGTGTGCGCTGTTTTAATTAGGACAAAAATTAAGGTCCTTTCCATATACGGTATTGTTTTCTCGCTGTTGTCATATGTCACATAGGTCCTATAATTAGTAAATAATGTCCTTTGCTGAACAAGGATTTATCAAGTATCGTGTAAGGCATGATTAGGGCACGCCAGAATAGTGGCGGTAAGTCCCCTCTATAAAGAGTGTGAGTCTGGAGTCCTCACCTTCCGCCTGACGCAGGTCCTCACCGAACACGGTGGTTTCGGAAGGTACCTGCACCGAATCGGGTGGGAGGAAACGCCCGGGTGTTACCACTGCGAGGATCGCCCGGAGGACAAGGTGGAGCACACCATGGAGGTCTGCTCCGCTTGGGCGAGGCACCGCCGTGTCCTCGTAGCAGCGATTGGAGGCGGTGACCTCTTGCGTCCGCCCCTGGTTCAATCCATGGTCCGGAGCGAAAGTGAATGAGAAGCCGTCACCTCCTTTTGCGAAGCAGTCATACTAGCGAAGGAAATGGCGGAACGTGAGAGGGAAAGAGCCTCACGTCCCAGCGGCCGCGGGAGACGCCCCGGGCGTCGCGGGCCACGTGATGACTCCCGGTCACCGTAGGCACGGGCCCGTGGGCGGTGAGTAATAGGCTAGCTCGCCGTCCGTCCGTCTTGTGACGACAGGCCGTGTCGACGGCGAGTTCGTGTTCCACGCACGCCTCAAAGAGATGACAGCAAACTTTAAGGGGTCCGCAACGGCCGATGCCTGCCGAGGCTGCGAGACTGTTCCAAAGATATCGCGATATCCGCGGCCCTGGAACACAAAGGGCTAGGAAAGAACATGGGTGGGTTTTAGTCAGTACAAGTCTGACACTCCCTTCCGCTCCGCCCAGAGCGGGAGGGGTCATTTGATGATTTCCCGTCCATAAAAAAGGCATGATTCGACGTTAAGTTTTGTATCAACAAGAGGCATCGAACCTTAAAAGTTAGCGGAGATATTTTTAGAAGATATTTCTCTAAAAAATATTTATCACTTTGCCGTCTTACGTTGGCGTGGGCGTAGCTGTGAATAAAGATATTATTTTTGGCCTCCATTGACGTATTTGGGCGTACGACGTTTGTACCCTACCTGTCATGTAAATCATCGTCTTGATGAATGAGTGGGCTTTGTTTCGTGCTGTCTTGGAAGGTCGATTGGTACACGATGCCCTCTTTTGCCGTCGTTGCAGATTTGGAAGGTGAAGACTGACGTAGTGACGTTTGTGCTCGTCAAAGTCAGACTAATTTTCTTAAACATAGATGGACGGACAAAGAAACATTTCATAGACATAAACAATTCTGTAAATTGGTCTATAGTATGATTCTTACAATAAATATGTAGATATTTTGAAACGTTGGAGACGCCAATCCAATCCTGATATTATGTCTTAAATTTCTGGGTCTTTAATTTGGGATCATTACCTTAACGGATCCGTCAACGGATAAAAATCATTTGAATGAAAGCATTAGATCAAATAATTAGATGCATTTACTCCTCATCTGTTGGTTATTCCAAGATCGAAACAGTGTCTTACCAAACAGTTACAGAGCACCTGATTTTGAACTGCTCCCCACAGCCACCTTGATCAGGCCACCTTACTGTATCACCGAATCCTTTCCAGTATTAATTATAGGAATTTAAATTAATTGTCATATATTTCTATGTCATTAGCATAATAGCATAATCAGCCTATAATGTTCCCACTGCTGGGACTCAGGCCTCCTCTCTATGAGAGGGAATGGGCTATAATCCACCACGCGGGCCCAGTGCGAGTTGGTAGATGTCACATGTCTTCGAATTTTTGGTTCTAGAACATGCCGGTTTCCTCACGATGTTTTCCTTCACCGTTTTGAGAGCAGTGGTAATGAAATAAATTACACAAAGTAATGCGCCTGCCTGGGTTCGAACCCGCGACTTACTGTTCGTAAGTCGGGGCTGCCACCACTGGGCCACCGCTGCTCTCAATGTCATTAAATTATTTTTATTTTGTCCTGTACAGTACAAGGGACCGGCGGCCGATGCGAATGTACTCGGTGAGATGATATTTGGCGCAGTCGCAATGAACTACAAGAGTGTATCATTGAAAATCCACATCATGGATGAGCCAAGGAGGTAGAGTATTGTTTTTATTAGCCTGTTTTGTCCCACTTCCGGGCAAGGAAATAATGGGGAATCTGAATGTAGTTGGTGTGTCCATAGCCAAGTCCTAATCTGACCAATGAGGTCAGGTTATTTTCAACCAATGCTTAGATAGAACTAGCTTTGCGCCATTCCACCCTCCCCATTCCCCATTCTTCTTACTCCTCTCCACCCACAAAAGAGGTATTAAGTCAAATCAATTATCTTTATACTGCAGTTTTACCAATAAAAATATCTTCTTAAACATTGAGCTGGCAAATTTTCTATGCAGCTAGTACATAGAAATTTTGTTCAAGAAGAGATTTTTATTTGTTTATGCTCAATAAATTTTGATTCTTTTATGTGGCTTGAAAATAGTTTTTGCTATTTTCATAGAGTTTATAGCTTTTATTTAATGCTAAGCAATAAATCAAGATACATAACGTTATTTTCAAAGTCCTCTCTAATAATGCCTTTTTCATGTTTTCATGATTGATAGATCATGATTTATCTATTATGAAACCATCGAAATATTTGATTTGATGACTTGATCCTTTAACCGACATTATTATGATCAATTTGTACCTCTATCTAAATAATAAAAGTCGTGAACTGGACCATTCGTGAGACACGCGAATGGCGTGACTTACGAGTACCAACATTAACAACTGCAAAAAGTAATCATAAAGTCTTGTCATTTGTCGATCTTTGACACTCGTCCTTGATAGACAGAAGCCTGAAATACTTACCAAAGGGGGTCTTGTCAGTATCTAGGTAGTGAGTAGGTCAGTTAGACAGTCGCTCCAAATAAAATACTAGTTTTTGTGCACGGCTGCAGTCGGGGATAATTTAGCTTCTCATTAGTGAAGCAATTTTCGGGATCGGATCTGTGGTTACGTTAACCTTTCCATCCAAACTAACAGACTTTACCTCGTTTTAATATTATCGTACACTGGTACTCAGCTGCATCCAGGTAGACTGAAAGCTGACCCTAGGAAAAGACTAAGTGGAATTGTGCTAATATTAATATTAATCCTAGGTTGATGTGCTCAAAAGTGTTCTGCGTGCCATCGCGCCGGATAAGCCGGGTGGACCGTAACCCCGACAGAAGAGAAGCAAGCGGTTGCGGCGACAACGGCGACCGGTCCAAACCGCTCAGTGTTCCCCTCGTTAGAGAAGAAGGAGTGTCGTTGAGCTTCTCGCTTGACAGGGGAGATTCGGGTGAGTTGGACTTCAAATGCATATGAAAGACTAGCACCCGCGACTTCGTCCGCAAAAGTTGTGATAGCTCGGCTAATATGCATGATATAAATATTATTTATAGCCTATATCACCCACGAATAATGTAGCTTTCTGCCAGTGTAAGATTTTTTGGAATTGGATCATTCGTTCCGGAGATTACCCCCTACATAGAAACTTACAAATTTCACCTCTTCCTCTAGATGCATATTTGCATCTTATTAAGTTATTGAAAGGTCCAGTTTTGTAGCATAATGATATCGTAACAGGTTATTGTTTTTGTGGTGCTTTTAATGGAATGTAGTGATGATGATATTCTGTATATTCTATTGATTTCGTTTTTGAAAACTAGATAAATATTCTATTGAAATTAGCAGGTTAAAATTGTAAGATTTTGTTTAGCACTTTGAGTCACAAGAGATGCTTTATTTCTGATGCTAAATGAATTAAATATCCAGCTTTAAAATAATTATATTAATTATTTATATTTTTAAATGTTTTTTATATTGTTTTTTTCTTATGAATAATTAAAATTGTAAATGATTTGTTAAAATATAAATAAAGGAAATGTTAATAACACTATTAAAAACGAACCATCCTAAAAATAACTTATTTAAAACAAATAAGAGTAGGTTACTTCTAGAGAGGAATATTTGAACGATACACACTCATGACCTTAATTGCTTATCAATGCATTCGACGTCTTCTCTGTTTAATTAATTAAAAATATGTTCTGCGATCGAAACTAAGGATAATGAATAGTAACATTAATAAACAAAACTACCTTTCTACTTCTTATTTCTTACTCTTATAATGTACACGGAATAAAGTACAGGTATAATATTATACATCATGTTAGGTACTACCGAGTTCACTGCTACTTTCAGCCTTATCACTTAGGGCATAAGAGTGAAAAGTGGCAGCCCAATGGGCGATTTTTACGCTAAAAGCGATCTTATTAACATGTTTAGTATTTTGCAGGGTACTATGGAGATCATTCGCCATACAGTAGTGTGGGTTCTACGCACGATTACTTCTCAATGTGCGATATTTGGGACAGCAACAACCAAGACGATTTCTGCTCTTTCAATCGTAAGTATACTTAAACATTTTATTGACCCTTCTTCCCCCTCATTGGCCTCATTGGTCTAGCAAGCGCGACTGCTGAGCATGAGGTCCTGGGTTCAATTCCCAGGTCGGGCAAAGAGTTATTGGATTTTTCCATAGGCTTGCTCCCTATTACAAGGGACTTAAACATAACTAGCGAAATGTGGGCGTACTATTAGGTACCTCCTCCTCCTCCTCACCTCTGCCTTACCGTCTGGGGACTGCAGGCGAGATGTTTTAGGTTATCTTCCCTCTCCCGTGACCCCACTATTTATCCACCCCTACTATACTTAATATAAATTCGAAAGTAACTGTCTGTTCGTTAACGTTTTACTCCATAACGGCTCAATGGACTTTGATAGAATTTAGCACGCAGGTATAATATGGACTCGGTTAGGACAAATTATATCTTTGCATTCCAGTAATACGTGCCCGTGGGATAATTTCCGACGAACACGCGAGCGAAGCCGTGGTTAAAAGCTAGTAAACATCACTAACTCACTTCTTCGAGGACAATAAAAAGGGCTGATATTAAAATAAAAATAAAATTTGATAACGAAGTCACGAGTTCTTGAAAAGGATGGAGAATTTTGATATGAAAATCATTGTGGGATTTTTAATGTCAATACTTATTCTGTTAAATGACTAACTAACCGGTTTATAATTATTTGCAAGATAAAATGTGCATTTGAAAGGACATGTCGTTGCCTTAGAGATGGAATTAAGAATCGTGTGACACATAATATTTAGCATCTTTTTTTTTTATAATACAAGATATTAAGAATAGGTACATCATATTTGGGGATACGCTATTAAAAGTCCGCAAAAAACCAGTATTATACAGACTGGGGAAACCCAAGGAGGCTCAGTCGAGGTTTTTGGCTAAGCTCGCTCGAGTAAAAGAACAATAAATATTAAACATTTCTCATGTTTTCTGAAACTCACACTTCTCTAGATTGATAAACCAGAAATTAATAAAATTATGTATCCGTCAACTTACATCAATCTACAGTTAATATCTTCCTCAAATTGAACACAATTTTACTCGATTTTCGGCTTCTTTAATCAAGTAGATAGCGGAGATAGTCTCTCCACCTACCTATAGCCTAAGGGGTGCTCCATACTTTGGGTTGGGTCCGATTTAGCATGATTCTACACAGGCCGACCCAGAGTACATGTAGCATGCCTAGTGTCTAAGATAGTCCCACATACCCTACGTTGACCGTTTTCCTTCTTTCAGTCAAATATTTCCCAAGTCAAGTTTGTTTGTTCTCCATCAGTACCACCTGGCAGAAAACTGAGTACCTCTAGCAACGGCAGTTGGCAGCGGAGAACGTTCCAGAACATGGCAACCAAGTTTGACGTGGGACATCAAAGTAGTAATACTACCAACCTACTAGGAGTTCCAACTAAGACTAGTAATGCTGCCAGTTCTGATTCACAGGTTAGTTGTTCGAATTTTAAAAGGCTTTTGTTTTTTTTAATTCTTTTTTTGGAGGAGACTGCATGCTTAGGATATTTGACCTTTTTATTTAATCCTCATTTGTAAAATATTATTACTATTATAATCGCGAAAGTTTGTGTGAATGGAAGGATGATTATTATTCTTGTAATATAGCGCTATACTATATCACATGTAGGCTACAATTTGTAATGATATATTTTGTCAAAATACTAAGCTGCGGCCAGAATCTTTTATTAAAAAACATAAAAAGATAATGTGGTTCCTTATAATAATAATAATAATAATATAGAATATAAAACAGAAAATTTGGAAACCAAAAAGAAATTTAAATACAGTTGATGAAAAAATGACGCCTGTCAACGGCGTCGTCAAAAATGTCAAGCACTGAAAATTACATATAAGATACAAGATGATAACCGAAAAATGATTACGAGAGCAGCCTACCGACGCGCACGCCTACCACCTCCGGACCCGTCGCTCAGCTCCGCCTCGCCGCCGCCGGAATCCAGCCCCATCGTGAGTGCTGTGACACCGGCAGTGGCAGTTGCGTCGAGCTCGAGCGACGAGTATTTCTCTCCGCCGACGTCGCCAACACCTGTACGTCGGCAGGGGAGAGGCCGGCCACCGAGAAGCTTGGGACTTAGGGGCCATCCGGCCCCGAGCCGGGTCCCCGCTGCCGGTGGTTGTGTGCAGCGCATGAGATGGACTCATTCCATTAACGAGAACGTCATGCGCGCATACTACGGGTCTACAGAGGGGGGAACTAACCTCACTGCGTACCGTGTTGGGATGCTGTCTCTGTTCCAGGTACTTGAACCAACCGTCAACGTTTCGGCCCAACGACTGTCGGATCAGGTGCGGGTCATCCAACGCAATCACATGTTGGACGACGCCGTACTTGATAGGCTGCGCTCAGAGGTACTGAGCAACCGTATCGTTTTAACTCCGGCACAAACCGCGGTGCAAGCGTCAGTTATTGACGCAACCCCGCCGCGGTTCAACCCAGCTGTTGTAGAGGAAGATGATAGGGTTGCTGTGGTAAGTAGCCAGTGCAACGACCGATTGAGGAGCGCTCTGGAAGATGCGCTTCGTGAATATCGATCCACTCCTACCGAACTTAGGCCCCGATTACCACGGTTACCCATGCATAATAAAAATAGGGCGCTGGTGTGTGCCTTGGACTCGCAACTCGAGAATATATTCGAGAGTAGCGAGAACCTCGTTGATACACACTCGATCCTGTACTGTGGGGCTGTTGCGGCATGTCGTTTAGCTAACGTCAAGTTCTCAAATTGTGACGTAGCTACTCGACCAAAACCAGCTGTACCAGCCTGGCAGCGCAGAATCGAGCGCCGCATCGACGGGGCCAGGGTACTCATCGGCAAACTACACTGCTTCAGGGAGGGCAATACACGACCACGTGTGATGCGCTTTGTGAGGCGGGCATTCTCGGGGACTGGAATCAGTCCTCAAGAATACATGTCCCGTGTCACAGAGCGCATCGACTTCCTGAAGCAGAAAGTTTATGCATGGGCGAACCGTATTCGGAGGTATAAGCGGCGGGTTGATCGGTACTCACAGAATCGCATGTTCCAGAGCGATGAGAGGTGGGTATACAGAACTTGGGAGCGACCCGAGCTAAATATGACAGACGTGTGCCGCCCGGATGATGCTGCTACGAGTTCTTTCTGGCGCAGCATCTGGTCGGTGCCCGTCTGTCATACTGAGGCTGACTGGATGCGTGATGTCGAACGAGTGTGTGAACCTATCCCAGAAATGGAGCCAATTTTGATTACACCTTTAGATATAGCCAGAGCAGTTCGTCCGTTACCGAACTGGAAGTCACCGGGACCGGACGGACTGCACAACTTCTGGCTCAAATGGCTTAGTAGTTCACACACTTGCCTGGCATCCCAATTCCAGTCATCCTTAGAGTCTGGGTCCTTACCGCAGTTTTTAACAACAGGCGTTACCCACCTGCTCCATAAGTCAGGTAGTCCCGCGGAACCCAAAAATTATAGACCGATCACGTGTTTGTCTACGGTCTATAAACTTCTTACATCCATTTTGAGAGCTAAAATTAATACACACATTGACAAAAACTCCATTATGTCTGCCTCTCAAAATGGATGTAGGAATGGGTCCCGCGGTACTAAGGAGCTACTCCTCATCGACATGGCCATTAGCCAACAGGTTCGTCGATCCCGCAAGGATCTGTCTACATGCTGGATAGATTATAAGAAGGCCTACGACTCGGTGCCACATACATGGCTCATGAGGGTGCTGGAGTTGTACAAGATAGATGCAACTCTACGCGCCTTCCTTGAGTCGTGTATGGGGCAATGGAGGACGGTCCTTCGATATCCAGGATGTCGACAGATCCAGGGGAACGATGAACCTGTATGGATTAAACGGGGAATATTCCAGGGCGACAGTCTGAGCCCACTATGGTTCTGTCTAGCCCTGAATCCTCTGAGCACATTGCTGGAGGATTCAGGTCTAGGCTACCGGTTGAGGAGAGGTGGTCAGGTCATATCTCACCTTCTTTACATGGATGATCTGAAACTCTTTGCCCCCAACAAATTGCAACTGATGGAGCTACTGAAAGTAACTGAAACTTTCAGTAGCGCCATCAGGATGGAATTTGGTGTGGACAAATGTGCAGTCATGTATGTAAAGCGAGGGGAGATTATGGAATCCGAGGGAATTCAGCTCTCGGATTTCATACACCTGAGATCCCTCTCCTCATCCGAAAGCTATAAGTATTTGGGTATGTCGGAAGCGTTAGGCATTAACGTAACTGACATGAAGCAATCGTTGAAGGAGCGCTTCTTTGGACGCCTGAACAAGGTATTACATAGCCTTCTTTCAGGCGGAAACAAGGTGCGCGCTTTCAACGGTTGGGTCATGCCGGTTTTAATGTACTCTTTCGGCGTACTCAAATGGACTCAGACCGAACTCGATGCCCTGGATAGGAGAGTTCGTACACTGCTTACCGCAAACCGGATGCATCACCCACGATCATCAGTGATGAGGCTGTACATCCCGCGGAAGTGCGGGGGTCGAGGGTTTTTAAACGCGAAGTCCCTTCACAACCGCGAGATGTGCAGTCTCAGAGAATATTTTTTAAAAGTCGAGGTGGGTATGCACCGAGATGTGGTCGCAGTGGACAAGGGACTCACCCCGCTGTCCATGGCTAAAGAGAACTGGCGCAAACCTGAAGTACTTACTACCGATGACCGCAAGGAAGTATGGCAAGGCAAGGAGCTTCACGGGCGCTTCTACCGGGCTCTTCATGGGCCCGATGTAGATTTTCTAGCGTCCGTATCCTGGTTACGCTTCGGCGACCTCTTTGGAGAAACTGAAGGTTTTGTCTGTGCGATTATGGACGAAGTTATGTTGACGAACAACTATCGGAAATATATTATGAAGGACGGGACGGTTGACGTGTGTCGGGCATGTCACCGTCCGGGTGAGTCCATCAGACATATTATTTCTGGTTGTTCTCGTCTGGCTAACGGCGAGTACTTGCACAGGCACAACCAAGTAGCCAGGATTATTCACCAGCAACTTGCCTTGAAATATAAACTTGTGGAATCTGAGGTACCGTACTACAAGTATGTGCCCGACCCAGTTCTCGAGAAAAACCATGTCACGCTGTACTGGGATCAGTCTATCATTACTGACAGGACTATTGTCGCCAATAAGCCTGACATAGTAGTGATAGACCGATCAGCGCGCCGCGTAATGATAGTCGATGTTACCATCCCGCATGACGAGAACCTCGTGAAAGCTGAGAAAGAGAAACAATTAAAATATCTCGACTTGGCACACGAGGTTGTCGACATGTGGAATGTGAACTCGGCTATCATTGTGCCGATCGTCGTGACGGCCAATGGCCTTATAGCCAAGAGCCTCGATGACCATCTTTCGAAGCTCTCCTTAGGCGGTTGGATCAAGGGCCTGATTCAGAAGGCAGTACTCCTCGATACGGCTCGTATTGTGAGGAGGTTCTTGTCTCTGGAGCCCTAACCACCGGTAGCTTGGACCCTGCTCCCGCTACCGGCGGACCACTATTTTTTATATTTTTAAATGTTTTTTATATAGTTTTTGTTAAGAAATATTTAAAAATGTAATAAGTGTGTTATAAAATAAATAAAGGAAATAATAATAATAAGAATATTCCAGGGCGACAGTCTGAGCCCACTTTGGTTCTGTCTAGCCCTGAATCCTCTGAGCACATTGCTGGAGGATTCAGGTCTAGGCTACCGGTTGAGGAGAGGTGGTCAGGTCATATCTCACCTTCTTTACATGGATGATCTGAAACTCTTTGCCCCCAACAAATTGCAACTGATGGAGCTACTGAAAGTAACTGAAACTTTCAGTAGCGCCATCAGGATGGAATTTGGTGTGGACAAATGTGCAGTCATGTATGTAAAGCAAGGGGAGATTATGGAATCCGAGGGAATTCAGCTCTCGGATTCCATACACCTGAGAACCCTTTCCTCAACCGAAAGCTATAAGTATTTGGGTATGTCGGAAGCGTTAGGCATTAACGTAACTGACATGAAGCAATCGTTGAAGGAGCGCTTCTTTGGACGCCTGAACAAGGTATTACATAGCCTTCTTTCAGGCGGAAACAAGGTGCGCGCCTTCAACGGTTGGGTCATGCCGGTTTTAATGTACTCTTTCGGCGTACTCAAATGGACTCAGACCGAACTCGATGCCCTGGATAGGAGAGTTCGTACACTGCTTACCGCAAACCGGATGCATCACCCACGATCATCAGTGATGAGGCTGTACATCCCGCGGAAGTGTGGGGGTCGAGGGTTTTTAAACGCGAAGTCCCTTCACAACCGCGAGATGTGCAGTCTCAGAGAATATTTTTTAAAAGTCGAGGTGGGTATGCACCGAGATGTGGTCGCAGTGGACAAGGGACTCACCCCGCTGTCCATGGCTAAAGAGAACTGGCGCAAACCTGAAGTACTTACTACCGATGACCGCAAGGAAGTATGGCAAGGCAAGGAGCTTCACGGGCGCTTCTACCGAGCTCTTCATGGGCCCGATGTAGATTTTCTAGCGTCCGTGTCCTGGTTACGTTTCGGCGATCTCTTTGGAGAAACTGAAGGTTTTGTCTGTGCGATTATGGACGAAGTTATGTTGACGAACAACTATCGGAAATATATTATGAAGGACGGGACGGTTGACGTGTGTCGGGCATGCCACCGTCCGGGTGAGTCTATCAGACATATTATTTCTGGTTGTTCTCGTCTGGCTAACGGCGAGTACTTGCACAGGCACAACCAAGTAGCCAGGATTATTCACCAGCAACTTGCCTTGAAATATAAACTTGTGGAATCTGAGGTACCGTACTACAAGTATGTGCCCGACCCAGTTCTCGAGAAAGACCATGTTACGCTGTACTGGGATCAGTCTATCATTACTGACAGGACTATTGTCGCCAATAAGCCTGACATAGTAGTGATAGACCGATCAGCGCGCCGCGTAATGATAGTCGATGTTACCATCCCGCATGACGAGAACCTCGTGAAAGCTGAGAAAGAGAAACAAATAAAATATCTCGACTTGGCACACGAGGTTGTCGACATGTGGAATGTGAACTCGGCTATCATTGTGCCGATCGTCGTGACGGCCAATGGCCTTATAGCCAAGAGCCTCGATGACCATCTTTCGAAGCTCTCCTTAGGCGGTTGGATCAAGGGCCTGATTCAGAAGGCAGTACTCCTCGATACGGCTCGTATTGTGAGGAGGTTCTTGTCTCTGGAGCCCTAACCACCGGTAGCTTGGACCCTGCTCCCGCTACCGGCGGACCACTATTTTTTATATTTTTAAATGTTTTTTATATAGTTTTTGTTAAGAAATATTTAAAAATTTAATAAGTATGTTAGAGAATAAATAAAGGAAATAATAATAATAATATTCCACAACTATCACACAACGCCGTCTAGTCTCAAGCTAAGCAGAGCTTGTGTTATGAGTACTAGACAATTGATAAACATACTTATATATTTCTAAATACATACATATATAGATAAATTACACCCAGACACAGAACAAATGATCATGCTCATCACACAAACATTTGTCCTGGGTGGGAATCGAACCCACGACCTCCGGCATAGCAGTCAGAGTCACTGACCACTAGACCAACAGGCCAGTCAAAATTTCTATTTTCAAAATCAGACGTAAGTATTATTTTACACTGAAAACTTGTGTGGTAATCGATTGTCGTGGTATGGGCATATGATGCGGAGGAATGAGGAAAATGTGAGGAACGTTTCGAGTATGAATGTGGATGGGTAAACGATGGATGGACCTCGCGAAGGATGATATGGCAAGAGTGGAGGTGTCTGATGAGATGACGAGTAACAAAGAAGTATGGAAGAAGAAGACATGCTGCGCCGACCCCAAATGAATTGGAATAAGGGCAAGAAAATGATGACTAAGTATTATTTTACACGTGTTTTCCACTGAACGTACTAGACATCAATCAACATTAGAAACATTGAATAATATCATTTCCACAATCTATTTTCCAAGTAGACACGTCATGGTAAATATTGAAGCGGTGCTATAACAATATAACTGTCTGTCAAATGATTTGATGACGTCAGAGCCCTCGTGAGATGATACTTCCTGTTTGATGTAAATTGTAAATGATAGACAGCTGCACAGATATATGATGGAGTGGCTTTGATATTATGATGTATGTCGGAATTGATATTCATGTTCTATTTCCTCTGTTCTAAGATTGGATCTTCTTTAGGTTTTTGATTTGATTGCTAAGGTTTATTTTTCCTCGTAAGTTCTGAAGTAACAAGAAGAAAATTCTAAAAAAAATAGGTTTAAGGAACTTTCGACTATAAATTTGATATTTAGTTTTTTAGATATGGGACTTTTTCGTGAAACTGCACCAGTACCTTTGTTTTTCAATAACATACTATGAAAAAAAAATTTAGTTTTTCTGTTGAGTGCAAATTGACCTATGAATGAGCGTTAAAAATATTGGTGCTACGGAACCCATTGTGAGCGAGTCCAACTTGCAATTGGCCGGTTTTTTTTATTGATATTTCTTCTGTTAACCTCTTTAGTATCTTAAATGTCTTTGGTCATACTGGATGCATTAAGCTGTTGTGCCACTTCAGATCCATCAACGGACAGTGATAAATCAAGTAGCTTGATAGATTAAACAAAACACAATCGCCGATACACAAGTACCATTGTAGAACAACAAATGCTATCGAAAGCTCGGGGAACTAGGATAGTATAGCACTAGGGGCAATTCAGTAATTGTTTACAAACAACACTATCAGCATTATCTCTGGCGCGTGATGCCCGTCACATGATGTCCAGACTATCGTTCAGTCATGTGAGCTGTTATCAGGACAATGACAGAATGCTGAAGGTAGTTTTATAGCTGCAACGCTTTGTTATGTTTGATTGTGATGGGTGATGCAATTAGCCCGATGTTTCTATTGTAGGACCGTTGTTTGATTAGACATGGCGTGTCGCGTGAGGTGGAAATATTCCTAACATACTAAAAGAGTGATGAGAGGAACTCGTGGCTTAATAATAACAGCCGCTCGGGAAAGCTGTGATTGGCCAGGTTGGTCCGTGGATGTGTGACCACCCATTTCATATCGAATTTCCTCCGTGCCTCGGCCGTCGTCGGTCGTGCCTGTTCGAAAGAGATACCGCGGCCCTGGAACACAAAGGGCAAAGAAGGAACATGGATGGGTTTTAGTCAGTATAAGTCTGACACTCCCTTCCACTCCGCCCAGAGTGGAGAGGGTCATTTGATGATTTCCCATCTTAAAAAAAAAAAAAAAGTTTTGATCCCGGCTGTCATTTGTAGATCTTTGACAGTTGTTACAGGTAGTCAGTGGTCTTAAAGACTGACAACCAGTGTTATCGTATTAATTGGGTAATACGATAACACTGGTTGTCAGTCTTTAAGACCACTAACTGGGTTGTGTAGGTCAGTTACTAGGAAATAGGTACAGATACCCTTTGGTAATACAGGTTGTCTTACCAAAACCGTCACCCAACATCCACCATTAGTGGTGGTAGTAACAAAAGGCATAGATGCCGAAATGAAAAGCTACTATTACTATTGCCTAGAGTAAGTCTGTTTGCAGGAACGGTTAATTCATTATAACACATCATTTAATCAATACATCTAAAGGGTGTAAATAGATCCTTAACATAGTCGAAAGGCACTTATTCTCCCCGTCTTTGCGATATTTTTTTTGTTCTTGACCATAACCTTCTGGTTATGGAGATATTGGGGGTCAAAGTTCTAACTTTTTCACAAGTTTTTTTTTTAAATATATGTTTTGTATGTAAGATTTTTACTTTACACACCTCCACAACCCCCGGACTATTCAATCCATCCATCAGCACAATGCTTTGGGTGCTTCCCATCGAGTCCTACCGTAAAACCTGATTTTTCACCCAAAAAAAAAGTATTCCAAGCAATAATTTTTGCGTAAATGCTTGGTTGACAGCTATGTGAAGGGTCTGTTTACACTCTGTATACAAATAAATGAAATTGTTTGTAATTTCAAAATAACAGCTTTTTACAAAATGCATATGAAAGTATGTACGGTACTTTTAACAGAAAAAACAATTTTTGTCATTCTGTCTGTGTCTGTTTGTTCTGTCTAATCTCTGAAACGGCTGGACTAATTTTGATGGGACGTTTACTAATAGCTGATGTAATAAGGAGTAACTAGGCTATTTTAATTTTAAAATAGCTAAAGTTAAAGTTAAAACCCATGAAATTGTTCGCAAAATCAGATTCAAATAAGGAAGTAATATTTTTATATTTCACGCTGACAAAGGTCGCGGGCAACAGCTAGTTAGTAATTAAGAATAATCTAGAACAGCTAATGTGATATTAAATTACTAAGACCTTTCACTGGCACTATCCTTTATTACAGAGAAAGTCGTATTTATCTAGAACTTGGTACTTACGAGTAAAACTCTTTCTTTACAATAAAAAATAAGCTATGATAACTTATCATAGTTTTTTATTGTTGTAATACTTTTATTGGTGTCTGTGAAAAGAAAAACAAACCCTACTTACATACTAGCTTATCTACAGATAATGAATTGAGTTAAACTAGTTTTATCGGAGTCTGGATTTGTGCTCAGTTGATGGCAATAGGCTCGTCCCCTATTACATGGGACTCAAACATAACTGGCGAAATTTGGGTGTATAATTAGGTACACCTCTGCCTTACCCTTCGGGGGTTATAAGCGTGATGTTATGTGAGTGAGTTTTATCGGATTTAGGCGTTACACTGTATTAACCAAAGTTATTAATTTAGGAATGCGAGTTACTATTTAACTTAGTTTTAAATTGTTACAAGCTTTTACTATACTTTGTGACTATACACAGTATTAGTACGTGTAATTAAGTTTGGAATGTTAATTACAATATCAGTTCCCTTTATATTGTTGCAAGCTTTGATTATACTTAGAGACTATTACACTATTACTGGTTTTCGAACACTAAGCGGTATCCAAATGATGGTCTCCGCACGACTACAAACGAATGCAATTTTGTAACTTCTGCTCTTGACATTGAGTCGAATTTTTAAACATAACAGTGCGCTTTTTTTGGGCATTCGATTAGGTGTTATCTAGTGCTAGTGAAAATATGGCCCCTTTACATTGATATAAGCTTTGTCTATACAAAATGACCATTCATCATCATCATCATCATCATTTCAGCCGAAAGACGTCCACTGCTGGACATAGGCCTCCCCCAAGTGTCTCCACATTGACCGGTCCCATGCGACTCGCATCCAGCGGATCCATGCAGCCTTCGCCAGGTCATCGGTCCACCTAGTGGGAGGCCTTCCAACGCAGCGTCTTCCGGTTCGCGGTCGCCACTCCAGAACTTTTCGGCCCCATCGGCCATCCGTTCTGCGAGCAATGTGCCCTGCCCACTGCCACTTCAGTTTGGCTATCCTTCGGGCTACGTCGGTTACCTTGGTTCTCTTGCGGATGTCCTCATTTCTGATTTTATCACGCAAAGAAACTCCGAGCATAGCCCTCTCCATTGCCCTTTGGGTGACTTTAAGCCTTCTGATAAGGCCCATTGTGAGCGACTATGTTTCGGTCGGAAATGACCATTAAACTAAGTATATTCTCATACGAATAAAAAAAGACGATTGCGACATGACAACCATTGCAAGTCATCCCATATATTTTTTTTTTTTTTGTGTATCGTTTTTTATATGTTCCCTATGAATTGAGAGATCTGGCTCTTGTGATACAGGGAATCCTAGTACAAGAGCCAGGGCTACACTGATGTTTGAACAACCACTTGTTAATAAAGATTTTTATTATTATTTATTTATTAAGTCGCTTTGAGCAACAGCCGGAGAGCCGAGTTGAGTTGTTGCCATCAATCTTAATTCGCTTTTGTTTTTTTTAATTAGGTACTCTTCCGTCATATAAAACTTTGCAAACACAATAAAGTGCTTGTTTTTAAACTGTCCAAATGTCTCAATAAATTTCCTCCTACCATCACAGGATAAGATCTTGAATTTATATTTCTACGTAAGTTCTATAAATATCTCCAGAACCGAAAGCCGAAAACTCAAACCCTACCGAAAATTAGGCATCCTTAAATTAATTCAATCCAAGACCGGTAAGAAACCAGTCCCAAACAGAAACATGTTCGGTCAGCGACTTAAGTCACGTGAGGAAAGGACGAAGCCACTGCACCCTTGATTTGGAGCGATAAAGGTCAAATGACGCAGAAAAATTTGGCTGTATGTCATGTGACACGATTATAACTAAAAAGAAAAAGGCGGATGGGTATTGTGAGGAATCATAATGAACGAAATGAAAATTAATGATACCGTGGCGGTTGACACCGAATAGAAGAATATAACGTTTCTAACGACCCCAATTAATATTGGACAAGGGCTGAAAGATGATAATAATGATAACCTGTTTTTTTAGGAGTCTGTAAATCCTATGATGCGTTGTCGCTAGAGAGCTCTTTCAACTTTGTTTCTAGGTTGCCATTACCGAAACTGTACTATATTTTGAAAGGGCAGAGGGGAGACACAAGAACCTAACCGATTGTCTCTGAGTCGAAGAAAAACGCCTGATCATTAGTCTAATCCTAGCAAAAGAGATACTGAAAATTTTCAGTCAAACATGTAGATCAAAGCACTGTTACAACTTTACATGAACTCCATGAACGTTTTTTTTCCTAGCTTCAATAATCTGCTTAGTTGACTGACTACTAGAAGAGTTACCCAAAACATTATTTCAATTAACATAACATCGCGCTTGTAATCCCAGAAGGGTTAGGCAGAGGTTTACCTAATAGTACATCCACATTTCGCCAGTTGTGATTAAGTTTGTCGGTCGTTAGTACAGACATAAAATGAATTGGAAAGCGCGCCTGTGTGCAATGGTGACATCACGCGACCACCTTACCGGTCTACCCACAACACAGCGTGCTTCTACGGAGCCCTGATGTTCAATTGAGGCGAGGGTGACAGTCAATGTTTGATCGCGGCGGAGTTGAGACGTCTTGGAACTGAACCCGATTCATTGTGCCCCGTGTTTATTGTGTTAAGTGGTAATCTCAAGTAATTTATTAGTTTGCTAGAAACAGTGTATCCGCACCCAGTGTGTTTTCATAGCACGAAACCCATCGTCTGCCCACATGATGTATGAGCCTAACGGAATAAATCCTGACAAATCCAACAAGTATTCAAGTTAGGTAAAATATTTGTGTTTTCTTGTGGAAATCAAATGCATTTTGTTTGTAATTCGGAGAACGCAAACATTCCTCTCATGTCAGCATTTATAGTTTGTTTGTGGAATGTTTCTGTTGTCCTTTGGCATTCATTTGCATTTTCATCTCTACATACATGGAGCTAAGCTTAAAATAAACTACACGATGAAGTGGATACAATGAAAAAATAATATCTCTCCACTTGAAAATAAGGCAGGTTGAATTTTATAACACTTAAGACTCGTGGATTTCTCGCGATGTCTATTGATAAAGTTTTGAGTAATCTAAATGTTGCGGAAAACAAAATAAACTGGTTGGACTGTGTTAATCTGTTAAAGAGGAAATGGCCAGAATGAGACTACTAGAATAGATGACAAATTAAGAAGTATGGAAAAAGAAGACTGAATGCTACGGCAACCCCAAATAAATTGAGATATATTTATTTATTTATTTAACACTTTAAGCACAAAAGTACAGAGGCGGACTTAATGCCAAAGGCATTTTCTACCAGTCAACCTTTGGGTGATGCAAAACATCGATGGCACTTGAGCATTTTGAGACCAAATGAGGGTAGGGGAAATTCCTCGCTTCACCTAAGTAGCTGTCCGTCACTCCCCATCTACTCGCGAACAGTAGTTATGAGTATCGTGACAGCAGATAGTCGCCTAGCCGGTTAGATGCGGACAAAATGTCGTTGGTAATAAAAAGATTAGATTAGATAATCTAAATCACTACAAATGATGGACAAGGGACATAACGTGTAGTAGAATATATGCCTATTGCCTATTTATTTTATTCGGGCCAGTATTAATTGGCACAGCCGGATAGTAAAACCGAGCTTATGAAGATATACGACTCCGTTCGTGAAAAAGGCTGCTTGATTAATAATCTGCTGCAACATGCAAATTCAGCCATGGTGTATGCCGGCCGGAGTTAACCGATCGGCACGAGCTTCATGAAAATCGAATTAGTAGCATTTGTTTCAAGTCGGCTTTGTTGTTTGACAGTATGTCTGTCAAATCCTGAACAAGTCAATACTACGCTCATCAGTATTCAACAAAGTGAATGATACAACAGAATCAATCTTATAATCTTGAACAAATTAATTTGTCTAGTACTCCACCAGAAACTGTTACTGGAACAATTAGAACGACTCATTCAATACACGAACGGAAACGTTGGCTATGCATCACGTGCTTCTAGCATTTACATACAGTGTTTTAACTAAGTGAGTATTCAAATACAGGCTGTTGACTTTCTTTTTTTGGCTATAACTCGTGAATGTGGGACGATTGTGTGATGTGTGTGACTTATTATTAGCAACGATTGTTTACTTTAAAAATATACACTGTACAGTGATAATTTATTGAATCAAATAAAGCACATGATGTATCTCTACATTATAAACACTTTATGTTTGGTGTCCATTATAAATATCAACTAACTCAACCTACCGCAGTCCATCTGCTGGAATTTGGGCTCTCCCTAGGTACACTACAAGTCTCTGGCCTCCGCCTTCTGTATCCAGTCTGATTCAGCCACCTTTTTAAGTTCTTCGGTCCATATAGCTGAAGAGCTTCGGATACGCGATGGCCATTCCAATACGACTAAATTGAGAATCATAAATGGGATTGTAGCTTCTGGAGTTGTATGCTTCGGCTATCCAGCATTATATTTCTATGGAAGATTATTCACACTTCCCTAGCTAGTTCAATTTTGCGGTGGTTTTGCTCTTGTCTATTATCTCGATACCTTGATGATTTATAATATCCACAAAAGAAAGGATAATCTCAGATTGCCTAAAACTTAAAGTACACAATGGGTGTTAGCTTTAGTTCATTGCTTTTGAACATTGGACGTCATTATATCACGTTTTACTATTCTGTTAGTCCGCATCATAATAATACTGGGAAATGTTTTTCTCCATTGTTACTTAAGGCAGTATTCCAATGATTTTAGAAGACAAGATACTATGTGTGCTCTTGAGGTAACCTAATTTAACTATTTGACTTTTACAAGTGTTCTTTTGTTATCAATCTTAACACACAGAAACACTCTCACTCTCTTAATCACTAAATCTACGTGTTTGCCAACAGCTATACAGCAACAGCACAACAAGCGGCACAAGTGACAGCATAGCAAGCACGGGGTCAGCGATGGTGCACAGGAAGAACAAGCTTGGCCTAGCGTTGCTGATCAGCGTCAATGATTCCACGCAAATGTGAGTACGACTCTTTGATGATATTTTGGTCCTTCGTCTTACATAAGGACCAATTTTGGTTTATACCTTCAAATTCCAATAATGGTCCAGACCTAGTTTTATATCCTATCGCGGTCTTTGCGGTATCTACTGAATAAGATTCTTTGTTTCATTTTAAATTATAAACTCACTGTTAGACTGTCGATAGCGCTGGTTCTCGAAACACGAAATTTTGCAAAAGAGTTTCTTATAACGAAAGTGAGCAATTAAAAAGGATTTCCTCCCCTAAAGACGTTAAATAGGACATGAAAGTTTTTATTTTGGACGATGAGAAATCCCATCGGATGCCCCGGTTTTTAGTCAATGAATATATTCATGCTGAATTTCGTTGCTGTGTTACTGAATGTATAGAACTATTGTATGAGAATGGAGCAGCCTTGATGTAAGACCTAAATGGGGTTTTGTTTATAGATGCAGCATCATTGTTAGGAATGTTCTAGGCCATAGTTAGGTCCAAGGCTGGTCTAGCTTGGCTGGTTTGGAATTGATTGTCTTTCATTGAACTGGCTCTTCTTTAGACGAAGTCAAAATTGAATGTCTTTCATTGAATCTTTGAAAATTTTGCAGCATAATTGTATTCATTGTCTACCTATAATAATTTTGATGCTTTGTTGTTTTGCTAACATCATTCTGTAAAGGCCAATTTAAAAAAAAAACTACCGGGGCTAATCCCACTTTTTAGTTACACCACTATTGTGTTACTTCAAAGAAAATCGACAACCAAAAATATACGCGTCCAATTGAGAACCTTCTCCTTTTTTCGTCGGTTAAAAAATATCGAAATGTATTGTAGGTTTAATGTGTACCAGCTCTAAAATATTATAAATAGACGGCAACCTTGCCACGGGAAAGGATTTATATTTATGTTTACGAAGCTTCAACTTGACGTGAGATGACTCGGAAGGTCATGTGAGTGTATGAACCATTCTCCTATAGGTAATTTGTTTTTTTGCTCGAAATAGTGCAATCATCATTATATACATAGTGTAACGTGTGAGACCAAATTATGTCTAATTTACTTATAGTTTTGGTCCAATATTGCGTAATCGTTTTGAGTCTTTGGTTTGGTAATTCTCAATTGTTTCTAACAATATGAATACTTATCGATAGTCATTATTCCGTCTAAGTTGTTGTGAAAAATACATTACGATAATTTGTCGGTTTTCAACTTTGTTTTCGCTATGAGAGGTTATTAGCTATTTGTCTATGGCAAACATTTTCGTGTGTATTTTCGGGGAAAGCCGTATTTTTATTGGCTTTAACAAAAATGTATGCATACTTGAATAGTTTAGTCTCGCTTCTGAGCGTTATAAGACATGACAATACAGTACTTACCCGTCTTAGTTGAAATGATAAAAATCGATCACGATTAATGTGGATTACAAGAGTAGGTATCCATTCTGACACGTATGAAGCTGTTAAACTGTTTAGAAATTGTTTGGAAATATTATAAAGAAGTAAAATTTGTTTGTAAGTTTGTATATAGGGGGTAATTTCCGGAATGTTCCAATTCTAAAAAATCTTTCACTAGCAGAAAGCTACATTATTCGTGGGTGCTATAGGCTATAAATTATTAGCCGAGCTATGACATTTTTTGCAGACGAAGTCGCGGGCGAAGTGCTAGTGACTTAATAAATATGATTATCAGCATCATAACGATTGTAAAATATTTGTACAGTGACGTAGTAAGGAGATGTCTGGAGCACTCGCCGCAACTACAAGCACTGGTGTGTCGGCTGCGACTGGCGACTCTAGCGGCCGGCGCCACCGGCGGCCGCGTGTCTACGTTATACCGTGCGGCCGAACATGCGGCTAGCTGGTGAGTGACATATGTGTGACGTAGTGTCATGTCTGACACATCAGCAGCAGTTGATCGAGGACCAAAAAGCTCTTCTTATTCTACAAACGCTTGTAAAGTTCCCCAGAAGTGATACTTACTCACTTAGCCATATACATTCCAAACTACCAAAAATACGGGGTGGTATGGACACCGAGGCGAAGATAGTAGTTTTGTAGGAAACAGCTGTTTTTTTTTTAAACCGATGAATAAATTCTATGTGGCGGGGCTCAGTTTGATGTACTGAATACGTGGTAACAGTTTTCGCGTCGGTGTCCCTTCCACCCCGTATATGTTCAAGGATCAAAATATAATACCACCTTTCTCTAGGTTATCAGACCTGGTGTACGGGCCGCGGCTCCAACCGGTGTGGTTGAATCTAGTCACAGGCGACTCCCGGTCGTCCAACAAACTCGCCGAGACGCTGCTGTCTGATCTCTGTTCTGTACTGTCCGTGGGAGACACGAAGACTACTAATTTGTAAGTATTATTATTACTTGTTTTTTTATAAAATACTTTATTTTATCTACTGCTTCGCATGTCGGAAATAATTCCACGAAGTCAAACCACTGGGATAAAAAAGTCTGTCATAATTCTTATCAGGGACTATCCGTGTGCCTAATTTTATCCAAATCCATTCAGTCGGCGAGGGGTGATAAGTTAACAAACAGATAGAGTTGCTTTCGCATTGATATTAGTATGGATGCTGACCTCATCCGCTCTTGGAAACTGGGGATCGCAAAATGTGTTTGACCAGGATTTATATTACAATTTGATCTTGCAATCCGTAGTTTACAGTACGTAGAGTTACTTTAAGAAGTAGTCCTGCTCAAAATAGACTAATCTATACTAATATTATAAAGAGGTATAATAAGTTTGTAAGTTCGTATGTAGGGGGTAATCTCCGGAACAAATGATCCAATTCTAAAAATTATTTCACTGGCAGAAAGCTACATTATTCGTGGGTGCTATAGGCTATAAATTATATTTATATCATGCATATTAGCCGAGCTATCACAACTTTTGCGGACGAAGTCGCGGGCGAAGTGTTAGTTAGAAATAATCAGGAGAATCATTACCATAAAACCTATTTCTCTAGAAATATTACTGTTTCAGTTTGAAGAACACCCATATGTGTTGAAGACGAGAACTCATAAACTGATCTACTCCAAAAACTAGGCTCTAGACCATACACATGACTTGACATGGCTAGTTGCTAGATACTCCTTAGTCATCGTTTGAATATAGAAAAAATAAAAACTCTATGATTCGTAGACTATTCTTGTCTATAGGTTGTTAGCCCCATTATCCACTACTATTTTCAACTAGACAAAATATATTCGCACGATAAAGTCTAATCCAAATAAATTGTAGTATTCTTATGCCCACGCAAAATTGAAATGAATGAAATACTGAATAGAATTTCTGTTTGCTTTAAAAACGTAAATTGTTACGATCAATTGAGGTAATCGGGGCACTATAATAGTAGCCCAGAATGTACATACTTTACTTCAACGATAAAATACTATTTACAATGTATTCCTGTATAACAGTAGCGAAGGGTCAATTTTTGTAAGAGGTAAGCCGGAGTACATATCTTTAATGTGATTATATTATTTTTCTATAGAATACTGATTGTGCCATTTTTCAAAGGGAGACCTGTAGGAATCGAGTTGTACTGAACCTTCGCCACTGCTGTATAAACAGTTTCGATATGGACGTATGACTGCCCGGTCTGCGCGGATTTGTGCCCGGTTGATAGCGATAGGCTCGCTCCCTATTACATTACTTCCGAAATGTGGCTGTGCTTTAGGTACAGCCAAGAGCAATGAAATGTATATGTTACGGCTAAAAGCCGAAGTGCGGCTACACCTAGTTCTAGCCGGCTAAACCTAGGGGCGGTCGGTAACAGTTGTGTATCCTTTTTTATTGCTAGGACACACCGACCAAATGGATTAGGTTAGGTTGGGTTAGAACTGTGATCAAATGCGCGCGAGCCGAGCGAGCCGCAGCTGCGACCGGCGAGCGCTACATCCAAATTGGTTGCATGTTCTAACCGAAGATAAGTAGGATACATCTAAGTTCCACCGGCCGCACTTAGTTTCAGCCGGCTAGAACTAGGTGTAGCCGCACTTCGGCTATTAGCCGTAACATATACACTAAGCAAAACACAAAAGCGATTTTCTCGTACCGTATACGTTTTACATTTTCACGAACATAGAATTTCGGAAGCCATATTACTAAATAGGTTGTATCTCAACGTAGAAACCGTTATTTCTAGAGAAAAACGGTTTTTGAATTTTGCTAAGTGCATTACATTGCTTGTGCCTGTACACCTCTGCACAACCGTTCGGGAATTACAGGCTTGGTGCTAATTATGAAAATAAAAGTTGGATTTCAATCAAAATTAAAAGAATTCCAATCTGTTTAATTAATTTAATTATTTAAAAGCAGTTGATTACAGTAGTGACGGGATCCCAATACGTAGTAGTCATATCAATTAGTAAAACATCTGAAACATGTTATACACGTCTATTATGTAACGAGGAAAAAACATCAAACATATTAACTAATCGAGATATTTGTTCATCAACACGCCAGCATCTTATTAATACTAAACAGAATATATTACTCTAGTTTTCCGCACGCAAAATACGTGCTTTGACGTGGACTTGTGGACACCAGCCCGTTATACACCAAATAAAAAAATAAAAAAATGAATATTATAATGTTGCAACATCATGCTGATATAGGGACCTTTTGGCCTCGTACAAAACCATTTTAAATTGTTTTATCTTTTCTTATATATATTTTTTTAATATTATTGTAATCTCATCCATTATTTTTAGTTTTGTCCTTTTTCTTTCTTTCTTTATTCAATACAATACTCTAGTTTCAACACACCAACACTTTCTACGCCCAAATAGCTGCCCTGAGACTGTCTTCTACAATTATTTTTATCTTGATTTAGTGGCTCGATCACATGATGTTAAGACTTACACAATGAAAGAGATTAGAACGACAAGCGAGGAAATGTTTGCTGTCTCATAAATCACGTCAGTTACGGTTGATGTAATAAAAATCTTAAGGGAAAAACATGTTTAGTACAAACTATTTCAATAATTACCGGGTCGGCCAAAGTGTTGTTGCTTTTTTCTCGGCGTATGTGTCCGGTTGATGGCAGTAGACTCCCCCTATTACATGGGACTTAAACGTAACTGGCGAAATGTGGGTGTACTATTAGGTACACCTCTGCTTAACCCTTCGGTGATTACAGGCGTGATCTTTGCGTTTCGATAAACTCAAATAATACCCGACCAGTATGTAGCAAGGACTGGTAAACTAACTAAAGCTTAACAGGTACATGAGTTTTCACAGTTTTATATCTGTGATGGCAACGCAGCTGCTTCTGGTATTGTATGTTGATGTCCATTGCCGTTGAAGGCCGATTAGCATTAAAGCCACCTGGTCTGAAGGTACAGCTGTCCCTTGGATGGCAATGCAACTGCATACAAAGGGTCCATATAGGCGGTTGTGTCCGCTGACATCTCCAGCTTATTTGTCTTTTAACAACATTAAGAAAATGCAAAGTTGCATAATATTATGGAGATAATTTATTTTTAATTTTTTTATTGAATGTTTTTTTTTTAAATGAACGTATGTATTGCCTAAAAAGCTAATTCTCACTAAATGAGATCTTACGAGTCACGATTAATCTGCTAAACGTTGAATCATTCTGTTGTTTAGAACTGAGAAATGGATTAACACATCGGGGCCTTATGAAATGATGACATGATCGCGAATAAGGAGCAAAAAAAAAATGTTAATTGCACGTGTACACAAACAATCGTAATCAACATATTTTCGTGTTAAATAAAATCGATGCAAACGGCACCAAAAATATTGTGTCAAAAAATTAAGCATGCGGATGGAAAGACTAGGAATGTCTTGATTACGGATCGAACGACCAAAGATTTCTCGGATGCGGATTCAAAACTTAAAATATTTTGAATGCGGATGGTACTGCCAAAAATAACAGTTTTCAAATAGATCATTTTTCTCTTCGCTTGATCTTTAATATGACGACAAACACCCACCTGGAAATTCCTGGAAATTCCAACCTGTCGTACAGTAATGCCAGATTTTTAATATACAGGTATATTTCGCAGCCCACACGAAAAATTTACACCTAGTTATTCCGGGATTAATGTTTATGATTAACTAAACATAGATCATTGTTAAATTATGCAGATTTTATTAGTGTAATATTTACTAAATGATGAGCCGGTGGTTTTCGTCAGAATTTACTGACATACTTTTGGCTCGGAGTCCCTATTTTACCGCGGAAGCTAAGGAAGTCAACTTGACGTCAAAAGAAGTACTCATTAGCGATAAATTATCAATTTCCTGTTATGTTGTTGTCTAGGAACACAACATCTCCATATCCCATTTTATTTGGGGTCGACACTTCCTTAGCGGTCTCTTCTTCTTCCATATTTCTCTGTTAGTCGTCATCTGAGTAGTCACACACTTTCTAGTCTAGCCATATCACCTTTCACACAGTCCATCCATCCATTCTTTGGTCCTCCCCTACTCTTATAGCCATCCACACTCGTCATACTCAGAACTTTCCTCACGACATTTTCATCATTTATTTCCCATACAATATCACACATTTATTTTGGTCTTACACGTGTTTCAAATATTGTTACAACTCATCTACTCGAGAATATTAGGTAAATCAACAAGTTGATGAACGCTCTATGAGGTTATGGACCTCATTACAGACGCGTCGCAGCAAAAAACTACACTAAATTCGATGAGCACACATAAAAAATCATCATGCCTTAAATAACACGAAAAAAATATTATCGGTCTTCTCAATTAGTGTGTGCCTTCGTACACACATTTAAGCTCCATAGCACAGTTAGATAAAACAACTGTATCGTTTCCACATCACCTCACCTCATTTTAATGAGCAGGTAGGATCCTAGGCGATGCCGTTTAATAGAAAGAATCCAGGACGAACTGAACCCGCACAGTGCCCTAACTGTGCGCTGACCTTTATTCTAACGGTCCCCGTGTCAAATAAAGTTCCGCAATTCCGCATGTAACTGCCAAGCGTCCTCTACGGATTCCTAAAACCGTGAAATTCTTGTGTTAATAAATTTTATTATTTCCTATAGAATTCACGTGATGCCGTGTAGGCGATAGAGAGATATTTTACAGTCGTTAAAGATATATGTCGGTACTTCGCGGCGTTGATTATATGCTCGTCAGATAAACATTATCACATGATTTTCGTAAAGCTCACGCATTGTATTATGTAATGTTTTATAAACGTAATGAAGGTGTTTGCTTTGGATATGGAAGTGGGTGTTTTATATCTGTATTTGCGGTTACTGTTCAAACATAAATCAAGTTGTAGTAATTTTGCGATTTTTTAGTAGATTACAAATGACAAGAGCTTACAGTATCTAAAGGTTTTAGTTTAATGGGATTTGGGAAAATATAAAAGGTTGACTGGTAGAATATGTCTTGTGGCGTTTAGTCCACTGTGCTAGTATTGAACATGAAGTTTCAATAAATCAATATAGATTAATTTAATGGCTAGATGTTGAAAATAGTGGCATCTATTTCGGTGGCAAAAAATGTTATACTTACTGCCCCGAGTTAAAATCAGTCATCATACAGTTGCAAAACGATACAGCTTTACAAAATCCACTCACACTTTCCGCAAAAATACTTTCAGTTCTTTTTCCACAAGAACAATAATAAATCGACAAAACCGCGAAACATACACGCGCGATTATTTTTTAAATCAAAACAGTCGTTTCATTAGTCATATTTCATATCAGACCGGCCCACGCGACAATTATGTAAGTTCGATAATCAATCTTGGCTCCAGACCTGACTATCACAGCGTTCACCGTCTGGAACGCGTCCAACGCCACCGATTAATGACGAAATAAAAAAAAAACAACCGGCCAAGTGCGTATTGGACCACACACAGTATAGGGTTCGGTAGTCGAGATGAATATTTACGTATACTTAATTTGATTTCATCGGTCGCAAGAAAAGTTTCTTCTGCGTTTTTGTACCCAAAAATATCCAGTTAACTATTAAGTAAGTTCAATATTAACCAATCGCGACTCCAGAGGTGCCTATCGCTGCGTTCAACGCATGGAACGCGTCCAACGACACCGATTAATAACTAATTTAAGAAAAAAAACAAGTGGCCAAGTGCGTGTCGTTCTCACTCCTTCACTGAGTGAGAACGACACGCACTTGGCCGGTTGGTTGGGTTGGTTCGTTAGTCGGCATGAATATTTGCGCAAAAATCCATAGTATAGATTTTATCCCACGCTTAAAATAAGTTGTTTCTGAGCTTGTATCCAAAAAATCACATATCTCAAAAAGTAGATATGGATAGTATAGTGGACGTCATTTAGAAACATCATAGTCTTTTCAATTATGGGCCAGACGCACCTGACAGAAATATAAGAGTTCCGTGTTTGCCTACGGAACCCTAAATTTCAACAAAAAGTGTTAAATTTTGGCGCGATTTCGCTCGTCCATTATCTGAAACAAAGTGTGAATGGAAATGCTGTCTGTTTCTTTGCTTTATTTTATTTTTCGAAGTTAGTCAGGTATCGCTACTTAGCTATTTTCGTCGTAATGTTTACGTATTAAACTCACGTGATTCCTGATGTTGTTTTTTAATAGATTGACGTCCGTACAACAAATTGCCCAACATTGTTGTGCAACATAGGTCTGCGAAGGAGTTCGCATAGCTAGAAATACATTGGTGATGATTCGAATACGTTTCCGAATGATTTATCTAATCGATTCTTTAAATTAATATAGACGAGTTTTTTTATCTGTTCAAATAATGAACTCAATGCTGTTAATTGGGATTAGTTTCATTAGATAAAAGACTCATTTTGACCGTAAACATAAACATTGAATTAATGTTAATCGATTTCTATATTACATTAGATATACTTTAACGGGTTCAATTCATTTGAAGGCTGCATTAGTTAGTATAAGTCTACTTATTCAATTAGGAACTTAGTACATAATATTTATTATGCGACACCTTCTTATTAAGCAATTATCTTTAATTTAGCTAATCATGAATCGTGATCTGTTAATGAGCGAACCAAACACCGATTAGCGTGATCGTGACTGCACTAAACATTCTAACTAGATCTTTCTTTCGTTACAGTTTCATCAGCACGCTTCTGACGCACGTGCTGACTTACCACCTGGGCTGGGTGTCCACTGTGAGCCCCTACGATACCATCGACCACCAGACCAGGCCACAGGAGTCCTGCAAGCCCTACAACGCGCTCTGGGCGCAACTCAACGATCTCTGCGGGAGCATCGGCTTCCCCCCCCGCGCCGCCCGCACCATCATCAGCGGTCCCACCAACACACAGTTCCTCAACCGCCTACTCGTCGTACTCACCTACTTCGTGCGCTGCGGTGACGTCAGACGAAACGACTTCCATTTCCAAGACTGCACCTTCAAAGAAAGTAAAGTCGTGAGCGTGACGCCGACGCCCGAGCCCACCGGGATGCGCAGGACTGCTACACACATGAACAAGCTTGCGCAGTGCGACGCGGACAGTTTAACAGTGCCGTCAGTGAATACTCAGAACAGTGATAGTAGTGTCAGTACTTTAGCGGCCAGCGAGGTCAGCATCAAGCGATCGTCCACGCTCGCCAACTTAGGTCAAAAGCTCTCTAACAGCTCCGAGTTTGCCATAGATTGTAGTTCTACCAGCGACGTCCCCGTCACCAACCCACTCAAGAGGAACCCCACCATGATGCTGTCGTTGAAAGCCTCCTCGGATTCTAGTCTAAACTCGTCGCTCTCAGAGAACGAGACAGACGAGAAGAAAGTCGTGTTCGTGTTAGGTGATAACGACAAATTAGTGGGGCTGAAGAACAAGTCAGTCGACGGGAGATCTGTCAAGAAGTCTTCCAAAGTCCACAATGAGCCCCTCATCCTGGAAGTACCAGAGAAGACGACTGAAACGTGCAAGAAGAAAGGCTGTGAGCAGGATAAACGGGCCGACAGTCCGTCGAAATGCTGCGGGCAAACGCTTCAACATTCCAAACCAATCAAACATTCCGGTTTTAAGTTCGAGTTCGATAAGTACCCTCAGATAGTCACTAATTATATGAAGAGCAAAAACTTAGAGATATTAGATAGGCACTATATTGGTAAACCGGGCAATTTGAAGTTGGATAACTTCCAGTTTGACCCCACAATCGTGCCGCCGATACAGGAGGAGCGCTGTGAGACGTGCGTCAAGTGTCAAATGCTGGAGTCGATGCTGCAGACGCCGACCAACGCTTCTGAGATGGAGTACATGAACGATATGCCTCGTCAGATCGAGCCGCAGTTCGCTAAAGAAACCATCGTTGAATCGTCTCCAGAAAGAGAGGTGTCACCAAAAACATTCGTCCGACAGCGTGAAGAGAATACAGTGGTAGTTAATATCGTGAAGTCTAAGGAAGAAGTGTGTGGACCGAAAAGGCAGGAGAGGCCTGAAAGGAGGTCGAATAAGAACAAGAGTGCGGAGCAGCTGGTGGACGTGAAGCAGGTGCTGGAGTTCCCGGCGGACGGGCTGGCGCGCGACCAGGCGCCCGCGCGCGCCGGGTACCACGCCTCGCTGCTGGGCGCTGTCACCGACCACTATGTACCTGATTTAGTTTTACAAGGTTAGTCTCTTTTTCCGTTACTTCGCTGATTTTGTCCGTTGCATTGCAGGACTAAAGATTTTGAGGCCACCCCCTCCCCCTAAATAGGCCTACTACGTATTTTGAAGGATTGACCATTTGATTGATTATTTCAAATATTCGACGAAAGCATCGATGACGGAGCCAGCCAAAATTATTTTTAAAATAATTAAAATTTAAATCGTCACTACTGTCTATCGTCTACTGCTACCTGTGATAAATGTTTTTTTTTTATGTAACATAATTCCGTTGTCATTACAGGAACAATTGCCAAACCTTGTGCGTGGGAGACGGAGCTACGTCGCGATTTGGACCTGACGTCGTACATCAACAAGACGACAGAGTCACCCGTGCAAGCCGTCGCTATCATAGGAGACATTAATACTTGGTAATTATGTAACTTATAACACATTTTTACTTAATAGAAATACGTGCACAACGTCGTGTACAAAAGTTTGCATCGAAGTACTTATGCTGAGATCTATATACAGAGCGAGCAGTAGCGTCTCATACGACAATAAACCTTACTGTACCCTAACGGCAGCGTCTGGCAGACGCCTTGGTGTCGCTTGTCTACAGCTTACTAGAATTAATTGTCCACCACCATTTAACAAAGAAGAATTTATGTAAAATAGACTTAAACGACTAGCAATTAAAACCAACGCGGCTAACGTTTAGTTGCAAACCAAGCATATCTACGTATGTAATATTGAGCGATGGGAAATAGTAATACCTGCCTTTGTGTTGTCCTCAGGGAAGTGCGTGTGATAGGCCGGGACTGCGGGTCTGGCGGCATGTCGTCACTCGTGGGCGCCATGCTGGACACACTGCCCGCCATGTGGAAGGCGAGAGTGCCTGCGCAACAGGTAACTATTGTGGTTGTTTCATTTCATACATCTCTGTGAAGTAACTATTAGCATTTTCCATGGCAACTAGATTTCAGAAAAATAAACCACCATGGATAATAGGGAAAGCTTCACAGTATATCTTTTCGTATGCAAATAAATTCCCGAATTACTACTCCGAATGCGGTCAAAATTGCACCATTAGGTATCCACGTTTTAGGGCATAAGATACGCCTTGTACGCCATTTCCAGCAGCATTCGTATTTAGGCCCTCTAACACCTAAAATTGCTAAACGTATTTAAAACATAATTTTGACATTTCACATCTTCAAACGATGGACAGAAATAGAAAATATGTATTAAATACGTTTAGGATTAAATGCATTTATTGATTTTTGGTGTAAACGAGTATTAGTACAGAATAGGATTTGTAGCGTAGCTACTTCTTTAATATATTACTTATTTAAATTGTAAGGTATATTTAGTAACGTAAGTCAGCATTGTATAAACAAACAAAAAGTAGTATTTACACAAAACGTATATACGCTATACACACTTAAATCTAATATGTAGTACAGCTAAAAACATAATTTTAACCTAATATTGAATAACTTTCTTCATAGGTCAAATAAAAATTACGACATCAGTACAAACAGATAATTTTGTTATTAGATATATTTTATTTAGTCTGTGGAACGCGGACCCGGCAACACTGAGCCATGAGTCGAGAAACGTCACTGGTCGCAAGCGCATGGCGCTCTAGCTCGTATTCGATAAACATTCGACAATAGGTATCTAGTGTGCTTATAAACTTTGATCTAGTGTTTTCAAAAGACTTGTACCTAGATGTGCTATGAGTGGAAAACTACTGACTGCCTTTCTGTGCTGCCTTTCTGTGCTCCTAATTTCGCCTTCTACCGTGCTATCTGTGTTCTGTGAACTTTACAAGCTTTTTGTACAATACAGGGTGTAAGGGACAGCCCTCCACAGACTGATGGGGTGAATTCAGTATATCATACAAGACTAATGATAATTCAATAAATTTTGTTTTTTTTTATTTTCTCATACGCAATGTATCGTTACCGTGGCAAAACGCACGTAGCGAACGGCAAGCGCGACGACGAGTTCGATAAACTCTGTAGCTAAGCAAGAAGTTAACAGCTGATTTCACGCGTCGTTGGTTAGAGTATATCAACGTCCATTGTAGGTTTTTTGATTTTAGCCGTATTATTTACATAAATGGAGTGCTGCGTACAGGGAATGTAATTTTACATTGAAATACAGGAATATTAACTAAAAAAAATATAAAAAATATATTTTTTTCCTGACAAAAATTCCGGTGGAATATGATTCAAAGGAGCTGAATGAACCCTGTCAGTTTGTGGAGGGCTGTCCCTTACACCCTGTATATCTCTTCTCTTTGTAAGCTGTTGTGTTTGTTTATTAACTACAACCCCTAACCGCTTCAGATTCAAAATAATCGAAAGAAAAAAATAACTTGACATCATTTCTTTCTTCCAGTGTATATCCTTCCTCGAAGGCAAACTCCGTGAATTCTGCGTGCTATCAAAGACCTTAGCTGACATGTTAATGTCAACTGACTTCTGCGACATCGCGACGTTGACCAAATCCCTGAACATCGATGTCAACGATGTCCCTCTACTGCTGGCAGTAGCCACCACGCACACACCACAAGTTGCCACAAGATACGGGCTCAGTTACGGATAACGTTGAAGAAACGCGTGGGAAACCACGCATTGGTTTGGTTCAGTAATCAGAGTATTTAAAAAAAGATTTACTGTTCTGCAGGCAGACGTAAAAGCTTGAATTTTTTTGAAGGTAGAAGAAAATTACTTGCAGATTTAGAAGGTATGAAGGGATTGATAATTATCTGTCGGCAAGCCTAAATTGTACCTATTTAGGTAGTATTTTAATTCTATCTATGTCTTATCTGACACTATATTGGAGAGATTGCAAGAACTATTTGTAGCGAAGAAATTACGATAAAATTCACATATTATAATAACGGTCCGTAATGCCTTAAGGGATATTGAGCGCGGTGGTGAATTTTAAACTTACGGTGCTGAGCAGAACGTTATAAATCCCAACAGTGCGATCAATATCCCATATGGCATTCCAAATTTCCATCGTCGTCGTCAATATACGCATTTTTAAATGACGTATGCCAGTATTTTAAATCTGTTCAAAGCCAAAGGTCAATGGTACGTCGTATGTTGTCGAAATTTCTTCTACTGTTACGTCTTTTGCGACGTCGCTTATGTGTCATGCTTGCGTCACGGAGTAGTAAATAAATGGAATGCCAACGTCGCGTTCAAAGTCTGCAGAAGCAGTGCGTATGTCACCTTTATAATGGTCATTCCAATACAAATGGAATGCTACACTAGACCGTACGAAGCGCCATCATACGTTTCGATACTCTTCCTCATACGTCATCTATCGGTCAAATTCTATTCTTCGAATGGCGTGTTCTTTTTTTAATTATTGTTACGCGCATCCGTTGAAAACGTCGAAGGAATTTAATGTTCAGTCTCAAAGTACACGTAAAGAGAATAAATACTTCGTAAGTCTGATTACACAAATATCTCTGCATTGCTTATATTCCTGATAGTTGTATGACCAAGTTGTATTAGATATGAGTGACTCGATAATTATAATCCGATTTATAGTATGAAAGCATCTAAAATGTAGCTGTTGTCTTGTCGGTAGCTATGGCGCAATATTCTTCTTATTGCTATATATAATAAAGTTTACAATAGAGTGGCATACTTAATCGTAAGTTGTCAAGCAAGGAATCGTTGGAACGCGGAAACTTAGCGACACGCGCAGTATTGGCTTGAAATTAGTGATTTTTCATAATACCCTGTTGGGAACCAGTAAAAGTAATTATTTGATTGTATATGTAATTTTAGAAAATAACGCTAAAATGCGTAATAATCATTAATGAATTATCATTAATAAATTATTAAACTTGCCATAATGATTATAAAGGTAGATCGATTTTTCAACTATTTCAGAAGTTAAACTATGAAATACAAATTCATGCAGAAGGAAGCGTTGCGCGGGAATCTGTGATGTTTTATTTAATTTTTGTAATATCCAATAATTTGTATTTTTGTGATTGTTACGGGCAAAGTTCACTAAACATGGAATGTGGGAGTTTACCGGTTGATGCCAGCATTGTCGTACTAAATTATGATTACCTATGAAAAATGTGTGCACACTGCCCAGTCGATGTCAACATTTCACGAATAGCGGACTTTGCTCGCAACACAGTATCTATTTTGATTGTGATAAATCTTGGAATGTTTGTAATTGTGATTTGAAATCAGTTCAGGTTTTTAAAAGGCCTACGTATAATTGTGATAGTCAATTAAATTTTATAAATTTATTTATTTATTTATACATTGTAGGCTCAAAAGCTGGCAAGATATTTTTATGGTAATATATTTTATTTGTATGAGCCGTGTTGTCGATGCACAATATTTTCAGTATAATCGCGTAGTTGTAGGAATTTGGCAGCATTCGGCAGCTAGGGAGTTTGAAAGAATACGACAAAAAATGTAATACTGCCTTTGTATTAAAAAAGTTAGGTATATTATTCTACTAGCAGTGAAGTTACCGGTTCAAAGGAACTTCGATAAAGTGAACAAATAATAATCAAGACTAAATATAATTAGAAGGGTGTGGCTGTTGTTCACCGACTAAACACTAACCTTACACTATTGCTATCTTACTCCTATGCTAAAGTAGAAAGAGATCGAAGAAATGACAGCTGTCTAAAGTTACGTTTAAAGTTGAAGATGTCTGAAAAGTTTGACAGCTCTAAACTGTCACTGTCACTGTCTCTTTTTGGATGAATAATTAAAGATAGCAAAACTGTTAGTTTAGTCGATGTGCCACAGAATCAGAACCAAAATATTCTTCACAAAATATAATACTCATATATCGATTTAATAAAATAGGCGAAGTTCCCAAACACGATACTTTCGATGCAGGAACATTCCATTGCGTGTTTTTATATCCGCTTTTTGTAATAGAGTAGAGGTAGCGTGATGGAGTATTTAGAGTTTCGTGCTTGGTGTGTTCGTAATGCCAATCGCACATATTGCTAAAGACCGTTACATGCGTAGCTTCAATTAGGTCATCCCAACTATGTTGGGGCGACTTCCAGTCTAACCAAGTGCAGCTGACTACCAGTATATTACATGGAGCGACTGCCTATCAGCTGACCCCCATAACCCAGTACTGACTGAGAGCACTGTAAAAAAAAACGACTCGTAGCGACTGCTAAAGATCTTCAAATGACAGCCGTGACCAACGGCATAACGTGCTTTTTGTGGCACGGAGGCTTGTTGAACAAAAACTCATACATCATACTCAACAAAAACAAAACAAAACAGCTACGTGTGAAGCGGTCTTTGTCTATTTAGAAAAGCATCCTGTAATTCCTAGTTCTCAAATAATTGCACCAATGTTCGTTATTTGATAAGGGACATAGTAAAGTATGACTTTTGACGTAAAACGTTTTCATTCAGTAGAAATATTATGGAGCGCTTCTTTGGATCGTAGAATTTGCATTAATTGCCAGTCTGATTAGATGTTCTTAAAATATAACAGTCACTAGAGATTTTATTGGAAATAGTAGAGATTTGTCGGATATGCATAAAAAAATTGTGTGCAATTCTGTCAAATCTCTACTAGTTTCAAGTTTCGTCGATAGAGGCGCTGATGCCGATCTCTTCTTTGAACTTATAATAAATGAAATTACATCACAATGGTAAATTTGCGAACCTGCGTGTGCGCAGCAATACATGTATTACTATAAAGTTATATACATATCCGTTTGTACCTAATCCTGTACCTACTTTTACCTGAGACTATCTTCTGTACCTAAGTACCTTGTCTGTTTCGTGAGGGTGATATGTATAGTTATTTTATAAGTTCTCATTTTTAAATAATGAGTTATATTTTTTTTATACTTTAATCTGATAATAAATTATTTTTTTTTCATATTGAAAAATGTGTTTTAAATTCTAATTACTCCTCGTTCCCAAAATCATCCATATTATCATAGAAACGAAAGGAACTCTGGTTTTAACCTTCCGGATTTCGATCTTTTATCGGCTTTGAATTATTTTTCCTGCCGAACGGCTGCCATTTTATTTTATTTTCAAAATAGCGGCCAGGCATCAAACTTGCATTAAACAATAGCTGACATCAATGCAAACAAGATTTTAGGAGACGAAATCTTCTAAAGCGTCACGTTTCCGAGATATAAGCCATCAAAGTTACAATCTTCGCCATCAGTACACACGGCGACATATCAAGCTATACATTTCCAGTATAACATGGCTTTGCTTTGTATACACTTCCCGTACAATCAGAGATCCGCTCATACTGGATTTGCATAAATTGATTGGTCGTCGTGCGTACAACATTGATTGTAGTAGCCACTCGTAAAACCAATAGCTGGCATCAATACAAACAAGGGTTGTATGAAACATAATCTTATCTCTCTAAAATGTAGGTATCCGAGTTAAGCCAGAAACAGGAAATATGCGGCTTCTTTTTTTAAAATAAAATACGCAAAAATTATAAATAACATTTTTTTTTTTTTTTTTTGTTGTAAAATATCACGTTTTACGGTAAAACTCAATGTAAAACACTCAAAACATTGTGCTGATGGATGCATTGTACGGGGAACATGGAGGTATTTAAAGTAAAGTAATAACCTTAAAATCTAGTATTTAAAAAAAAAAACTTGTGAAAAGTTGGAACTTTGATCACCAATATCTCCGTAACTAGAAGGTTCCCAGGTATGGTCCAGAAGAAAAAAATAATCGCAATGACGGGGATAACGAGTGTCTTTCGGCTTCGGTCTATTTACACCCTTTAGAATTGCGGAAGTAAGGCAGGTCACGCTTCATACAAGATTCTTCCTACTCCATAGCCACAGGAAGGAATTGACCTGGGTCTAGGACAAAGGGTAGTTAGGAACTCAATCGCGATGGACGCCCCAGTGGAATAACTTTAGGGCTACCACATGGACGAAGACGGCGGACACAAGCTAGTCTTACGTAATTAAATATCTGAAAGCATAACCTAGTTCCCGATCAAGCAAAACTCTCCTTTTGTACACGATAATTAAATTTAGGCAATTTTCGAACTACATAGCTTAGTTGTCCAAGTTAGCCGGGCTCGCCGACTCATTCCGTCCAACTTGGCTTACATTGCCCAAACTTGTCTATGAAGTTGAGTTTAAGGGTGTAAGAACTTCTGTATATAATTACGAAGGCCCTGTTTAAAAGTTGGTTACCGTCCGTTTTATCCCGAGAAGATTAACGAGTAGGTACCTATACAACATTATTTTAAGTATATGCGAAACCAGAATATAGTTTGTTCAGAATAAGTAACTGAATCGATTCCAATCATTTTTAAACCATGTTATATTTTGGCCCAAAATATTTAAACAAGAGTACAAGTTGGACACCGAGCGACACTAAGTACCTATCGCAATTATTTAGGTACCTACTGCCAAATTATTATTATCAATGAGCTCAAGACGATGCAGGAGGCGCGCGCGCGGCTGCTCTGCGTGGTGACCGCGTTTTTGTGCGGACAACCAGGTTATAGAACAAGCCTATAACTTTGTGATTTTTCATGATACAGTTTTGATATTTTGGACATAGATTCTTTACATAAAATTCTAGATACGTGTATCAGGTTTCGCATTTACTAAAACTAATCTTGTATGGTACGGTCGGTAAAGAAAGTCGAACAGCCGTGTTACTATGTTAGAAAATCTTATTACTATTATAATGGGAACGTTTGTGAACATGTTGTTTGTGAGGATGTTTGTTGTTTTATTCTTTCATGCAAAAACTACTGAACGATTTTAGATGCACACATATTTTTTATCCGTAATTAAAAATAAAGCTGTTTTCTACAAAAGTGCAATACTTACACGGTTAAAATATATGAAACGGCTGTTTTTATTTAAATTACCGATGAAAAAATTCTATAGGGGGGAGGGGTAGTTCGGAATGATGTACTGCAGTAGCGAAGGGTCAATTTTTGTAAGAGGTAAGCCGGAGTACATATCTTTAATGTGATTATATTATTTGTCTGTAGAATACTGACAGTGCCATTTTTCAAAGGGAAGCCTGTAGGAATCGAGTTGTATGGAACCTTCGCCACTGATATAGTGAATACCTGAGAAGCGTTTGTGCGTCCGTGTCTGACACCCTGTATAGTTTATAACCTGGAATAACACATAGGATACTTTTTAACCCAGTAGTAAGATACCGTCAATTACCGAACTCCACGCGGAGGATAAAACAAAAAACTGTTTTTCAGTATTCAATTCGATTCTTTTTTTTTTTTAGTTTGCCCGTATTGTCCCACTCCTGAGCAAAGGCCTCCCCCCATTCCTTCCACTTCTCACGATGGTGTGCTTCTTCTCGCCACTTCGCGAGGAAGCCATCCAATACGTCCCGCCTTCTTCTCTTCGGTCTACCGCGACCCCGTCTAGCTATTTCAGGGCTCCAGGCTTGCGATATTCGATATTCTTATTTTATATATATATTTATACATTATATTCTTATTATATATTCTCTCTCTATATATATATATATTATACAAAATAATAAAATAAAAAACCCTAAAATTTCCGAAAAGAATCCATCCTTTTCAATTTTTCTTAAACTACGTGTGAAACGGTTGTTACCGTATGATCTAAATTTTAAGCCTATTATATGAGACTGTTCTATTTGTAGATAATATGTGGATGTACTAAACATGCTGGCTCTCTTACCCCTCGAGAAATACATGCGTGATGGATATTACGTTGATACCGTACGCCTTTAATCCCCGAAGGGTTAGGCAGAGGAGCGAGGAAATTGCCATCCATTGGGCATAGACCCCGACTCCATGGTTACTACTGAGAAACTTCTGATGGAAAAACTAACACTGCCCGACCCGAAAACCGAACCCACTGACCCCAGGACCTCATGCTCAGCAGTCGCGCTTGCGACCACTCAATCAATCAATTACAAATTATTCTGGTACCTACTACAGTAACAATCGAGTTTCGTTGTTAACTGTACGAACAACTTTTATTATTTTTGGTCGGGGTTTGGTGCAAAATTAAGTATCTTTTATTTTATGACAGGAAAACGAAACTCATTTGAATTATCTTTAGGGCCGTTTGTGGCGGACGTTGTAATTTCTTTTTGTAAACAAAAACACACACACACACGCACATTAATTAACGTTTTTGTTGTTGTGAAACTGTATACGTATAATATGCTGTTATTTCAATGCATCATTACTTAAAGCCAGGGTTATTGGGTTTTTCCATTAGGAATGTCTCAGTAGCAGCCACGGAGACTGGACTTGTGCCCGGATGATCTCATGCAATAGGCTCGCCCCCTATTACATGAGACTGAAACATAACTGGTGAAATGTGCCTTACTATTAGGTATGTATGTACACCTCTGTGTGACTGTTCCTAAATTACCCTAGGCTGATAAAATTTTCGTTTTTCGTAAATCATGTCAATCATTACAAGGCCCCGCCATCCGCACGACCCTGTAAGACTCACCCGAGACTGGTCATCTTTCCACCGACTAAGAGAACTGAATTCCTTAACATGAAGAAGTCCCATCAGCCTAGGATAATTATTATAATAAAGGACTCACCCAGTAGCTCACCAACATACACACACACACTAGATTAGTCTAAACAGAGCTATTAACCCTACTATATTTAACTTATTCCATAATTATCGCACTCTTGCGACAACGCACTTGGACATAGACTCTCGGTATTCACTACGTCTCATAACTTAACTAAAATAGCTTATCTCGCCTGGACCCTATCGCGGTCTAAGCCCGGCTGCCCCGAGTCCACCACCCTTCCTCAGGCCCTAGCCATTTCTAAAAACACCACGCTTGGCTTGTTCCCATACTTTTTACAGAATTGGTTTAACGCTCTTTTTGTGCAAACGTCTCAATTGTTTTAAGAGCCCTTCGGGCGCCCAAGACCGGAGTAAATTGCAACTAGATGTTGCACTAGTATTCAGAAATGCGTTTAGAAATCAGATATTTTTATCTTTTCTTAAGAATTTGTTGAATTATTACATTCGGCCTGTCAGTTAGCTATTATCTATAGTGCCTTTCCCATTAAGTAAAGAATTTATGCGTTTCCAAGTGATGCAATATTGTTTTACAATTCAAAGGAAGAAAGGACACTTCGTTATTAATTACGGTAACTTGTCAGCCTGTCAAGCCATAAAATAGAAATTTAATGTGTTTGTAAGTGGCCCATACCGTGTGATGATTTGATATAAAAATCAAGATTAAAATATTTACTTAATAATTAGGACTACGTGATAGACAGTCACATCTGCCTAACCCTTCGGGGTTTACAGGCGTGATGTTATGTTATGTTATGAAAGTCTGGGAAATCCAGACTTATCACCGTTCCTACATTAAAGATTTTTTTTTTCTTAGATCTTAAGAAAAAACAAATATTTTTACCTACTAAGTACGTAGATACCTAAGTATTATAAGAAAACAACGACTTCTCAGTGTAGTATTTCTGAGAGTATTGTTTATTGAGATACAAAATAGGTACGTTATTAAAGTAAATAAAACCCAAAAAGTTTAATATTCTGTACAAGATTTAAGTCTTACATTTTTGCGGTATCTTAACAAAACGAATAATTTTCAAGACTAGATTGAGTCGGCAATTTATATTTATAGATTGCTTCATCAATCAGGTTTTTGATTATAATCACAGGGATTTGCTCTTCAATTTACAATTCAATGAATGACTAAGGATACTAGATACTAGTTACTAGTTATTACTAAGGAGACAGTGCTACCATGATTTTCTTTTAGATACGTAGGTACAAAGATTAAATTACACAAACCTTAATGAAAATAAGTGTTATGTTAATTGAAATAGGGTAGGTATTGGATTGTTAGCTCTAATAGATCCAGAAGTACGTTATCATAGTTATCTGATCAAAAAAAAATAACGTCCCGATTTTTATGACGTGTAACGTACCAATACTATGTAATATACTATTTGACTACAGAGTCTAGTTCTACTGTAGCCAAATAGTATGTAAGAGAGTACATATCTTTAATTTGATTATATTATTTGTCTATAGAATACTGACTGTGCCATTTTTCAAAGGGAAGCCGGTAGGAATCGAGGTCTATGGAACCTTCGCCACTGGTATATAACATAAACAAGAAAACTCATAAATGGCTAATTTTTGCCGGCGGTTTTGCTCACGTGCAGGTCGGAAATCATCCCATAGGCATGTACTACCGAGATAGATAAAAACTGTCCTAAACCAGGTCACAGTCCGTTAGCCAAATATGGAAATTGGTTCAGTCGTTACAGCGTCGAAAAGTAACAGACAGAATTTATTTAAAACGCCATAAAAATAAGATCATAAGGCCATAAGGTCCGGGGTTCGATTCCCGGGGATTCAAAGTGTTCTTAGTTTTTTCCATCAGGAATTGCTCAGTAGCAGCCACGGAGTCTGAATTTTTGTCCGGTTGATGGCAACAGGCTCGCCCCTATTACATGGGACTTAAAACATAAATCGTGAAATGTAGGTACGCTTCTGCCTAACCATTCGAGGATGATGTTATTTTATGTCATAAAAATGTCGACATTTCATACCACGACCATAATTTACAAAATTGAAACTACCACACAATAATCCCGCATTCTAACCCCGCAATGCTCACGTCCCCTCTAAGTTAATAACTAAAGCGCGCTGCGTAGGCTATTTCACTAATTAGCCTCTCGCGGCCCAACCGGGGCCCATTACCGGGATTACCTTCGCACAAAGCTTATATTTTATGAAAGGATCACTTCACTCCGTTACGACTGCGCCTCCTATATTCGTAGGTTACGTCGGATTGCACTTTAATATTGATAATGGTGCCTTTTAGTGGGAATTGGAGGCGGTTTTATGAAGAGTTTAAAAAATGAAGTCGTAGGCCGCTACGAGGGCTACGCCGTAGCAGTTCCGTAGCGACTCAGTTTAAAGTTATCTAAATTAATGGGTAGTTTAGCGGAACGAAGATGTTATTTTTATGGTTCTGTTGCCAGATGGCAAAGACAGAACCCTTATAGAGATTCGTCCCGTCCGTCTATTTGTCTGTCTGTCCGCCGTCCGTATGTCACAGCCATCATTACATTGTTTTTATATTGGTTAGTTCCTTTGTGTGAGTGTCCGATTCGCTCGTGGACGGATTTAAAAAAATATTTTGATCAAAAACAAATAAATACCTATTTCAATTCGTTTGATCTTTTAATCCATACTAATATTATAAATTCGTAATTGTTTTTCTGTCGATGTTAATTTACAGGTAGATCAGGATTACGAAATAAAATACAAAAAGTATTTTATTTTATTTCGCGGTGTATATTTTATATTTTAATAATTTCCGATATCCATGCAGGCGTAGCCAAGGGCAAAAGTGAGTTTAAGCAGTCCACGTTTGAGTAAAAGCAATCTGTTTGAAATAATGTATCGCTTTCGCATTAAGTTTAATGTATTCTGTTTTTACAGTCGCTAGCACATCAAGCTACCTGAACTGTCAAATTTTCCCAAACAATCTTGAACCTAATGCTTTAGCGATAAAGTTGAAAATCTATTAAATAAATTTGACAGATTGTAGTATGTAGCTTGATGTGCTCAGTCTGTACTGTGTAGTACAGACTTAGCACATCAAGCTCTGAGAAGTGATGAACTTTAAACTTGGTTCATTCAAAATTCTATTTTTCTGCCCAGAATACGTATGAACTCCACCCAGCATCCTTCATACAAGTATGTAATAAAATATTCCATTACAGTAATTTAAAATTTTTATTGCGTACCGTCGGGCTTTCTAGCTAACCGACAGAAACACTATGGACGGAGGATTTACGAGCTTTTTATAGCTTCGCTTACATCCCCGCTGAGGTAATCTCGTGTGATTATGTAGAAATATAGCTCTTAATGTAAGTGTGTTATGTATGTCTTTACATTATATGGCTCGTTGAGTGACTTGTTGAATGGCAATAAATGGGATAATTTGTGTAATATCGCATGGATATGGTACTTAGGTATTTGATTACATAATGTGATTGGGTCTATACATAAATGGTTGACAAAAAACTAGCTAGTTGTTCACTCCACAATTATTTCATATTAAAATATTTATATTATAATATTTTTAATAATATACCTATATAATATGTATATTTATTTTTATAAAAACATATTTCTTTTATTTATTTATATACACATTTGCTACGTTTTTAAATATTTCTTTCTAAAATAATATTACAACAAAAACATCTTAATTATCATATTATTTTTTATTTATTTAAATTATTATTTTAGACTAGCTTATACCCGCGGCTTCGCCCGCGTTGAGTTCGGTAATGATAATCTGTAAAAAAAATCTATCTCTGTGCCAAATTTCATCCAAATCCGGTCAGTAGTTTTTGCGTGAAACAATAACAAACATCCATTAAATCCTCACAAACTTTCGCATTTATAATATTATAAGTAGGATTGACCAAGACTGATAAAATTAGAGACCGATTTTTAAGTACTTACTACTTATTAGTAAGTTGTAGGTATTTATTTTAATTCAACAACTCTGAAATCGAGGAGACCATCTTAAAATCCTGCAATCCATTAAAATGTTTCGAAGATGAAAACAATGTGAAAATGAACAGTTGTTTTTTTTTTCACTTCACCTTGACCCTCTCGCAAAATCTCTCAGATAAGATTTTTCAATGATAAAACCAACTTCCTTCATGCACAATTGCACATCTTCTAATGAAAAAACTCCTTAATCCCGACAACAAAAGACAAAACCATAATATCTTATAAAGAATTCGTTATAAACATTTCCACGTACGACTATTACATATTTACCGGCGTACAGTCAGGACCACGAATATCTATACGCTCACAATAATTCAAATGCAATTTAAGCAATTTTCTTTTGTCATAACGATAGCTTAAACGTAACATAACATCACGCCTGTAATCCTAGAGGTGTACCTAATAGTACACCTACATTTCACCATTGATGTTTTAAGTCCCATGTAATAGAGAGCGGGCCTATTGCCGTCAACCGGTCACAAATCCAGACTCCGTGGCTGCTACTAAGAAATTCCTGATGGAAAAATCCAATAACACTTTGCCTGACCCGGTAATCAAACTTAGAACCTTACGATAACAATTAAAAGCAATTTTTATGTATGATAAACAGTCTCATGGGTACCCCCATGGGAATAGGGCGTGAGTACGAAATGCCATCTGCTACGATATTTACATACTCCTTTTTCTTCGTCCACGTTCATACATCTAGACATACACGCACCCCAGTTGCGAGTACTACCCACTTGACCTTTCTGAAGAACATCACCAATAAGGTCAGTGAGATAAGACATGTTTCATGATAAAATGTGTTCCTAGTGTTAGGGTAACTAGGCAAGCCATTGAAGAGGTCTTTGTCCAGGCGTCGAACAGTTCAGGCTAAAAAAAACAAAATGAGCTTTAAAATACCATGTTTGTAAAGTAACAACATAAAATTGCATTATCAATTAAGTACTTAGTTTTATATGGTATAAGCCATTTTAAGATATTCCTTTGTTAATTATCCATACATATAAGATAAGCAGTTATAGTTAGTTACTTAAAACGTAATATAAGTAAAAATTAAGTGTCCGCACTAGTAAACATTGTTTTATATAGTTTGTTCTGTTCCCACAGACAAACCGTAAAAAAGGTTTTGTGCCCCTTCTTAAGTTAATATTTTTATAAACTTTGTCTAGATAAATAAATAATAATAATAATACAGGAGAAGAAAATCACTGTTAATATTTGCTATTGCTCACATATTGCTGCTTGTGACTGTATCTCCCCAAAACAATCCAATTAGTGAAGAGCTCGAGCATAACTTTTTCGGCACTCAACCCTCCGCGGCGGCTCGTAACCGCAGAAATACCTGCGTATGAAATAATCTCACATTCTCGTATTGTTATGAAATATTCTTTCGCTGCGGTTTGCCCTGGTTCCGTCCGACCCTCAACTTCGTATTTAATATTGTAGTGAAGGGCGTCCTTCTACCTGTCAATTTTAAAACAGCTGGGTCGGTAGGTATGTGATATACCCACTAAGTAGATTAAGAATAGGTTTATTATAAATACTTTAAAGTTATTGACTTTAGAGATACATTTTGGAATAAGATTTACGTTTCCATCGACTTAAACTCAATGCTAAAAGAACACACAGTAACGGAAGCGAAGTCACGGGCACAGCTAGTTGTGAAATTGAAAAAAATGCTTGTCAACAGTCAAGAAAACGTTTTCACTATATACGCGTGATTTGTCGCACAAATATCCATAACATTGCAAAAAAAAATACCCGAACTCCATTACTAATAAAATGCACGAAAAAGGTGAAAATACGTAACTTTTCATCCCCTTTCATCTTCAGACAGCAGAGAATAATATGCACATATTATAACATGACAACCCCTTCTTGCGACACAGAAGTCCATCTTAAATCATGTCAGAAAAGTGCACGATCCAATAAATTCCTGCCATCGAGAATAGAGAAGGAATGGCTATACATAAAACTTGGTGAAGTAGTTTGTGATTTATACCTATTTTGCATACGATTTATAGAGCAATAATAATACTATTGTCATCTGATAGGCGGAAGTAGCCCACAGTTGGTCAGAACAATAGACACAACAGTACATTACCTAGTTGTAAGTCTGTTTGCTGAAGAACCTACCTATTCCCCTACCTATTCCAAGCAAAACTAAAGGAAAACCAAAAGAACAACCAGCATAATGATGGATTTATTAACCCTTAATAGGTCGTGTGGGGTATCACACATCCTAGCGCATACGAAAAGGCTTAGAACTTTTTAAAGTCTGAATTTTGAGCGCTGAAGTTTCCATTAGCTTCATAAAAACACGTGTCCTTTATGATCAAGTATCGAGCATAATCATTATTTTGCATATATTTCATATTTAATTTATTTGATCGGGGTGTCACGCACCCCACGCGCGCGCCCTTTTAAGGGTTAAGAGCGTTAACGACTTCATTTCATACAAACTTTCAAGTCCTGTTTTTTTCGAAATTGACTGAACCGATTTTAATGAAACTTCTGTCTAAAAAGTTATCAAAAACATTTTCGAAAAATAGTGATACAGGTAAATTAGACCGACTTTAGATTTTCCATAGAAACAGAAATTTCCAATTAACTTCTTTTTTTAAACAGACATTTCGAAAATGTTCTCTGATAACTTTTAGACTTATGTATCCTGCTTATGCGTATTAAGATTCATTAAAATCGGTTCAGTCATTTTGAAAAAAAAAGGACTTGAAAGTTTGTATGGAATGCCGTAAGTCGTAAACGCACATAAACCAATTTCAGACGCTTCACTTTATTTTCATTTTTGACTTTCATCCGAAGTGTACATCTGAAAAATTAATCTAAATTTCAAAAATGTACTGATCCAACTGTACGGGATTTCGGCAGATGACAATAAAATAAATGAAAGAAAAAAATTTAGTTCCATTTTGTATAGGGAATGAAACAAAAATGACCAGTCGCCCAAATGAACCGTTGACACGAGTGAAGCGTCTGCTATTGACATTACCAATAGCGGGGAACATACCCCGATCCCGTGACCTACATGTGAGGTTATGCAACCGAAGCCTGGGGGCCTGGAGGCCTGGCTAATCGAAGTTTAATTTACGTGGAGTAACGGGGGGCATCCATTGTTCGAATGTGCGGTGTGTGACATCCAGTAATTCTGCGCGTATTGTCGTGGAGAGATAGGTAACCTGTTGTACTTATTTACATTGTGAAACAAAAATTTGTGTATACCACACAAATTCTTGTTTCTTAACAACTAAAAAATCCGACTACTGAAAAATCACGCTCTAATTAAATTCAGAGTTTACAAGGTAAAATCGACTCCCCCTAAAATGTAGCCCATGTTACCCGGGCCATAATAACGAACCAATAGACATCTTATTCATCAAAATCGGATGAATAGTTTAGGCGCTACGTAAATACAAACATACATACATAGACTGCTAAAATTATAACCCTTCCTTTTGGCTTCGCCGTAGTCGGATAAAAATGTGATAATGTGTATAAATCGCCTATCGAAAGTAAGTATTACTGATGTAGGACACTGGAGTTCGCTATCAAAGTATGTCAGATAGATATTTAAATTATTCTTTTCTGACATGGGCAGACAGTTTGTGGTGGTATACAACATTAGTTTTAGTATATGCGAAACCTGATACACGTGTCTAGTATTTTTATGTAAAGAATCTATGTCCAAAATTTCAAAACTGTATCATGAAAAATCACAAAGTTATAAGCTTGTTCTGTTACCTAGTTGTCCGCACAAAAACGCGGTCACCACGCAGCGCGCGTCTCCAGCGTCGTCTTGAGCTCATTGATAATAATAATTTGGCATTAGGTACCTAAATTATTGCGATAGGTACTCAAAGTCGCCTCGGTATACAACTTTTAACTTTTTTAAATATTTTCGGGAAAAAATATAACATGGTTTAAAAATTATTGGAATCGATTCAGTTACTTATTCTGAACAAACTATATTCAGGTTTCGCATATACTAAAAATAATTTTGTATAGGTACGATACCCGCCCAGATACTATCCGTCTCTGTTTGACGCGGGAATGGTAGCCATCAACACGATAGAACTTAGATGTAAGTGTGCGTTGTCGATGCACTACTATTTACTACTAAATAACAAAATTGAAGACGTGACTACTTTAGCTCGTTGTTCATTGTTTGCTCCGGACCAACTTCGGTGGTCGCGGGTCTGTGCCTTGCGACGCCTGCTCACGGCTCCCTCTGTGCGTGCGTACCCAAACTGCTCGATATGCCCACAGCGCAGGCGATGAATCTACTTAGTGCCCTGATTGGTCAGGAGCCGGATCTAGGTTTACGAGTAGCAGTAAAGCTATGCTTAATTATTGAATACAATTGTTTAGTAGCAGTAGTAATTTTAGTTAGTTAGTATGTTGTGCTGTTACCTACATATCAAATAGAGTGGACTTTTAGCACCTCATTAAAAAAGCGTGGCCTACCTATATTCGCCAGCAAAACTCCACGCTACACTCAAATTAATTGGGAGAAGTTAATTGGCGTATCCCTCCCCGATCGGCAGGGAAACTTGAGGCCTTAGGAGTGAAAAATGCTTCCATGTACTTAGGAAGTAATTAAAAGAACTAAAACATTAATTTTGACAAGTAAAATATTGTTGTTGGACTTATTCTATGGTGATACTGACTTATACTGAGTGCCTATCACCATATAGCGATATACCTTTATAACGATAGTTTTTGGGCTACTTTCATCCTACAAACACAAACATTTTGGTATTTATTTAATAACATTTCCTGCCTACTGTGATTTAGAAATGTTACTGTTTCAAACCCAAATGTATGTTATAAAATAAGGCGTTTTTTTTTCTTTACCCCATTCATGGGTTAATAAACCAGGCATGTGCTGAACCTTGGCTCAGCACATGCCAGGTTTTACCAATAACAACTAGTAAATGTTGTGTGTGTAAATGATGAAGTAATTGATTAGGTAAACATTTGAGTAACTAGTCTTGGTTCTTGCATAATTTTAAATCATTTTCAAAGTTGTGTGATTAGCTTCTCATAAATGCATGCAGCTCAAACGCAGCCTCATCTTATGTCTCATCTCTAAGATCAACATCAGATTAACAAGGTACAGTCTGCACTCAGCGTCGTATCGAACTCGCTAACAAGAACACCCGAGACATCGATCTTAATTAGAAGATAGATTAGACATCCAACTGGGTTGGATGTGAGTCTGTAGGTAATGCATTTATCTTGTACCAGTAACTACAAACGATCTCTTGGCAATTTACCGAGAAATACTGGTTCTGAGAATGTATCCTATAAATGCTAAATGTTTAGTTTTAGCTTCGATTGAAAGTTCTAGGGAAATTAGTACATAAGAAGAAGTCTGAAAATGGCGCGGGTGACTAAATAGTTCCGTGGTAATCGGTTGGCTTGGTATGGGCATGTGATGAGGAGGAATGAGGAAAATGTAGGAGTATGAATGTTAATGGGTATAAGAGTAGAGGAAGACCAATAAAAAGATGGATGGACTCCTTGCAGGGTGATATGGCTAAAAATAATGTAACTGTTGAGATGACGAGTAATAGAGAAGTATGGAAGAAGAAGACATGCTGCGCCGACCCCGAATAAATCGCCCGACGGCACGGACGAGCGGTGTCGTGTTACAATCGTCTAACATCCATATGAGCCGCCATGCTTGCTTGGTAAAAGAGAATATAATCTAACAGAGCATAGCTTCCCCCTGTTTCTGCGAAAACAACATAAACTTGATTGAATATTGCTTTTATATCTTGTATTTTATACCACAACCGCCGTAAACCCTCGTACTAACTGGACTCTGGATCGAGCTACAGTAGACATAGTACTACTAACATACAGTGTTCCAACTCCGAACAAAATGATCGTAATCTGCTGACACACACATGTGATACGTTTACATGGGTTCTAAGCGTAGTTTAGGTAAAAGGTTATGCGTGAGTAAGTCGGTATTTTTATTTGTAGAACATAGGCAAAAGCCATTGCCATTGGCCATTTGTGTTATAGCGGTCATAGTAAGTAATAAACAATCTGTGAAAATAGGTGTGTACATATTACGGTTTAAAAAATACAATCGTGTGAAAGACGGATGAACAGATAGCGGAACTTTAGTAATACCCGTTGGCACCTTTTGGCAACGGAATCTTAAAATGGACCATTGGTTTACTGCTTATCTCTATACTGGACCAAACGCCAGCGAAGCGGATTATTGCAAGATGCGCCGTTGTAATCCCATTTTATGCGGCTGGTCCGTGTTATTGATATCGTGTGCGATAAAGTGGATTATACTTGAATTGTGTACTGTATCTACATATTCGTTTAATGTAATTGCAAATCTAATTGTTTGCAACTTTATAGTAGTATTTTTGATTGCTGGATCGATCGATTTGTGAGAGTGTCTAGTTTTCATACGGATATTTATGACTGTACTTAATAATAATATGGTAACTGAGGTATTTAACAACCAGTCTTACCAAGGGGTATCGTATTACCCAGTACTAACTGGGTCGTGGAGGTCAGATAGGCAGCCGCTTCATGTAGAATACTGGTATTCAGCCGCAACAGGGTAGACTGAAGGCCGACCCCAACACAGTTGGGAAAAAGCTAGGCGGATGATGATGGTGACGTATCTACAACATCAGTCTCTTGTCCAAGAATTTTGTTCAGATTATCTATTTGATCATATTCACATAATTTAGGAGCATTTATGGTACGATTAAAACCGACCTAAACATGAATCAATACTTAACTTGCGAAATGTGGGTGTACTATTAGGTACACCGCTGCCTAACACTTCAGGGATTACAGGCGTGATGTTATGAACCTTGGATAAATCCAGCTTGATGGTCTAAGTCACCACGTAAGAGGTATAGCCCTTATTCTGTTACTCTCTTTATCTATACTTAATATTATAAAGCTGAAGAGTTTGTTTGGATGAACGCGCTAATCTCAGGAACTACTGGTTCGATTTGACAAATTCTTTTAGTGTTGGATAGCCCATTTATCGAGGAAGGCTATAGGCTATATAACGTCACGATACGATCAATAGGAGCATGAATAAAAAATGTTGTAAAAACGGGGAAAATAATATTTCAATAATAATTTCACGCGGACGGAGCTTGCGGGCAACAGCTAGTATGTTATAAGTATCCTTAGAAACTGGTGTACATCGAAGAATAACGTTTCGCTCTACTTTAGCGTGCCTCTAGCCCTCCCAAAGGGATATCGTGTGTCGGGTATTAGGTTATCATTCGATTCAATTGATCTTAGCTTCTCCCTAAAGAATGGAAGTTTCAAATTACTTTATCTTATTCTTAACATTTTTGTCATGGAAGTCACTCGACGAGGAGTTTTGGTGTAGTTTGTTAGGGAGTAAAAATATCAAGTAAGAAAATATAAATCCAAATTATGTACTGCTTACCTAATGGTCGTTGTTAAGTATATGAGTACACAACGTATTTATTAGACTCATAGTTAATTTATTTGTCAGAAACATGAGTATGCGCACACTAAGCATGCAAGATGTTAAGTACATTGCAGAAAGGATCACAGTCATGTTTTACCTTTACGGCGTACAAATATGTATTATAATAACTTTTGATCAAATATAAAATTAATTGTAACTGTTAATTATTAAAGATATAAAAAATTAAATTAATTGAACTTAATTTGTCAACGATTGCAATAAATTACATTTGAATAAAATATAGGTACACCATAAGTATTTCAAATATCAATTAAACAAAATTAGAAGATCAATTATTTAAAAAAAAAACAATTAATCCAGATGTCAACTCTCAACGACTCGCACAGGATAAAATCACAAAACCTAATTAAATAAAAAGAGAACAAAAAATACATTAAAAATAAGCTTATGTAAGACATATATTAAACTGAACTGGTCCTGTATGAGGCCAAAAGTCCTCAGCATGATGCTGTATCATCTACAAAATGTCACAGCGCTGATATTCTGATAGGGCCTGACATAAATATCATAAACCTACCTATTGCACAGTAAGTCGGTATTTATAAATGACTATTGAACTATGAGAAAAGCTCCTGATAAAACAGCAAAGATAAACGACCACCTACTTAGAAAAGTAAAGAAAGAAGAAAATTTAGCACTAGAACGATTTGCATTTGTAAATCGTTTTCAACTTGTTCTTTGGAGGTGTTCCATCGGAAAATGTATAATTAATTACTTACTTAATTTTGAAAATTTGAAAACTTCATGATTTTGAAAATCTAATGAATGAAGAGAATGAATGGAGCGGTGTGCTTAAAGAGGTACAAGTAAATTTGGGTTTGGTGAGGGAAATTAGCATGGATGAAGTGAGGAAGGCCGTTCAAAGTATGAAAAATGGAAAGGCCATGGGCCCTGATGAAATACCAGTAGAAGTATGGAAGTGTTTAAAAGAAGACGGATGTATGTGGCTGACTTTATTCTTCAATAAGTTGTTGCATGAAGAAGCGATCCCACAAGAATGGTGCAATAGTTCGCTAGTGCCCATCTTCAAGAATAAAGGTGATGTGCAGGACTGCAACAACTATCGGGGGATAAAGCTCATGTCACATAGTATGAAAGTATGGGAGAAAGTGATAGAGAAAAGAATAAGAGAGGAGAGTAAGATCACCCAAAACCAGTTTGGGTTCATGCCAGGTCGAGGAACAATGGACGCCACTTTTGCACTCCGCCAATTGTGCGAGAAGTACAGGCGTGCACACAAAAACTTGCACATGGTGTTCATTGATCTGGAGAAAGCGTATGATAGGGTACCTCGGGATGTGTTGTGGTGGGCCTTGAAAGAGAAAGGTATACCTGGGAAGTATGTAGAGTTAATTCGTGCTATGTACAGCCAATCTTGTACCTACGTCCGGTCAGCTGCTGGCAACACCGATGAGTTCAGTGTGGCTGTAGGCTTGCATCAAGGGTCGGCTTTAAGTCCTTACCTCTTCCTGTTGATTATGGACGCTTTGACGTCGGACATACAGGAAGAGGCACCCTGGTGCATGCTGTTTGCCGACGACATTGTTCTTGTCGGTGAAGATGGACCTGAGATCCAGAGCAGATTGGAGAAATGGCAACAGAAGCTGGAGAATGTTGGGCTAAAAATCAGCAGAACTAAAACAGAATACATGTTCTGCGATTTCGGCGGTCTCTCCAGTTCTGGAGCCATAGCGCTAGATGGCGCGTTTCTTCCTGTCTGCTCCGACTTTCGGTATCTCGGTTCACTCGTGCAAAGCGATGGCGAAATAGATCGTAGTGTAAAGCACAGAATTAACACGGGATGGATGAAATGGCGGCAGGTCACGGGAACAATCTGCGACTCCCGCATTCCCCTTAAACTTAAGGGGAAGATTTATAAAACAATGGTTAGACCTGCTGTCTTGTATGGATCAGAATGTTGGGCCACAAAAGGGATGAATGAAAGGCATTTGCATGTGGCGGAGATGAGAATGCTAAGGGGAATGTGTGGTGTTACGCGAATGGATAAAATAAGAAATGAGTATATAAGAGGAAGTCTGAAAGTGGCGCCGGTGACTGAAAAGTTGTGTGGTAATCGGTTGTCGTGGTATGGGCATGTGATGCGGAGGAATGAGGAAAATGTTGTGAGGAAAGTTTTGAGTATGAATGTGGATGGGTATATGAGTAGAGGAAGACCAAAGAAACGATGGATGGATTGTATAAAGAATGATATGGCAAGAAAGGAGGTGTCGGATGAGATGACGAGTAATAGAGAAGTATGGAAGAAGAAGACATGCTGCGCCGACCCCAAATGAATTGGGATAAGGGCAAGAGAATGATGACTTAACATAGTGAAGTTTGTATAATACATTATTATTAGGGTTCTGACGCCCTAATGGGCGTACACAAGCTACATGCGCAACTAAGTAGTGCTTCTTTTTGTACACCTTAATTGTATAAACAAGCTTAAAAAAAACAAATTTTTAAATATAGGTGGGGCGTCATTTGTTTCGTATTCTTCTCAGCAAACCCTTTTATTTGATACCCATATCTGGGGATCCTATTATGACTAGTCTGCCATTTTTGAGAGTCCGCCATACTGGATTTAGAATGACGTCACTTAGGTAACCATGCACTGTCATCCAAACTGAGGGTGTACACATAAACAAACAGGTTTCCGTTAGGGCGGGTCGGTACCGATCGGTGCAGGTATTCATTTCTATGTTATCTTATGCGCTCACTTATAAAGAAACAGGTTTAAACTTGTCGGTGCCGATTACCAGGAACGAGTCATATGGTCAATACGGCCAAATTTGCCTGTTTCTTTATACAAGTTAACCCTGCACCGATCGGTACCGACCCGCACAGATTTATTTGTACCGGAAACCTGCTTATTTATGTAAGCACCCTAAGCGTATATGCAAAATTTCAGCTCAATTGGATGGGGAAAACTGTTTTCAATTCAGTAGCAAGATTTGACATAAACAAACATTTCAAGTTAAATAAAATGCGCAAGGCCCTGAGATGAAAAACCGACACTAGACATACTTCACCATTCACAATCCATTTATCAGCAACGTCCATCAATAGGAACACTAAAAAAGTCTCAAACAAATTCTGGTCTAATGGCACGCAAAACTTTAGTAAAAGAGCTAGAAATAAAAAAGCCTGCCCCACTAAACAGGCGGTAAATAAAAAAAAAGAAGAGAAAAAATAAAAGAGCGCCGAGTTTCAATGACACGGTTAAATATGAAAACTTTGCAATGTTTCAGTGAGTCGGCCGGAGTTTGGTTTATGACCGCGTCCTATATTCATGGAGAGACAGTGTGTTACATGAATTTGTAAGAATTGTAAAATCTTATCGTTTTACATAGGTTTTTTAGGAAAATGTAGTTGAAACTAGACAAAAATGTTGAATGTTTAGAAATATGTAATTAAATCTTACTACATTTAGGGATTCTCTCACAATGTTCTGATAAGCACGATTTACCAACAAAATTATTAGAGAAAGGGCTTTGAGAATGATAAAATCCAGCAAATTGACGTAATCTGCCAGATGCAGTGGATACGGCCAAACAAATGGATTGGCGGTGTGCCTCGCGGAAAAGCGGTGAGCGCCGCTCGTCAGCGCGGTCGGGCGGTGTACGAGTGTTAGTCATCAACGCATTCATTAAAGCCAATGCACTTCACCGCCCGGCCGCGCTGACGAGCGGTGTCACCCGAGTTTCACCTAACGATTACTTTCAAAATACTTGGAAATGCGACAGAAAAGCGTAATTGGGGCCGTTTTAAAAGAATTTCCAATATTTTTTCTTTGCAACTCCTAACTAAGAAAATCATGAGTTCAAAAGCGCGCTGCATTTAGAATGGTAGTAAACAGATTATTCATTTCTTTTCTAGCTTTCTGACATCTTTCCTTATTACTTTACACTTAAAATGCAATAAATCTAAACTGACAAAGAACAAGAGAAAGTTAAACAAAGAAGGCAAACTCTGGTCTTTAATAAATGCTTAAAGTATAACAATAAAAGGTCTGGCAGAGTGATTTATATTGCACCCGGGTGCAGGGAATAAATTACCTCTTGCTTTAGCTGACTGACAACGGTGCTGAAAAGTTAGCTTGGAATTAGTTCTGTAATGGAAATGCTATGCGGGATTATGGAGGCCAGATGCAGCTGAAAATGTTACCAATCTATGCGATGTGTAGATTTTGGGCCGTGAATTGTGGTGTATGAGACGATTGCTTACTACGATCCATGGTCAAGTCTTCTTTTTTATCGTATGTTTAGTGCCTAATCTTTTGTCAGAGTTTTTATGCCACCCATGGGCTCTGATTTGGCTTTACATGCTGTCAAGAAATATCTCTCAGGCATGTTGGTTTCCTCACGACGTTTTCCTTCACCGAAGCAAGAGATAAACAATACTTACATGAATCCAAAAAACCAGGGTTAGTGAAAACTATTCTAGTGGTTGATGGAAACGAACTAAAGAAAGTGTTAATGTGGGTGAGTATAAGCGTAGAGGAAGACCAAAGAAACTATGGATGGACTGTCTGAAGGATGATATGGCAAGAAAGAAGATGATTAGATGACGAGTAGTAGAGGAGTATTGAAGAGGAAGACATGCTGCGCCGACCCCAAATGAATTGGGATAAGGGCAAGAGAATAATGGTGATGTTGTTGGAAACGGAAAGATTATGGCTTATCAGTTTTACAAACAAAGGTTATATGTTTATGTTGATAGATTGCAATCTAGCAGGTGGCATACCTGATGGTAAATGGTCACCATCGGTAACGGACAGTTTTAACATCATTCAAAAAACCGGCCAACTGCGAGTTGGATTTGCGCACCGAGGGTAACGTATGAACTTGTAGGTTTTTTTTATATTAAACTACATATTTACGGTTTTCAGATTATTTCCTTTACATGCTTGACATGTAAAAGAAAAAATCTGAAAACCGTGAATAAATCCGAAACCGAAACCATTGCTTCTTGCCAAATTGTATCATTCTAGGTCAACGGGAAGTACCCTATTGGTTTTCATTCCTTTGTGTAATTGAAAAATATGCGAAATAAACGGTCATATTTATTTATATATTTATTTATTTATTTAAACTTCATGTACAAAAGTGGTACATAGGCGGACTTAATGCCACAAGGCATTCTCTACTTGTCAACCTTTGGGTCAAATAGGATAGCATTGTGATAGAGTACAAAAAAATAAATAAGAAAAAAAACAATTTGTTAACATAGATTGATATACATAAATAGGTACATACCAATACACATATCTTTTGATCACGTTGACATTTTCACTGCTCCAAGGGGTAGCAGACCGGAGTATTTGATATTAACTTCAGTTCCTGAGAAAAAGGGGTGTTGACAGACGGACAACAGACGGACAGACGGACAACAAAGTGATCTTATAAGGGTTCCATTTTAGCCGACTAAGGTATATAACCCTAAAAAAAACAGATATCGTACCTACTTTTCAGCAGTAGGTGAATTACCATTTTGGTGAATAGCCAATATGCTGAAATCAATAAGCATTGATTGTAGAGTCCAAATCATCGGCCTAGCCTTTCTCTAATGTTGGGTCGGCTTCCAGTCTCACCGGATGCAGCTGAATACCAGTATTCTACATGGTGCCGATGCCAATTTGACCTCCACAACCCAGTTAGAACTAGCTAATACGATACCCCTTGGTAAGACTGGTTGTCAGATTTTTAGGGCCACTGACTACCTAACGACTGTCAAAGATCTACAAATGACAGCCGGGACCAACGGCTTAACGTACTTTCCGAGGCACGGAGGAAGCTCAGTATGAATACCGTCACAATACAATTACTAAACAATTAATAAATAATCAAGGACATTTTTAATACACAACCAATGTTGTTGACACGCGCTTTCCTCTTTTTTGTTTTGCACTTTTGTTTAATCACTCTAGTTTATTTTATTTTTTTGTATGCAGATCTGCTTCTCTATTTCTCATATTTAAGTATCTATTCACTACCACCATTGACACAAAATATAAAACTGCTTTACATCCGTAACCTCACTAATTTCAGGTCCAGTTGAAATCTAGCGTCGGGCACTAGTTGTCCGGCATTTTGCTGAACTGGCCCTATTTGGCGCAGCCGTGAGGCACACGGTGTCACACTATTTTTTTTTTTTGTTGTTGTTTAGATTTAAGTTTTTTAATTATTTTGTTTTTTATTTGTTATTTTTTTTTATACTGTGTGCACTTATGGCATGTGCCAAATAAATATGTTTTCTTTCTTTCTTCTTTCTATGTACTGGGCGGTCACCCATCACCTAGGCAAGCACGGTTTAACCTAAAGATTGATCCGAGCGGCTGTTATTATTTAGCCACGAGCTCCTCGAATACCTGATTGTAGAGTGCCTAGTCAATTTGTTTTAACTACATTTTAAAACTTAACCTTTTTATTTGCGCTGCGTTTGTATCGGAAAAACATTACAGTCGCCAGTTTTTTTTTGATCTCGTTAAAAGTTTTTCTTGTTTGATTTGTTCAAAGTTACTGCGCAGTAAGCTTTCGTTTTGTGTTTTATTTTACAAGCATCGGTATTGAAGCAATAACTAGATCCACTTATTTATTTTAAATCGACTTAAAAATGGATTTCAATTTATGTTTGATTGATTTTTCTTAGTTTTTAATTTATTGACTATAGTCATTGAATCCATTTGGACTTAGTATTTGTGAATTTTTTTATTTTTCCGGACGTGTGTGGATAAATATTTAAAATCCACCCGTGTAAAATAAATTGCATTTTGAACCTAATCATAGTGCGATAAGAACCAGTTTTCGAAAAAAGTGTATTGAAAAATAAACAAAATTTAGCCTGTACTCCCCGGAGGTGTTCCTAATGGCAGAAAATCAAAAAAATCTACAACCTTCCTAAGGGCAACGGATAAATATGAACAAAAATAATATACTGGATATGAAGAAAATCAAAATATATTTATTTCCCATAGGCCTACATGGGCACTTATCGTCGAGAAAAGGTGCACGGTTCGGGTCCTACAAAGAAAAACCGGCAAGAAACCGCATGGTTACTCTTTTAAAATTATTCGTTGTGTTTTGACTTAAGTACCGTATGTCGTACCATCACGAGAGTGGAAATAAACTAGCAAAACATACAGATCTACCCTCATAGATAGTAAATATTTAATATATTATTTTAACTTATTACATTTCCCGAGATTTAATAATCGCACCGCTTAAAAACCTTCCCGGAAAATTATGCTTCCTATAATACGAACCACAAATCCTGCCCGTAAGCTGCTTAGTCATACTATAAAACGTCTTCCGTACTTCCGTTAAATGACGGCCTTATTATACGGCGGATTAGTCAGTCGTGCCACGTCCGCCATCTAGTTAAGACGTCCCACACCGAGCGTGCCGGAGACGGTGCTGACTTAAACATTAAAATGTTGTTTTAGTTGTATTTACGTTATATAAGAGTTGGATAAGAAACTTAAATGCCAACTAAATACTTGTTTTATTTTTGTATGAACACCAAAACTTGTGTAAATTAAACGAATTATCTATTAAAAATCTTGACCCATACGAAAAATACGCGCCTTGGATGCGGAGTTGCAGACACTAGCCCGATATAAAAAACAGCGATCTTGATATCATAGAAGATAGACGTAATAACAACGTTATAAAAATAATGATTATGAAAATAACATATTGCCGAAAATAGACTACGTTAACGAGTATTCAGTTACGGAGCAAATCTTTCAGATATTATGTTTATTAGAAAACCTTATTGACAAACAAGATCTATTTATGTCTATATTTTCTATACCATTATTAATTAAAATAGAATCCCCGTTTCTGTAAAATGTGCTCTATAACAGCGGCAGAGTATTTAATTTCATCATCATCATTTCAGCCGAAAAGTCCACTGCTGGACATAGGCCTCCCCCAAGAAGGGGGGTTTTGCCATAATCGCCACGCTTGACAGGCGGGTTGGCGATCGCAGTATGGTTGTTGTAGAATCAGAGAACGCTGCTGCCCATTCTCTGGTAAGTCCCTTAGTCGCCTCTTACGACACCCACGGGAAGATATGGGATGGTGCTATTCTTTACGTCCGGACACCATACAGAACCGGACACCATACAGAACAGAGAACAGAGTATTTAATTTGAAGCCTTGAAAATTTTTCCAACGGTCGTAGTGTGAAAAGAATTCATTGGGGCAGGGCCGCTCTCATTTCGCTCAGTTTTCGGTCGACTTTTACTTTACAAAGCAATTGCAACAGGTTGCGAAGTAAAGATTTTCTTTAAGCATGTACTTATGTACTTACTGTTTTGGGAAAGTGTGTCGGGTAGAATATATGGCTGTTTATATTATGTTGATATTATTTTCGTCGTTTTATTTTGTTGTTTCGGAGATACTGCTCTTTTATAGTGATTGGTTGGTTTATGGCTCTGATGATTTGATTGATTTATTGTGTTTGAGTGGGGCAAATAAAACTAAAGCGACCTTTTTTTGTTGCTAGGTACATGTTTCTTTACTAGGTAGGTTTAATTTCAATTAATCTTCAAGACATTTGCAAGAAAAAAAATCTCGTTGAAAGACTACAAAAAGACTTGTTAATGTTAGCTTCATAAATAAACCGAAAATAAATATTAATAACTTTTAAAACTTATTAATATTTATTTTCGGCAATTGGTTTTTTTTTTGCTCAAAGGAAAAATTCTTATATTTTTAAAAATAAATAAATCCCCATTCAAAGATTTTCGAAAATTCGCTTGCCACACTCGGGAATCGAAATTACATTCCAGGTGGCGTTGAAAAATTCCATCCCGTATAATAAGAATACCATTAAATCAAGAACTATTTAAAGTCACAAAATAAAACACTAGATATGAGTCATGTACCTAATAAAGTACTGGCCATACCTAGACGTACTTCTGAAAGCAAAAAAACATAACTCAGAGAAAAATAAAAATATAGGTCAAGATCCTTTTATGACAAGTGTATTGTTATGTCACAAAGAAATGCTCCGAGGGATATGAGGGTGCCTGAGGGAGGTACTGCGGTGTCTACCAGTGCTTATGTAGTGAATAGCTTTGTACTATAGATAGTAGATAGGTAGTATGTACTTGTATATGTCGCAGGATAATTGGAAACCGATTGGTTTGCCAAAATTCCTGGATTTTAGCAAAAAAATAACCTGTGTCTGTTTAGAATACCATTAGAATATTGTTTGCCGATTGGCTGAACTAGGAGTCAATTGATAAAAAGGCGAATTGTAAACTAATACCCCAGGGCGGTACCAGCTGCTCAGCAGCTGGAGAATCCGCCACGATCCCTTCGGGATCGTCAAGCCCACCGTATTCTGGGGGGGGCAACAATCGCCATCCGCTTGCCGATGGCAACGAGAGCCGAGGAGGCTCCTCGAGATCGAGGTCTTTTGAAGACCTCATCTCTTTTAGTTTTAGGAACAATAACCGAGGACGGGTCGAGCGCCACGCGGCGAACGCAGTGTCGGACTCTGGCGCTGCGTCACAGAGGCCGGGAACGGAGGCTGCAGCGGAGCCTCGCGAGGCTTTGGAGAGGGTGGGTGTTATGTCGTCTACCTTCGACAACACACCCACCCTTTCCCAAGCAGTTGCGGCCGCTCCCTCCAAGTTTTGGGGGAAGCGGCCGCGTGTCTGTGAGTCGGACGCGTGCACGGCGGGTCTGTCCTCAAGCGAGGAGAACCTGCCGGCCGCGAAGGTGCCGACAGCCAGGAGGGGCAGAGGTCGCGGGACAGCTTCCGGAACAAAAACTCCGGCAGCGTCACGTGACACCCGGGGCCGCTTCCTGAAGCGCCCCGATACGCCGATGGCCAGCGGAGCGAGTGACTCGGATCGCGTCTCATCCGCGGTCTCGATCGACGAGCTGGGAGGGGTCACCGTCTCTCTTGTGGGCACAAAGGCGGAGGCCAACGCCGCGAAGCGTGCTCAGAACAGAGCAATCGCGGCCGATGAGGTCGCCGAAATGGCCCGCCAGGCCCGAGAGCGGCGGTCTGCCCAGGCGGCCAATGGAGAGAGCCTAACAGCAGAGGCTCTCAACCGCCAGGTGATGGACGGCGTGGACGTTGTCCTGAAGGTTGCGACCAAGTCCGGCAACCTGAAGGGCTCGTTCACGCGCGCCCTCAAAGAGGCGGCAGAGGGGATCAGGGAGGCAGTGGAGGCTCTCCATGGCCGCACGACCTCGGAGGAGACGGCGAGGCTGTGGAGGGAGAACAGCCGTCTCCGATCCGAGCTGGAGGACCTCAGGCGAGAGTTTGCCGCTCAGCGGAGTGTCGGGCAGCAGCAGGCAGCTCCCACGTCGGCGACTGCACCTGCGGCGCCATCATCTCTAAGCTTGTCGGACTACGACATAGAGAGGGTGGCGAGAATCTGCATGGTGCAGTGTGGTGGCATGGTGAGTGCCCGCCTGGAGGCAATTGAGTCCCGACTCCCGCCAGCTGAAATCATTCGGCCCCCGCTTGCGGCGGATAGGCGCAGGATGGAAGAGCCTGCCAGGACGAAGCCCGCGCAGGTAGCTCGGAAACCTGAGGAGGGGGCCAAGAAATCCATGGCAGGGCCCAAGAAGCCCGTGGAGGGTGCGTCCAAGCCCCCTCTCCAAACGTCCGAGCTCCCGGTGGCGGCTTCTGCCACCCACGCGACGACGGGTAAAGGTGGCCGTCGGAAGAAAAAAGCAGCGGGTACGACCGCGCCCCCTTCTACCCAAGAGACCACGCTCCCGGGTACCACGCCTCCCGCCCAGGAGGCGTGGACGACGGTGGTGAAGAGGGGCCGCAAAAAGAGGATGTCGCAGCCGACACCCCGCCAGGGACCGACTCGACCAGAGGCCACGAGGCCGCCCAAGGTCACTACCCCACGCTCAGAGGCTGTAGTTATTACACTGCAGCCCGAAGCCGCCAACAGGGGAGTGACCTACAAGTCGCTCCTGGCGGAAATGAGGCAGAAGCTGAACTTTAGCGAATTTGGCACCCCGGCTGGCTTCGTTTTCAGAACGGCAGCCACGGGTGCCAAGGTGCTTCAAGTTTCGGGTGCTGCAAGACAGGAGAGGGCGGACAATTTGGCCACCAAGCTCCGGGAAGTCCTCATGCCAGAAGACGCCCGAGTGTCCAGGCCCACTGTCACGGCTGAATTGCGCGTGAATGGACTGGACGACTCGGTTACCCCGGAGGAAGTAGTGGCGGCCATTGCCCGAATTGGTGGATGTCCGCCTGAGAATGTGGTGGCAGGCGAAATTCGCAGCGGCGCGGACGGGCTGGGCACGGTCTGGGTGCGGTGCCCGGTAGCGGCTGCGAACAAGGCTGCAGATGGCGGACGGCTGCTGGTGGGTTGGGTGGCTGCCAGGGTCAAACTCCTGCCAAGACGGGCTGTGCAGTGCTTCCGGTGTCTGGAAAAGGGCCACGTCCGGGCACAGTGCACTGCACAAATTGATCGCAGCGAACTGTGTTTCCGCTGCGGTCAACCCGGCCACAAGGCGGCCCAGTGCTCCGGAGTGCCAAACTGCAGCCTATGCGCAGCTGCAGGAAAGCCTACGGAGCACAGACTTGGCGGGAAGGCCTGCAAGGCACCCAAGTCAAAGAAAAGGAGGTCTAGGGCTGTCGGAGGAACTGCGCCTCCCCAAAAGCCTGACTCCCGACCCAGGGAAGGAGGAGCCGAGGAAATGGAATGCCATTAATGGCACAATTCCGTTTCCTCCAAGCTAACATCAACCACGCCGCCAGAGCTCAGGATCTATTGCTCCAGAGCATGGCGGAGTGGTTGATCCACGTGGCTGTGGTCGCCGAGCCGTATTTTGTCCCCTCCCGCGATAACTGGGCGGGGGACTTGGATGGTTTGGTGGCCATCATTGGCGCGACTCTTGTCAGTCCGTCCCGAGGACACGGTTGGGTGGCCGCCCTCGTGGACGGCATAGTCACAATTGGGGCATATTTCTCTCCCAACAAGAGTCTCGCTGACTTCGAGGAGTTCCTTGTCGAGCTAGGTGCGGTCGTGAGCCGGTTCCACCCTCGCCCGGTGCTGTTGCTCGGGGATCTCAACGCCAAGTCTGCGGCTTGGGGATCACCGATCACCGATCCTAGGGGTGAGGTGTTGGAGGAGTGGGCGGTCGAAACCGGCCTGACCGTCCTGAATCGGGGCTCGGTGTACACGTGCGTGCGCCAGCGGGGCGGGTCCATAGTGGACGTGTCGTTCGCAAGCTCCGCTGTTGCAGGCCGTGTACACGACTGGCGAGTTGCCGTAGGGGTGGAAACGCTGTCGGATCATCGATACATTCGATTTGACGTCTCCACCCAGACTGCGGGCGGTGGTCGCCCGTCGGCCCCGCAAATGGACGGTCCTCGCTGGTCGTACAAAAGAATCGACAGGGAACTTCTCGAGGAGGCCGCAATCCTGCAGGCCTGGGTCCGGGAAACACCCTCGAACGAAACCGTCGACGTCGAAGCGGAGGCGCAGTGGTTCCGCGGGGCAATGACGCAAATTTGCGATGCGTCTATGCCCCGTGTCAGCCAACCCACAAGGCGCCAGCTGTACTGGTGGTCCACCGTCATCGCGCAGCTGCGCGTGGCGTGCGTGGAGGTGAGACGCCGGTACACCCGATACCGGAGGAGACGTCGTCGGGTTCCAGAAGAAGAGGCCGCGCTGTATGAGGTGTACCGCGCGGCGAAGGAGGCTCTGTGGCTGGCCATCGGCGAGGCGAAGACCCGAGCTAGGGAAGAGATGTTGTCGACACTAGACGTAAATCCGTGGGGGCGCCCTTATCGTGCGGTCCGAGGGAAACTTCGTGCCTGGGCGCCCCCACTCACTGAGAGTCTGCAGCCTCAGCTGCTGGAGGAAGTGGTCGCAACTCTCTTTCCTGCTAGAGAGGAACACATACCGCCGCCGATGGTTTTGCCCACAGCCACGGAGTCAGAGGATGACGAGGACGTCAGCGTCCCTGAGGTGACACAAGCAGAGATGAGGGCGGCAATAACGCGGCTTCGGGCCAAAACCGTTGCCCCGGGGCCCGACGGAGTTCCCGGTGGCGCGCTTGCCCTCGCTCTGAAAGAGCTAGAGCCCCAGCTGAGAGGACTCTACTCAGCTTGTCTTGAGCGGGGCCAATTCCCTAGTCAGTGGAAAACGGGTCGTTTGGTCCTGCTCAGGAAGGCGGGGCGCCCAGCGGACTCGCCGTCCGCTTACCGGCCCATAGTGCTGCTGGACGAGGTGGGTAAGCTTTTCGAACGGATCATTGCTGCCCGCCTCGCTGGCCACTTGTACAGAGAGGGGCCGGATCTGGACGATAGCCAGTTCGGCTTTCGGCATGGGCGCTCCACTGTGGACGCCATAATGCGGGTAAGAGTCCTGGCGGAGGAAGCGGTGTCCCGGGGTGGGGTGATGTTGGCGGTGTCCTTGGACATCTCCAACGCTTTTAACACCCTGCCCTGGAGCTGTATTCGGGAGGCGCTGTGCTACCACAGGGTGCCCTCGTACCTCCGTCGCATCGTTGGGGCTTATTTGGCAGAAAGGTGTGTCACCTACAGGGGACGCGACGGCGGAGGCCGGCGCAACATGTCGTGCGGTGTTCCACAGGGTTCAGTCGTGGGCCCACCCCTGTGGAACATCGGGTACGACTGGGTGCTGAGAGGCGAGCTCCAACCGGGTGTGGCCCTGGTGTGTTACGCCGACGACACGCTGGTCACGGCCCGGGGGAGCTCGTACAGGGAGGCAGCGTTGCTAGCGACGGTTGCGGTCTCGCAGGTTGTGAGCCGCATACGGCGCCTGGGCCTGGAGGTGGCCCTCAACAAGTCGGAGGCCATGGTCTTTCATGGCCCCCGGCGGGCGCCGCCGCCGGGATCACATATTGTGGTCGGGGGTACCCAAATTGCTGTCGAGTCCACCATGAAGTACCTAGGATTGGTGCTCGACAGCCGTTGGGACTTTGGCCCCCACTTCCGGCGGCTGGTGCCCAAGTTGATGGGCGCGGCGGGCGCGCTCGCAACGCTGCTTCCCAATCTGGGGGGCCCGAGCACCGCCTGTAGGAGATTGTACCTAGGGGTCCTGCGATCCATGGCCCTGTACGGGGCCCCGGTGTGGGCCACTGACCTGACGGCTGGAAGCATCGCGATACTGCGAAAACCGCAGAGGGCGATGGCCGTCAGGTCTATCAGGGGGTATCGCACAATCTCCTACGAGGCGGCTTGTGCACTGGCCGGGTCGCCACCCTGGGACCTAGAGGCGAGGGTCCTCGCGTCGCTGTACCGGTGGCGCGAGGAGGCGCGGACGCGGGGCGGTGAGCCGATGCAGCGAGAGATCGATCTGCGTCGGTCCCAGCTCCGCGAGGTCCTGGTGGCGGAGTGGCGGAACAGGCTTTTGCGCCCTACCGCCGGTCTCGCTACCATTGAGGCGATCCGACCGGTGCTCGAGGAATGGCTCGAGCGGAGGCACGGCTCCCTGTCGTTTCGGGTGACGCAGGTTTTCTCGGGGCATGGTTGCTTCGGGAAGTACCTGTGTCGCATAAACAGGGAGCCGGACGCCCGGTGTCATCACTGCGTCCACTGCTTGGAGGACACGGCGCGGCATACGCTGGCAGAGTGTCCCGCATGGGAGGAGCCGCGCCGTGCCCTCATAACAGAAGTCGGAACCGACCTGTCGCTGCCGGCCGTCGCTCGTTCGATGGTCGGGAGCGCGGAGTCGTGGGATGCGGTGATCTCCTTCTGTGAAACCGTCATCTCACAGAAGGAGGCTGCGGAAAGGATGAGGGAGGCCGAGACCACTCTCCCGACCCGCAGCAGACGTACCGGGCGTCGGCGGAGGGCGGACAACGCCCTCTTCCAGCCCCCCTAAACGGGTGCAGAGGGTCGGCGGACTTGGGGACGTCCGCCGTCCCTTCATATAACTGGACCCGAGGCGGTGGCGCGTAGTGTTCCACGCGCGCCCCTATTGGAAGTCGCGGGGGGTGTACACCTCACTCCCCCCGCGGAATTGAGGAGGCCCGCAGAAGCGGGCCGGCACTAGCCGGGGATCGTGGAAGGCGCACTAGTTCCCATGATCCCCGGTGCAAGTGTGCGAGGGAACACCGGTGTGGTTTTAGTCAGTACGAGTCTGACAGACCCCTCCGCTCTCCCCAGGGCGGAGGACATCCATAGAGGATTTCCACACCGAGAACAAAAAAAAAAAAAAAAAAAAAAAAAGGAGTCAATTGATAACATCTTTTCTAGTTAGACGGATTATAGCTCGGGTCAAATTGGTAACCAATGAGCGCATCTGTCGGTGCATGACGGTTCATCTAGCCTGCTTACAGTTTTCGTGCTTGTCGTCGTCGTTCGCGGTTTACCCACAAAAACAGAAAAACAGATTTCTTTGAATTTATCTTGCGACATATATGTCCTTTCGAGTAAATCACGGAGTTAGAAATTGAAATGACGACCTGAAAAGCAAAATATGTTAGGTTTCTTGAAATTGCTAAGCAATTTTTTATTTTTATTAACTTAACTTTTTTTAAAAGCACTTAATGATAAAACTAGCTGTAGTTTTACAGCTCATTAAGTGCTTATTAAAATATATAATATTTACTGCTTATTATAAATAAATAAATTCTTTATTTCACCAAAAACCATCACAGTACATGATCCACAGACTAAGAGCATGTCGCATGTAATTAAAGTATTCACGCGTGTTATCTGTCGGCTGCATCTTCTAGGATAAAAATAGAGAGCAACTAAGTACCATGCCGTCTGAATTTTGATTTGTGTTTGTTTTTGCAGAAAAACGCTTTAACTTAACTTTGAACTGCCTCGTTGGTCTAGTGGTCGTAAACGCGACTGCTGAGCATGAGGTCTTGGGTTCATTTCCCGGGTCGGGCAAAGTGTTATTGGGTTTTTCCATCAGGAATTTCTCAGTAGCAGCCACGGAGTCTGGATTTGTGTCCGGTTGATAGCAATAGGCTCGCTGCCTATGACATGGGAATTAAAAACATGAGGAATGGTGGGTGTACTATTAGGTACACCTCTGCATAACCCTTCGGGGATTTCAAGCGTGATGTTATATTATGTTTATGTAAAAAAATAAGTTTTCGCTTAGTAACGTGCTTGCGCACATACTTTTTAAATCTTCGTAGTCTGTACTGTTGCGTAGGCGGACTTAATGACACAATCAGATATGCAGTCGCAATTGATGTCTTAAAACAATGTACCAATACCTAGGCAGAAGTCTAGTTCCAGGAAAAGTTCATCTGTTCATTTTTAACAGTAAATCCATTTTCAAAAAGGAAGCAGTTTCTGTCTGGTTTTTCCAGAGCAATTTCCTGTATCCACGTCTTAGCGGGAAATAATAACATCATAAGACCTACAAAGGAAGACCAACCTGGTTAATCTTGGAGTTATCAAGAAAATAACGCTGTAGTACTTATTTATTATTAGACAAAATGTAACAATAGAATTTCCTTGTTCATTGTAGCGTTTCTGGAAAACATACCGGGTTCTATTTTTGAAAAGGATGGAACCTTTTGTTCATAGGTAGTTTTAACGGTTTGAGATAATCATTATATTTATCTACATATACGACGTTATTTTTAGTGCATGCGAAACCTGAATATAGTTTGTTCAGAATAAGGAAAAATATACAAGACCGTGATCAGAGCTGTCGTACTGTATGGATCAGAATGTTTATTGACATCATTAAGGATTGGATTCATTGTTTCATTCCTTCATTTTTCTGATCTAACGGTAGTGGGGCCAACGAAACGACGGTTGTGATTTTTCCCGTTGGCCCCACCAGTGGGGCATGCCAGTGGGGTCAACGAGATACCTTTGACATTCTGTGCTTTCTGATATTTTCCAAATTCATTGAAAGTCGCTGCTCTTATATTTATGACAAATTGCTTGTTCTGATGTTATTGACCATATCTAGTGTAACGAATTTATTGAAAAGTAATGCTGCTCCGAAATATTTGAGTACCTCGCCGGCTACGAAATATCTGATGGCGACTGTACAAGTGAAATGTCAGTACTTGTAATTGTTTTGGGTCAGTTCTGAATTAATTTTTACTTTCAGATACCTACAACTGAGTAATGAGAACTAAGGTACACACGGCGGCACATCAAGCTGTATATAACCAGTATAACCTGACTTCGCTTTGTATGAGCTTCCCGTACGATGAGAGACCAGCTTAATTTTGTTTTGCATAGCTTGATTGGCCGCCGTGCGTACCGTGTGTTGAATACCTACTACAGCTTATCATTAACACTAGAAACGTGATATTTACCATGTACCAGCTTGTTTTCTTATTTATAGTCTTTTATTATACAAGGTGTAAACGGACCCTTCACGAAGCCGTCAACCAAGCATTCTGTACATCAAACTAAGTAACTCTACGCACAAAATTATGCTGGAAAACAAAAATTTTAGGTTGCTAAATCACGGTTGTATAGGACTCAATGTAACGCACTTAAAACATTGTGCTAATGGATGCATTGAATAGCACAGGGTGGTGTCATGAAGGTATTTAAAGTAAAGTTATAACATTAAAAAGTATTTAAAAAAACAATTGGAACTTTGACCTCTAATATCTCTCTAATAACTAATTCTTCTTCGTCTTTTTACACCCTTTATAATCGTTTCTGGTAATTAGAAGCCAAAAAATATCGCCCTCTGATGTCCTCAGTAATTGGGTTGCTGAGGTCAAGAGGAGTGTCGATCCTTTTAAAATTCTGATACTCGGATGAGAAAGGCTAATGAGGACAACGACCTTTTACACCAGGCGTTCTGTAGATAAAGATTTGACATCTTCAGACAGATGAAAATTTCACAAACATCTGCTTAAAGTTGATAGTTTGGCCAAACTGAGTGCTAACCTGAACTCCATTATTTCTAGCAAATAGATGATTTCATTAGAATATGTAACATCTGACGAATAGTAAAAACTTGAACACTTGGTATCAGGAACCGATTTAATGATGTCGACGAAAAGTTGGTGAATAGTTGGTTCGCGGAATTAGCTTGAGTTGATCCGATTTTTTTTTATTTTATTGCAATAAAAGCGAAAAATTTGTCATTAATTCGGTTCGGGCGACGCCATTTAATACCGCGTCGGATTCATCATCTGGCTCAACGTTGTGGTCTGCTTCCAGTTTAACCGGATGCTGCTAAATGCCAGTATTTTACACGGAGCGACTGCCTATCTGACCTCCACAACCCAATTAGTACTGGGTAATACAAAACTCCTTGGCAAGACTTGTTGTCAGACACTGCGACTACCTGTAACGTCTTTAATAAACTTAAACAGTTTTGACATTAAAATCTTTAGTGAATTTATTACTGTTAACAACCCTATAGGATAAGGAATTAGGTACCTCCCCAATTCTCACGATGCTAGTCCGTAATCACGTACTACGTGTAGACCATTACATCGGTAATGCCGTTCGTAGCCCGAATCACTTTGTTGAACAGCTGGCCTTTGCTTGAAGATACGCCAGTTTCAGTAAGATTTACGACTGTGAGGGTAATAGATAAAAAAAAAAGAGAAAAAAAGAAATTCTTTACTAATTTAAAATTGTCAGTAGTAAAGTCATTTTTAACTTAGATACAGTCGGGAGTCCTTAATTGATATTCATACATACAATCTGTGATGTGCCATCTACCGTGAGGTTGATTATATCCATATAGCTCACAGAGATGACAGAGAGGAAGCCTACGTCCAAACGTACGAATGTATAGTAATATCCATAATTATTCACATTTATTTATTTCAAAATATCAATGGCACCCATGTATTTCAAATACAATGAAGTCTATCATTAACACAAAAAAACGGGATATTGGCCATGTCTACTATTAATTTTGAGTTCCCGATATTAATATGTATAATAAAACCCCACACAAATGGACATACTCATGTTAATTATTAGTAAACAAAAAACAAAAAAAAACACTAAAACCGGGATATTTACCATATCTCGGTTTTAGTGTTTTTTTTTTTGTTTTTATTATTTCTTAAGTAAATTTTTAGCTAGGATACAGATAGTTAACAGTGAAAGAAGGCCAATTAAAAGTTTTTACTGTTTTTTTTTTCTCTGTGTTAGTGACCATATAATTATGTCAGTTTAAAAACAATGAAATCGTTACAAACGTAGTCATCTCATGCAATTAAGTACATTTAAATAGCATCTTGCAAAGACATCTCTTAATTTTCTTACCTCTAGCAAGAAAAAAGAGAGCTGGCTCACCCATAAATTATACATTTTCCCTCTAGATATCTTAAATTATGTTATTTCTCCCTCGCCACATAATCCTCTGTCGTCTGTCTCCTTAATCCCTTTCAACGTTTGTTGCCTTGTAAGTAGGTAGGTACTCATTACAGGAACATATCTGCAGGATATATCTACGAACATATACTTATGCTACTAGCAAGCTGGTCCTGCTCCGCACGGCTGTCAGGGCTTAAAAGAAGAAAATCGTTCTTTTTTCAAATTTTATTTTAATTGAATGTAGCCTATTCTCAAAGCCAAAGATTTTTTTAATAAAGTGTATAAATATTCACGTTTTTACAAAATAAATACATCTTTATCGAGGGTTTTGAAGGTACTAACTATCTTATTGCCTCATTGGTCTTGTGGTCGCTAGCGTGTCTGCTGAGCATGAGGTCCTGGGTTCGATTCCCAGATTGGGTAAAATGCTATTCGATTTTTCCATCGGGAATTTTACCTCATTCGTCTAATTCTGATACATACGGGCTGATATAATAACCCTCCGCCGTAGTCGGGTAAAAATCGTTGCCACAACGCGGCCACACACATTGAAACAAAAAGCGACTTAAATATATTTATAGATACTGCGGCATAACCCAGAATTTTGTATATTTTCCCCATCTGTCTCTGAAATTACTGAAATGAGGTATGAGTTTAATATTACACGTGACATCGCATCAAATGTTCCCGTGCAAACAGACTCACGGTTGGTTGCCGTCTTTTGTGAATTTCACGCCGGGTTAAATACGTTTTCGTAATTCCACGTCTACGTAAAATATTGGACGTATTTAATTAGATAAGTACATACTCGAAATTTCACTGTAATTATTCGAACGACGTTTAGAAGGTACGAGAAAACCCTTGAGAGCGAAATAGAACATCACTCCTGAATTTGTTTGTTCGAATTTCGCACATGTTGTGTCATATTCCCAATATAACATACATGACATACCTATTAATGAACATCATAATAAGCTAATACAACATCTTTATCCTAATTTATTCAGGCTTGAATTTAGCAGTAATTCCAAATATTCCGATATAACAAAGAACAGCGCTTAACCGACGCCGCGACGGCAAATGTACCGTAAGTTGGGCATGCCTTTAATCATCTTAGATTGTTATCTTCAAAGGGAAGATTGAAGGGAGATTCTCAAAGAAAGTCTTGAAACAATTCTGTGATAAGTTGGGGTACGATGACGTCATCGGACGAGACACAGGGCAGTAGACATATAAGTAATATATATTAACAAACAGTATTTCAACTAGGAACAAATGCACGATATCGGCTCAAACACACATGCAAAGCGTTAACACGAATTTTAATGCCATTTACACATTGGTGTAACGAAACGTGAAATGTAACACGAATGAGCCTATGCAATGCAACATCAAATGTAACCCAACATATAAGCATGCTTTTTGAGTTCAAGTTCAGTTGACAATGCTAACCCCTATGCTTGATTTCACAAACGGACAAAGTTAGTATATGACTGGTTAAATACAACATTAGTTTTAGTATATGCGAAACCTGATACACGTGTTTTTTATGTAAAGAATCTTATATGTACACAATTTAAAAACTGTATCATGAAAAATCACAAAGTTATAAGGTTGTTCTGTTACCTAGTTGTCTGCACAAAAACGCGGTCACCACGCAGCGCGCGCCTCCTGCTTGGTCTTGAGCTCATTGATAATAATAATTTGGCAGTGGGTACCTAAATTATTGCAATAGGTATTGAAAGTCGCTCGGTATCCAACTTTTAACTTTTTTAAATAATTTTGGGAAAAAAATATCATGGTTTAAAAATTAATATAATATTCTGAACAAACTATATTCAGGTTTCGTATAAACTAAAAATAATGTTGTATAGATAAATAGAATATTCTTAAACTTATACTGTCACTTACGGGATATCTTCCGTGATTGTTCATTATTTTGAGCTCCTTAAGTTTAGTTGTAAACTGTGAAAGCTTAAAAGAGTGTTAGAATTTTCTTTATTATGTATACTTTAATGAATATAGGTATAAAGTGTCCAGGGTACGTTGATGAAACACATGCTTACTGTCGGAGGCTGAGCAGCCTCCGACAGTAAGCATCTATCTTAGAACAGCTTCTAAGATAAGATCTCTATGATGTATTGTTGGCTGATGAGTGTTCTGTTTTCTGTTAGATGTAATAAATTATTTATTTCGGCTTCTGCTTCTGTCAATAGTCGTTAAGATTTCTACTGTAATATTTTAAATCTATTAGAGATGTTTCTTCAGCGTTTCAAAAAAATCAACAGATTTTTTTAAGACAGTATAAAGGGTGTAAATAGACCCTAAACGAAGCCGAAAGGTACTTGTTCTCCCCGTCTTTACGATCTTTTTTTTTGTTCTAGACCATACCTGGGAACCCTTTAGTTACAAAGATATGGGGGGTCTAAGATCCGACTTTTTCACAAGTTTTTTTAAATACATGTTTTTAATGTCAGAACTTTACTTTAAACACCCATTCATTCATCAGCACAAAGTTTTGAATAAGTTACATTGAATCCTACCGTAAAACGTGATTTTTCACACCAAAAAAAAAGTCGTTTCCCAGCAACAATTTTTGCGAAAAGTTGCTTAGTCTGATGTGTCTGTTTACACCCTGTATTAGTAAACTCATACCCTTTTCTCAGCTTGTCGAAAGAAACATAAGTTAGATCTATATACTCGTAAAACGGAATTTAAGATACGTGGGAGCTACGTACGTACGCCCTGAGGCCCTAGCACGAGCATGCAGTGTATACGTAACGTAAATACGTCGATTTAAAATTAAATAACTACTCGTTTCACATAATATTTTCATTATTTTAAGAATGTATCCATATGATATGGTACCGATTATGCTTGTTGAAAACATCTTAACTAAAATGCTATAGTATAAATGTATTCTCGATTAAAAATATGACGTATTTAGGTTACGTTTAGTCCTTGCACTCGGGCTAGGTAATTTCCTTACGTAACATAATTCCATAAAAAACGGTAATCTCATGGCCCCTTCCTGCGCAACTTGCAAAAGCAACATTTATTCTTTTTTCTATTTTCCATAACATCACGCCTGTAACACCTGAAGGGTTAGGCAGAGGTGTACCTAATAGTACACCCACATGTCGCCAGTTATGTTTAAGTCCTATGTAATAGGGGCGAGCCTATTGCCATCAACCGGGCATAAATTCAGACTCCATAGCTTCTACTGAGACATTTCTGATAGAAATACCCAATAACACCTAGCCCGACCCGGGAATCGAACCCAGGACCTCATGCTCAGCAGTCCCGCTTGCGACCACTAGACCAGCCACGCACTCAGTTATTCTATTATACCTACCTGCAAAAGCTTCAAACAAAAGATGTTTGCCCGAAAACTTATAAAAAAATGTACGGAGACGAGACACGGGCCGAGGCCTGAAATTCAGAGGCTATTTCGAAGGCTATTTCCAAACATTTCGCGTGTGACCTGTCGGCTATATCCGCCATTGAAAGTTAGATGCCAGTTCCCAATACTTCTTTTTGCATTCATATGGAATCGTGTCACGTACGTTCTAGTTTTTCCTTGAAGAAAATGACTCTTTTATGTTACGTTTTCAGATCTTTTTGCTACAAATAAAGAATAAATGTGGGTCTTCTTTCGTAAAGGAGACTTTCCATTTTCGTTCCAATGAAATAAGAAAATAAATCAGTGAAATGGCTGTTGACTTTAGTACAACACTGTGAACCCGCACTGGGTCCGCTTTGAAGATTATAAGCCCATTCCCGCCTACAGAGAGCAGACCCTGGTACCAACTGTGTGGGAACCTTATATGCAGTTATGATAGCGCAAGATGCCTTTAAAAAATAAATATTAAAAACTTCTGTTTCTGCTTTTTAAATAAAAAGGGTGCATGGCTTCTTTTGAAGAAAATCGTGTTTATCTTGTAAGTCAAATTGATTAATTGAACCTACTATGGCGTTTAAAAGCTTTATTTTTCATGATTTCAGTTCAGTTTTCATTATTTTTATCGAACCTTTCACTAGACCAAAGGTACGACAAATTGTCTCCACACTTTATTACTTTAAACAATAACATCACATTAATTTAGAATCACGTGTTCTGCCTATAAATCCCCTCAATTATAAGTACAGCGCGTCCGCTGTGCTGTCGCAAACAGTCGCGAACAAAAGGATTATGTGTTGTCATTACAATAACAAAGGATAGGGGAGGGCGCTGTTGTGATTGGTGGGGACGATTTACGTGAAAAATAGGTGTACTGTGTTGTGCAAGTGTGTTATGTTCTTAGGTATTGTGTTATTATTTAGTAGCGACCAAGAAATGTTTTCCACGCTTTGCCACTTGACAATACATCCTTCTTATTAAAAATAAATATAAAATACATGTAATATAATATATTTTATTTAAATTAAATAAATAAATTGCAAGTTTAATATTATTTCGTTTACACTTAAAATTTCAGAAATAAATTCTGTAAATGATGATGAAAATTCTCACCAAGATCGACGACGCGATCACACATACAGACTCGAAAAAAGATTGTATGTTTTCTATTCGTACTAATTATGATGTTTGTCTTAGGTATTACCTACCAATCAAAAAGAAATCATTAGTCAAATCCAGCCAAATAAGAAATAAGATTTAACACATGCCAAGTTATAGTGCTGATTACATTTTCAAACAGGATAAGTTCATTTAAACGTACGACAAAATTGTCCCCTCAGTCCATTATAAAACTTTCATATTACCATTCTAATTACTTTTCCAACTCATATGAACGTAAAACTCGCTCTTACAAAGGTTCTCCTACCTTTATTTTATTAAGAGCCGCAAGCTCTCAGCTTAGCAACGCCCGGGGTGACCGAGGCGCGTCCCTCCTGTGCCACGTTGTCTGCAGAATAACTCTTTGTTATCTAAAGTACCCTCAGGTGCGGAACTCAAACCTGAGGAGTGGGTGTGGGACAACGTTTTTCATAGAACATTCGAGGTGGCACGCTACTGGGTCATATTTTTTCAGGTAGTATTTTCTTTTTCCTGTTTAGTGGTTGATTACAAATATAAATATGACGTGCAAAAATACCTAGGTCCCACGGAACAGAAATTTTAAGTCACATAAATAATTATTGCTGACTGACCCGGCAGACTGTAAAAGCCTAAAAACATGTAAAAAATCCCATAGAAAAGGCACTTTAAGTAGTTCCTAAATTATTTTCAAGGAATTTTGCTAATTATTGTTTCGCCTTAAAACTCTATTCCTACTGTTGATCATTTAAAAAAAATATATCGAGCCGTTCGCGACAATATAAAGCTTTTATTGGTTGCGAAGGGACTTCCTCAAGATTTAATAATTATAAACAAAAAACTGCTGACGCACTATAATTATTATTTTGAGTTATGCAAACATAATTGTATGATACTGTAGTTTCTTTTTACTGTCTTGCTTTTAATATTTAGCTTTTCGTTTTGTTAATTTACAACAAAAAGACAGCTCAATAAAAGAAACAAAATATATAATGGAGGCTATGCTAATCAATACCTAGTAATATTTATAAGCTCATGAATTTTCATAATTACGACCACAGCTATAGACTATGAAGTATCTTGTTCAGTGTCCGTACTCCACTGATCTTAGGTTTCTTAATAATAAGCAAGAAAACAGAGCCCCACTTGCTCGTTAGTGCCTGATATTTCCTCTTATACCTAGAGATTTTCTTATAGATAAGATGATTATTAAAATGTACTCTAATTTCCTCTAGGAAACGCAATTATTTTGTTGTGCTTATTAAGGCTGAAGTGATATTCGCTACGGGTTTTATTAATATAACATCACGCCTGTAATCCCCAAAGGGTTAGGCAGAGGTGTACCTAACAAGTAGGTACACCCACATTTCGCCAGCTATGTTTTATCATCATTCTCTTGCTCCTATCCCAATTCATTTGGGGTCGGCACAGCATGTCTTCTTCTTCCATAATACTCTATTACTCGTCATCTCCTATGTTTCGACTATGTGTAACCTATGTATAAGTGCCTTGTAATATGGTGCAAGCCGATTTCCATCAACCGGACTCAAATCCAGACTCCGATTCCGATGGAAAAACTCTATAACACTTTCCTCGATCCGGAAATCGAACCCAGAAGGTTTGGTTTTATTAACATAATTTCAAAACTGGTAAACGGTTTGGTATATCGCTGCCTAACCCTGCGGACATTACCGGCGTGATGATATGTGTTAAGGGTGATATCATTCAATTTATTTAATACCTACGTTCTATAAATCTACATTATATTGGAGTAGCTTCAAGACAGGTCTACCGAAATTGTACCTTATTTGTTTTACCAAAGATAGGAATTCGTACCAAACATTGACAACAAAGTATATTCTATCTAATCTATCTATGTTAATTAGCAGCATATAAAACTGCACCCTTCACAAGTTTCATTTTTTTATTAGTTCAGATGGTGTTTAGCCTTTCCCCAAGCAACACTGTCTCTCCCCCTCATCACGCAATCAGAAGGAAAATTCTAGAAAAAATCCAAAAACGAATCTAACGAATGAATTATAACAACAGGTTACGACGACATTTTGTTAAAAAGAAGACGTATTGCTCGTTTTTCTTGAGGAAAAATGTTTTTTTTTATCAAAATTGTGGCCTTTAGTCTCTAATTTTCCATTAATTGGATTTAAATAAAGGCTTTTCCTGCTACGAGGGGCCTTTTGATGATGTCTTCATTTATTTTGTAGCCCTTTATTTTGTATTATTTTTGTGTCTTCTTTATACGTATTTTAAGTCACTCTCAGAGGTGAATGACCTCAAAAACAAGGAGCTAGGGTGAAATCGGTTTATGAAAGACTAATCAGATCTCTGATCGAATGGGTGTAAAAATACCATTGAATACCTCCATGACCCCCGTACTATCCTTGCATCAATGAGCACAATCTTTTGAGTGTGTTACATTGAGTTCTAACCTACCTATAACGTGATTATTCACCAGTATTTTACATAGAGCCTATCTGACCTCCACAACCCAGTTAGGAGTGGGTAATACGATACCCCTTGGTAAGACTGGTTGTCAGACTTTCAGATCACTGACTACCTGTACCGACTGTCAAAGATCTAGAAATGACAGCCGGGGCCAACGGCTTGACGTGCTTACTTGCTTACTGAGGCACGGAGGAAACTCGGTATGTAATGAGTGGTCCATCCAAAGACCAACCTAGGCAAGCATGGCTTAACCTAAAGATCAACCCGAGCAGCTGTTATTATTGAGTCACGAGCACTCTGAAATCTATCTAATCTTATTTATGAAAAAGGATCTCGCCCCATTCTTCCGATATCTTACATTTTTAATAGCGCAAGCATAAGTTAGGGTCCCTCAGGGCGGGTTAAGTTTCGTGGCCCGAGAGTGTAGCCCGGGAGAATTTTAATTAATTGAATAAGTAAACGCACGCCAGAAAGGTCCTTGTGTGATGGAGATAAAGGTGGTTCATCACTTGAGAATACGTACGATTCTACAGTTTTGAGGTTATGTAGTTTGCGTTTTGGTCGGGTTTATGTTGGTTCCTGATCGTGATTGTTGATCGTGAGTTTCTTCTTTGGTCTGGTGGTCGCAACCTTTACCGCTGAGCACGAGGCCCTGGCTTTGATACCCAAGTTGAGCAAAGTGTTTTGCCCCATTGATAGTAACAGGTTCGCCCCTATTACTTGGGACTTATGTACCTGGCGAAATGTGGGTGTACCTGCAATAGGTGTGTACACTCTGCCTTATCTTTCGGGGATTACAGGCGTGATGTAATGTATCTACATTGTAGTCTTTAAACTCCAGATTGGCAAAAGCCACCACTGCAACCACCATCCTTTTGATAAAATTTGAAGGTTTTACAGTTTACAATTGAAAACAGCCTACTCAAAACGTGCTTATTACTTAGTTCCATAATTCTACACGTAATGCAGGTAAAAAACCTATTAGTGAGGTTTTTCAGAAAGGTCAGGTGTGAGACTCGCAACCGGCGTGCGTGTATGTCCAGATAGAATGTAAGGATCATAGTAGGTAGCGTTCTTTGGTTTCTGCCTACCTCCATGGGAAAAAGGCGTGAGTTTATGTATACAACATTAGTTTTAGTATATGCGAAACCATAATTAAACACGTGTCTAGTATTTTTATGTAAAGAATCTATGTACAAAATTTCAAAACTGTGTCATGAAAAATCACAAAGTCCGCATAAAAATGTGGTGACCACGCGGCGCGGCCGTGCGCGCGCCTCCAGCGTCGTCTTGAGCTCATTGATAATAATAATTTGCCAGTAGGTACCTATATGATTGCGATAGGTTCTTAGTATCGCTCGGTGTCCAACGTAAGTTTTTTTTAATATTTTTGGAGCAAAATATAACACGGTTTAAAAATTATTAGAATCGATTCAGTGGTGTATTCCCGTTGACCCACTGGTCAAATCTTGCAACTGAATTTCAAACTTTCAAATTTCCCTTCAACCGATTCTGCTCAAATTTTTGCATACACCTTTTGGTCTGGCAACTCCTCCAGAAATTTTGTACATGCGTTCAAGTTTTTATATAAACCTAATTAGTTTTTTTTTCATATTAATAAAGGTCTGTTGTTTTTTAATTGTTAATTAGACGTCGGTTAATGAAGTATTACAATATGCGTTTGATTTTACAAAAAGGGCCTAGTTTGTTTACTGGTTATCTTTACACTGTGACTATAGGTACTACTGGTACCATGGTACATTAAGTACCATCACGTAGGCACCTAAGCACGTATATGTAATTAAATTGAAGCCGGCTTAGTTGTCGGTTTGAATAAGATTAGGCCTGCTTTGTATGGGTTGCCACCAATGAAGGTTTTAGAGGCTTTTAAAAGGGGTTGGCTGTATAAAATTGGGTTTATTGGTATTTTCTTTTGAATTTTTTTTCGAGTGTGAAATTGAAACGTTGTTGGAGACTCTTTTTGAATTAAGGCTCGAGCCACACACTCAGTGATTTAATAGGGATGTTTCCTGAGCAAAAAAAATATGATTAGATCAATTAGATTATAGAAAAATATTGGATACGTATTTTTTGTTTTATCAAATCAATACAAATTGACGAAGATGACAAAGATGCACGAGTGGTGACTTGTGACGTCACTTTCCGGTAGAAAGTGTACCAAAATGTGACGATAAAGAAAAAATACGTGTCCAATATTTTTTTGGAAATCTATCTGACGGACTAATTAGATTTTTTTGGTCATCTACCCTAAACGCATTGCCTTTCATTGTGAAAATTCAATTTATATTTAAAATGAAAGACACTATGATAACATAGTGCTTGGAACATTTGAAGCGAAGAAGCTTCCTTAAAAATCTTAAGATTATGATTGCAGGTGTTTTAGGTATTGTGTAGCTGGTTGTCCTGTTTATTCATGATAAATAAATACAATATTTCAAGAAATTAGTTTATTTCATGCCAGGCGGTTTTTTGTTTTGTTTTGGCGACTTGTCTGTAATATTATAATTAGACGAACACTAGTTTGTGATGCAAATTGATGATGGACGTTACTCTGTCATATTGACCGTGATTTCTGATATAATTTACTTCTAGGATAACTGTAGTTAGAATGATTGCAACATATCTCTACAGTCATTTTTATCTCAAACTCTCAGCCATTTTCGTAACTGTGAACAATATGAGTTAGTTATACACGACAACGTTCGTCTCGCGGCAGTCTTTCTCCAAGTAATCCTGTATCACACAGATTTGAATACGCTCGTATGTAAAATAACAAGGCTGCGTAATTCTGTGTTTGTTGTGAATGGAATATTTTCATATCTTCAGGCAAAAACGTATTTCAGCGTGAAAATGGCATAATGAGTATTTGGCACAATTTTCGACATTTGTAATGTAAAATTGTATGTTGGAAAAAGAAATGAATGTGCCTCGGTGAGTTAGTATGTTTAACTTCAAATGAATAATTCCTTACATGATTTAATCTGATTTGAATCGAGTTTTTTTTTAATTTGAATAGGTATCTACCAGGTACTTATTTTTATTAAATTGTAAGGAGGTACATGTTCACACAGGTTCACAGGTAAGCCCACACGTTATCCGGACTTCTAGCATGGCTCTTTGTCTCTGTGGCATCGATCCGCTCATGCCCGCGAGAGATAGATGTATCCCTTAACGAAATCACTGGCTGCCTAAAACCGACTCCACTAGCTGCATTACACACGCTTGCTGGAGTGCCCTTCCCTGGAGGTTCGGAGATAGGGTGCCTGCTCTTCTGAAAAACATTAACAGGAGACAGACAAACGTCACCCTCTCTACAATACGGAGACGCCAAGAGGCAGGCTGAAGAATAGGAGCATCTTCCTTAGGTCGACTAACTCATTAGTCACATGGCTCCTGCACACTATGTTGAATCTGCATTATAGTTCTCAGTAAGGTACCTACTGACATGGCCCACCTAGATGACTCTAAACCGATTGCGAAGTCAGGTAGGCCGCTGCAGTTGCGGGGGTATCCCGAATTGCCGATGAGGCAGAGTGCGATTGCAGTGCCTCAACACATACTAGGGCTCAACTCCTGTTCTGCTTTATGTGTAATTTCACCTGCACTTTGAGGCACCTGTCCGAAGTCACCACCAACGTAGTAGATGTAATCCGTGGACATAGCAGAGTCCTGGTCAAAGCCTAATTAACTCTAATAAAGGAAATCATCGACACGACGAAAAAGAAGGAACTTAGAAGTTGGGACTTGGGAGTTTTGGTCTCTGAAATTTAAATAAGTAGGTACGCTGATCTATTAAAATATTGCTGACCAAAACTCCGACCTCAATTCTCATTCGAAAGAGTTATATACAATAAGATACCCTTTAACAAAATTCATAGATGAACCCCAAACCAAACGCCCAAAGGGAATATTGTAATACAGAAAAGTAAGATTACTTTTGGATTCTTTTGGCAGAAAATGAGGCCCAAAGCTGCGGAGAAAAAGTCAGCAAAACTTCGGCCGCTTATACGAAGTTAATGTTAATCGTTATACCGAAGAAATTAGGGGCCTCTAGTTTTATCTTGAGAACGACAGAATTACTTTTGATGTGGTTTTCGGTGAGATAAACTTGTTATTCGCTGGGGCAATGACTCATTTCGTGTTCACATTGCTAACTCGCAACATTTAGGACGAGGTAATTTACTATGGCTCGCGTTGATTTTTTGTTAGCAAAAACTAAAATTGCTGTCCTGTAATAAAGTCTTAAGATTCCTCAAATAACTAAATTATTATAAGTATCTTGAAGCACCAAGTGCTTGAGATATTTTCATCAGCAAAAAAACGTGTTCTACAGTTTTTTTACATAAGACTTTGTGAAGAGTGTCTTGATTAAAGATGAAGAGGCAAGCTTGGAAAACATGTAGATATAAAACGGTATAAAGAAAATACCTATTCAGAGTTTGAATTGAAACGAATAAAATGATAATTAGACTTCTAAATCACTGAAAATTCTTCTCAATTGCGAATTAAAGGAATTTATTTGACCCTTCACCATTTAATCGAGTGCTGGAGCCTTCCATTGAATAGAAATATAGCCGCAGGTGGGAATCTCGAGCGGTTCTTTTAAATAAATTGTTTTAATTAGCAGTCATTAAAGAAATGGACATTTTAAAAGGCAATTTCGTTCAAATTGAGCCGTCTCTTTTATTGTAAGTATCGAGTTGAAGAAATTGGAACTTCTGTATATCTAAAAATATGTCTGAAATAAACGTTGGATTTAACTAAGGTGATTTTAAAACGTGTTTATTAGTATCACCTGTAAAAAATCTTAGAAGTTAAATTTGACACACTTCTCGGTTTCCGATTGAGCTGAAATCTTGCATATATGTTCAGTTTAGATGTCAATGCATGGTTAGCTAAGTGGCGTCATTCTAAATATCCAATATGGCAGACTAGTTATTTTTTAAGCATTCCCATGATATCGTTATCAAATGAAAGGGAAGAAGAATACGAAAAATAAAATGATGTCACTCTAAAGCGTGTTTTATAGTTCTTTTTAACTATAATTTATAGCCCGATCCTTTGCTATTTGTTACCCGGGGAAAAGATTGAGGGTAAATCTAATATAAATTATAAAAATAATAATCTATATATCTGCGCGCATCTTCTTAAAAATCTAATTCATTAACTGTTTTAAGAACGCACACAATTTGGCCCATTTTTTTTTTCCAAATCCAACATTTTAGAATGTCACCCAAGTTTCAGTAACATCCAGTTTATGTATTACGAATGTTTACGATATTATCATTCTTTCAAGACTTTGTCCTTGGGCAACTTTATTCAGAAATGTTTGAGGGTCATATTGTGCGATGAAGTAGAAAAAAAGAACTTTGCGAATTATTTCATTTCTTTTTCTAAAATTTAATACTGCGATACTTTCAGGCCTTTTCTTTGGCCTCGAAACTTGAAAATAGAATGTTACGTGACCAAAATAACAGCCGAAAATGTTGGAGGAACCCTTGGCCTTAGGATCGTTTATTTTATATAAAAGTACGAGAAATGTCTATATATTCTTTTAATAGACATAGATGAAAATAGAACCCATGGCTGAATGCTGACCCCTAAAATACACATCCAGACCTAGTTTGGGGGTTAGGATCAGATTTGTGGCAATACACTCGTGTGCTTTTTTATTGTGAATATAATAATAATAAATAATAATAAAATCTTTATTAACAAGTGGTTGTTCAAACATCAGTGTAGCCCTGGCTCTTGTACTAGGATTCCCTGTATCACAAGAGCCGGACCTCTCAAATTCACAGGGAACATATAAAAAACGATAGACACAAAAAAAAAAAAAAATATACGATACACTGTAAGATATGGCATGCATTAAAAGTGTTTACAAACATGAAATATAAAAGAGAGAAAATAAAATAAAAATTTGAACATAATATGGCAGTATACGTTTTATAAATTAGATTAGGTTACGTACCACTCACGCACACTCACCCACTGAGAAAACTGTGGGTGAGTGTGCGTGTGTGCGTGATGTGAGAGTGTGTGATGTGTGTGGTGAGTGTGTGAAAGTGACAGGGTGTCATGTAACGCTGCCGAATAGCTTTTCTGATTCGTCATAATCGTATTTTTCTAGCCAGTCATTAATAGTTTTTTTGAATTGGAAGTTATTAAGTTTCATATTTTTTTGTATCCCCTTTTCATGGCCGATTTTGTTGTAAAGACGTGGGGCAATATAGTGGTAGTGTCTGCTGGCAAAAACGCTCTTGGTACCTTGAACTGGGCACCTGACATTTCTCTTGGATGAGATAGGCAAACTCGGGATGGCGTATCGGTGGTATCTTCGCAGGCATTCGTAAAGAAAATGCTTGCGGACGCTATGTACTTTGGCTTTTCCGTATACCTCGATCGTGGGCGTCCGGTATTTCAGTGACAAAAGTACTTTTAGGACAGCACGCTGAGCCCGCTCCAGCTCGATCATGTGGGTTTTGCCTGCCCCTCCCCAAGCGCAAATAGCGTATCCCAAGACACAATGGCATAAGGCTTTATATGTCTGCAACAGAAGTTTTAGACTAGCTACATGTCTCAGGGTTTTAAAGATATGGATCAACTTGCGTACTCTTTTGGCGGTAACCGAGATATGTTGTGTCCATTTTAGGTTGTCGTCAACGATTACTCCCAGATATTTAATGGAGTTCACTCTAACTAGCTTAGGGCACGTGCAGGAGGAAAAGTTGTTGCTATGCCTATTGCAAGGGAATGTGTGGCTGCTAATATTGAAGTTTTTGGGGCTTCCTGCTCTAGTCTTACTAAAACATAAATATTTTGTCTTAGAGGTGTTTAGTGATAGCAGACTATCTTCCAGCCAAGCTGTTACTTTGGAAAGTCCCGCTTCACAGACTGTTTCTAGATCTATCCAGAATGGTTTGTAACATTAATTTTTTAAGTGACAAATAAATATTTTTATTAAATTTTGTAGTGGCCAGGTAGCGAATTAATCGAATTAATGGACGATGTATGGTGCACAAAATTGTTTATTGTCACAGTTCAACATAGATATAAGAAAACACACCAGTACAGGCAGAAAAAAACAAAATTACACAATGTGACCGTGTGCGACAGCGATGCGAGCCGGACTGTCTATCGCGGGGAGCGCGACGCCGCGGCGCGGCGGCGTTTTTGTACCTATTTAGTGTCGCTTCCAAGGAAGCGCGGACGCCTCTTTGCTATGCCCTCCTACATACTCCCCCTTTTGACCAAACATTGGTGACCTCACCGTTGGTCAAACGTCAACAATGACACGTTTACGCGGTCTACCACGAGAACGCTTAGGGGCAACCGGCTGTGGAACCTCAGGGCATTCACCATCCCGAGAGTGATACCTCCTCAACGCCGAAACGTGGTACTTCCCAATGACTTCATCCGGTGAACCAGGGAACGTCAAGAGGTAAGTAGTTGGGCTAACCTTCTTCTGTACCAGGTAAGGGCCGTCCCTTTTTGGCATGAGCTTAGAGCTGACTCCTTTGGCAGCACTGCTAAGCACGTGCGTCTTCATTAGGACAAGATCACCGACGGTAAACTCCTCAGCTTTTCGTGTCTTGTCTTTAGCAGCCTTACGGAGATCTTGCTGTCGCTCAATGCACTCCTTACTGTTGCTGATTGTCTCCTCTAGCTTCAGCAGATACGGCGTAATCTGTGGAACATAGTTTTCAGCCTCTATCACAGCACGAAGATCGCTCTGTACTGCAATAGGAGAGCGGAGTTCACGAGCAAATGTTAAGTAAGCAGGTGTCTGTTGCGTTGCTTTGGTTATTGAAGTGTTCAATGCAAATCGGATGAATGGCAGTGCTTCTGGCCATTGCTGATGGTGTCCTTCTACCAAGATCGCCAACTGGGTCTTAAGATCGCGATTTTTACGCTCGACCGGGTTGGCCTCCGGATGGTAAAGTGGCACGAGACTCTGCTTCACACCAAGCGTGAACATTGCATGTTGCATGACATCGGCAACGAACTGTACACCGTTATCGGATATGAGACGCCGTGGAACACCAAAGCGTAAGAAAACATCTTCAATCAGTACCTTAGCGCACGCTTCAGCTGTGGCTTCGGAGAGGGCAAACAGCTCGACCCACTTACTGGCGGTGTCTTCGACTATCAACACCCATCTCTCTCCATTAGCTCCTTTGGGAAGTGGCCCGAAAAGGTCGACAGCTAGGACTTCGAAGCGCTGAGCGGGAACCGGAGTCTGTAAGAGTCCCGCAGGTTTCTCATTGGAAGGTTTGTAGCGTTGGCATTCTATGCAGGTTTTCAGATACTCTGCTACATAACGTCGCATACCGGGGAAATAAAATCTCTCACTTATACGGTGCAGAGTTCGGTCCAGACCGCCGTGACCAGAGGTAGCTGAGTCGTGACATTCGACAAGTACCAGTTTCCTTCGATTTTCAGGAACGACGAGCTGCGGTTCTTCTGTCTCCGCTTCAGTATATCGGTATAGTACACCTCTGCACGTATGATAACCTCTCTCTGTCCATCGAGTAAGTTCTAATTCATCCTTTCCTTCCAGAGCCTTCATGATCTTCGCCACTTCAGGATCTGCGAGTTGATCCTCACGAAGAGTAGCAGCATCCCAGCGCGGCGGGTCAACGAGCACCATGCAGACTCCACAGGAATCGCGAGCCTCCTCCTCACACGGGGGACGACTGAGCGAATCAGCAACTACGTTTGCCTTCCCAGGAGTGTAGTCAATTTGCAGATCAAAGGACTGGAGTTTCATGGCCCATCGTACGAGACGTCCAGCAGGCGACTTCAAGGTAAGTAGCCATTTCAGGGGCTGATGGTCACTGCCGACACGTACTGGATGGCCATCAATGTACCCTCGGAACTTCTCGACTGCCCAGACAACTGCCAACGCCTCGCGCTCGGTGGTAGAGTAGTTCCGCTCCGCCGGCGTGAGGAGGCGACTGGCATACGCGATGGGTTTCTCTTCTCGCTGCGTCTCCCCCTGAAGGAGAGCCGCACCCAGTGCGTAATTGCTAGCGTCGGTCCTGAGAACGAATGGCACATTATAATCTGGCTGAATAAGAATCGGAGGTGAGGTAAGTAATCCTTTTAGTTCTCTAAACGCCTTGATCTGTGCTTCACCCCACAGCCAGGACTGATCCTTACGCGTTAGCATAGTCAGTGGCTGTGCAACTTGGGAGAAATTCGGCATGAACTTGCGAAACCATGAGCAACTTTGTAGAAAGGTTTTAAGATGCTTTACTGTAGTTGGTTCCTTCATATCTAATATCGCAGTAACCTTATCTGGATCTGGCGACACTCCTTCTGAGGTGATAAGGTGTCCTAAGTATTTCACACTCTCTCGAGCAAATGTGCACTTATTGCGATTCGCGTGGAGATTGAAGACACGTAAGCGGTCGAATACCGCACGTAAGTCCTGGAGATGCTGGTGAAATGATCCAGATATCAATATCAGGTCATCAATGTAACCAAGGAGTGTCACCCCCTTAAGTGATGACGCCGAACGAAATCGATCGATTAAACGCTGAAACGTTGCGGGCGCATTGCGCAGACCGAACGGCATACGGGTAAATTTGTGAACTCCAAATGGAGATACGAAGGCAGTTTTATCCTGATCTTCAGGCCTCACTTTGACCTGCCAGTACCCCGATCGGAGGTCAATAGTACTCATAAAACAGCTCTTGCCAGTATATTGAAGGAGGTCATCGATCACTGGCAGCGGGTACGAGTCACTCTTGGTGATGGCGTTCAGCTTACGATAATCCACGCAGAAACGGTAACTACCATCCTTCTTTGGCACCAGAAGAGCTGGTGCTGCCCATGGAGATTCACATTCCGTGATGATACCTTCCCGAAGCATCTTCTCTATCTCCTCTTCCATGATGGCTTTCTTGGCGGGAGTGAGTCGGTATGGCGGCACCGCAATCGGCGGGTGATCACCACAATCGATGTGATGCTCTGCGAACGGTGTAGGTTCTCCCCCTTCTGCGAAGATATCTTCATACTCTTGCAGCAGCTGAGCGAGACGTTCCTTCTCTGAAATTGACAGCATCGACCCTTCACTATTACGTAAGACGTCCGCGGAAGCGCACCCAACGAATTCACGTGAAGTCTCACACCGTAAGGGGTGAATGACCTGAGGCCGATCAGCTGTGAACCAAGTATTGTTCGAAACGTTAATAACAATACCGGCTTTACGTAAGAAATCAATACCGAGTAAAGTGTCATTGTTAACTGAATTAGGAAAAATAACAAAAGTAATAGGTATCGTCAACCCTTTAAGTTGTATGTCAACATCTACGAGTAAGACCTTGAGTTCCCGCACTATGCCATCGGCTAATTTTACCGACATAAAACTACTACGAAACAAATAGTGTAGTTTACGAAGCAGTGCGTACAGACTCGAACCGGCTACACTACGCTTAGCGGCCGTATCAATCAACCCGGTACCACGATGACAGTCTATCTCGATATCGAGTATCGGACGACCGTCAGTACATAAGTTCGACGCGGACAAGTTACCTACTCTAATCGGCAACGCATCGCAGTCGAGGTCGACATTACACTTACAACTACATAAACAAGCAGATTGAGACACATTACATGGATTATTAACAAACATTTCGCTATTCTTTACGTTACAATTACAAGTATTATGATTACAATCGTGTGAAATAACATTATGGTTATCTGTATTATCAACCCTAGTGGGCTCTAACATGTTAAACTCGACAACAGAAATCGATTCTCTCGGATTTCCCGAACATTTAGCGCAATTAGATCGGATTACACCAATAGCGCCACAGCCGTAACACTTCACACTATTTGACTCTGAAGTCGCACATTTATCGAACTTATTTTTAATATTTCTACAAGAGTCACGAGTATGTCCGTTTTTACGGCAATAAACACAGAAAAGTCTTTTACCTTTATTGTCCGAACTGTTTACCACAAAAGGCGGGGCCGAAGCGCTACTCGTAGCACTCGATGATGCTGTAGGTGTACTCGCTGGCGCCGGCGCGCACGTCACGGAGACGGCGGCGGGAGCGCGCGCGAGCGTTTGCGGAGGCCGGGGCTGCGGTGGCGGCGCGCGCGGCGTTGTCGCGCTAGCGGCGGGGCCACGTGACTCGGTCGACGCCTCGGAGAGAGATTCTTCTATGTTTCGCGCCTTCTCGATCAATAATTCTAAATTCTCGATCGATTCACGAGTTACCCGTTTTCTTATTCGTCTATGTAGTAACCCGTAAATCATGTCGACTTCCATTTCGTTAATTACTTTATATGGAAGTTTAGCGATAAGCGCGCGAAGGCGAGCAACGAAGACCTCCGTGCGTTCCTCTGTTTGTTCCGCGGCAAATATTTCCCTTAATAATTTGTGTGGTGGTCGGGCTGCACCGAACATGGCGCGAAGTCTCTGTAGCGCGTCTTCCCATGACGTCACTGAAGATTTTATGCCGCGAAACCACACAGCTGCTTCCCCTTCTAGGAGCATAGGTAGGCCGCGAAGGGCATGTTCGTCACTGATGTCTGTACACTCCTTGTATATTAATATCGAGTCGACGAATGCTTCGAGGGCCTCTGAGTCTTGGCGGGCACCACTAAATCGCGACGTACAGCGCGCGAAGTTTCCGTGTTTTGTGGCTGGTGCAGCAGGCGATGGAGACGGTGAAGCTGAGCCGTTGACGGCCGACGTAGCCAGCAGGCTCTGAACCAGTTGACGGTTCGAATCCGCTTGAGCTTTGGCGAACGCCTCCAAAAACGACGTAAGCGTCCCTTCTGATAGCGGCGCGGGCGTCGGGGACGCCGGCGGCACGCTGATGTCATCATCGTTGCTTCTACTTTTGCGACGAGGCATTGTAGTACACCACAATAGTCATTAAAACACAAGGAAACACTATTCACGTTGTACGTAACGTGCACTAAAGTTGGTATCGTCCACTAAGAAAAACCGTTACGTTGCACTAGGTATTTGAGTTCGCGTCGCGTCGGTTACGTACGCGTGCCGCGTTGGAGCGCCAGTTTGTAGTGGCCAGGTAGCGAATTAATCGAATTAATGGACGATGTATGGTGCACAAAATTGTTTATTGTCACAGTTCAACATAGATATAAGAAAACACACCAGTACAGGCAGAAAAAAACAAAATTACACAATGTGACCGTGTGCGACAGCGATGCGAGCCGGACTGTCTATCGCGGGGAGCGCGACGCCGCGGCGCGGCGGCGTTTTTGTACCTATTTAGTGTCGCTTCCAAGGAAGCGCGGACGCCTCTTTGCTATGCCCTCCTACAATTTCTATTTATTTAAAATTAAAAGGCCTTTGCCGTGTTAAGATTATGAAATAATAATCGTTTATTGGACTCAGTAAGATATAGTCTAATACAACTTCATCTATTAGGATCTATTAAAAAAAAGGCTGCAAGAACTTAATGGACGCCTGACTTCCAAACTAGGTAAAAAACCAGTGTCTTGGAAATCAGTTCACTTCCATGGATAAAATTAAATGGAGAAGTTAGGTTATTATAAAGATTTCCAATCAAACCTTTGAAAAATGATTACGATTTGAGTCTTATAAAAAAAAAAATCATCTGTCTACCTATTACGGATCATGAGATACAGCCCGCTGACAGAGAGACGGACGGACAGCGGAGGCTTAGTAATTGGGTCACGTTGGTTACCCTTTGGGGACGGAACCCAAAATTTTTTAATTTTTTTTTTTTAAATTTATTTACAACAAAAGTTACAATAAGTGGGTATTACACAAATATTCTGCCAAACTGCAGGACAACTGTCCTGCAGTTTGGCAGAATATTTGTGTAATACCCGACAAACTTGTCGGCAGTAATGATAACGAATTAACTATTTGAATCTGATAAAGCATTCCATAACTAAACTTTGTAGTACCTACCTAAGCTGACATAACAGATTCGAAATAAACGTAACCAAAAGTACCTAAAAATGACCGTAAACGCAAAATAATCGTCCTGAGCTAGTTAACAGCCTTGTGTACTGAGCGAATTTAGTCATTTTAAGGGGGAGTGATTAAGTTTTTAATTTCCTTAAGGTTCCGTCTCTCCGTTTCAATTATTCAAGCCGCGTTCCGAGTTTAGAATATTTCGCGAAGAAGGTTGTTCTTTAAATTAAGCCGAAGATAGATTGGATTATATTGAAGAGTTTGTCAGTCTGAATTATGACGATTGTTTCGTTGTTTATTTTTTGTTTATTTAGTGGCCTTACTAAGGTACGTCAGCCTTCATCATCATCTGTCTAACCTTTTCCCAACTATGTTGGGGTCGGCTTCCAGTCTAACCGGATTCAGCTGAATACCAGTATTTTACATGGAGCGACTGCCTATCTGACCTCCACAACCCAGTTAGTACTGAGTAATACGGTACCCCTTGGTAAGACTGGTTGTCAGACTTTTTGGGCCACTGACGACGTCACGTACTGTGGCGTACGTCTTGTACGTCAGCCTTATTATATCCTAATCTAACTAATCATTACACGTAATTATTAATACTAAAACTTATATTATTGCGTAAGCGAGGGAGATAGTGATACAGCAACCATTTCATAAATCAGTTTCGCTTCTCTCGAATAATAATATTCTAATGAATGTCCCAACATCATACACATTAACTTTTAACTCCCGCATCACTATGTCCCTCTGTCTCCTGTTCTTTTCACAGTCCAGCAGCAAATGTTGGTCATCTTCGACTTTATTACACACTAACTTGGCAATTAGGGGAATCGACTTTTTTCATTAGATTTCCATATTTCCTGGATGGAAAATGACCAGAACGCAATCTATGTGCCATAACAACATACGACCTGGTTTCGTTGTAATGTTTGTTTTTTCACAGAAATGTGTGCCTAAGGGCCTATGCACACCACGTTTTTTAAACGCGCCGTCGACGCGCGTTTGTAGCGATACAGACGCGATACGCACGCAAGTCAGACGCAGCCTGTAGACCTTTGCACACCAGTATAAATACAGACGCGCGTGTGTAGCGATACAGACGCGATGCAAACGCGCGTGTGTAGCGATACAGACGCGATACAGACGCGCGTGTGTAGCGATACAGACGAGATGCAAACGCGCGTGTGTAGCGATGCAGACGCGATGCAAACGCGCGTGTGTATCGATACAAACGCGCTGGCATTCTGCGTTTTTAAGCAGAACCTCGTCAACAGTAGCAAGATGGCGTCGGTCGAGACAGCATTGATTACATGCGCTTTGTTATTAATTTTTAAAAAAAAAGAAGAAGAAAAATTACCGACGTTTTTGGGTACACCCATTTACAAGCGATAGAAGATTGTGTGGACATTATACAACAACGTACAACAACGAAGATTCACACTTCCCTTTCCCTCGTTGCGGGGGAAACCCCGTCCGTAGGGAAGGCGCGCGCGCTAGCGCTCGTATCGGTGTCGCGCGTTTGAATCGATACAGACGCGCCGGTGCCGCGCGTTTGTATCGATACAAACGACAACAAACTGCTCTGCAGGATAAAAACGCGCCGGCGACGCGCGTTCCCAAAACGCGCGTCGACGGCGCGTTTAAAAAACGTGGTGTTCGCAGGCCCTTAGCAACTGTTTCAGTTTGTGCCTTATTTAAAACTTTAATTACTATACAATGAAAACTTATTCGCAGCCATATGTACGCCGTAGACACATCTGAGAAAAGGAAATGGAGAAAATAGGCCTTACTTGATGTTTTGTTTTTAAGGCTCATATTCCTTTACTTACATATTTTTGCCCGTGGCTAAATAATAACAGCCGCTCGGGTCGATCTTAAGGTTAACCGGCGCTTGCCTAGGTACGTCCGTGGATGGGTGACCACTAAATACATACCGAGCTTTCTCCGTGCTTCGAAAAGCACGTTAAGCTGTTGGTCCCAGCAGTCATTTGTACTTCTTTGACAGTCGTTACAGGTAGTCAGTGGCCCGAAAGTCTGATAACTAGTCTTACCAATGGGTACCATATTACCCAATAATAACTGGTTGTGCAGGTCAGATATGTAGTCTTACCATGTAAAATGCTGGTATTCAACTGCATTCGGTAACACTGGAAGCCAACCCCAATATAGTTGGGAAAAAGCTAGGCAGATGATGATTCCTTTACGTATTTTTCCGCAGGTGTGTCTCAAGTTAGCCCATCCTGTCATCAATCCCACGAAACCGTGAAACATATCGCTGATCCAAGTTCCCCCCTTAAGCCTGGAACCAAGTTTAAACGAAGGCGAGTCTCCATAGATAGTTGAGCCGAGTTTAACCGCAATCTATTCACTGAACTCTAGAAACTCAAGCAGCCATAGTTCCTAAACTTTGTCAATAACTATAAATAATTTTCGAAACAACCGATTTGGTCTCGTACTTGAGTGTTACGGCGGTAGCTGAAAGTTCGCGCCGTAACCGTAGAGGTAGGATGAGGAAAGATCAACAAAGGCAAAGCCGATAGGATTAGGTTGGTTTTCAACATACAGGGTGTGAATAGACTCTTAACGAATCTGAAAGGGACTTGCTTTCCCCGTCATTGCGGTCATTTTTTTGTTCTAGACCATACCTGGGAAATTTCTAGTTACGGAGATATTGTAGTCCAAAGTTTCATGATTTTCACAAGTTTTTTTTTAAATTACTAGTTTTTTTTTGTTCCATGACCCGTTTACTTTTCAATGCATTCATCAGCACAATGTTATGTGTGCGTTACATTGAGTTTTACCGTAAAACGTGATTTTTCATCCCAAAAAAAAAGGCGTTTCCTAGCAATAATTTTTGCGTAGATTTACTTAGTTTGATGAACAGAATGCTTGGTTGATGGTTTCGTGAAGAGTCCGGTTACACCTTGTATGTATTTACAATATTATTTTTAGTATATGCGAAACCTGAATACAGTTTGTTCAGAATAAGTAACTGAATCGATTCTAATAATTTTTAAACCACGTTATTTTTTTTCTAAAAATATTAATAAAAATATTTCTTCAAAAATATTTTAAAAAGTAACAAGTTGGACACCGAGCGACACTACGTACCTATCGCAATAATTTAGGTACCTACTGCCAAATTATTATTATCAATGAGCTCAAGACGACGCTAAGGCGCGCACGCGGGCACGCCGCGTGGTGACTACTTTTTTGTGCGAACAACCAGGTAACAGAACAAGCTTTATTTATTACTTTGTGATTTTTCATGATACAGTTTTGAAATTTTGTATATAGATTCTCTACATAAAAATGCTATACACGTGTTTCAGGTTTTGCATATACTAAAACTAATGTTGTATTGGTACACCTGTCGGAGTGTTTGAGTAAAAAAATGAACAGCATGGAAACGGAAGCTGGTGTCGATGTTAGCCCTTTTTTGACAGATACAAGAACAATTAGAACAAAAACAATCACTCATTAGTTTCCATTTAAAAGTGATAGAAAGAAACATACTTATACAACTTGCTTTCATCCCTAGGTTTCCTCTGTATGTTCATTCATAATTGGTTTCGGCAAACGATTTTGAACATCATCATTCTCTTGCCCTTATCCCAATTTATTTATGGTCGGCGCAGCATGTCTTCTTCTTCTGTACTCGTCTTCTCAGCAGTCACCTCCTTTCTAGCCATATCCTCGTTCACACAGTCCATCTATTAACTATTCAGCCACCGGCGCCACTTTCAGACTTCCTCATATACTCATTCCTTGTTTCATCCATTCGCAGTACACCCAAACAATTTGAAACACAGATATTGTTTTAAAACTCTCGTATTTTACTATTGCATTCATGTGAAAGCCATCAAAACATGACATGTAGTTGTGCCATTAACTTTTGCACAAATAATGTGAATTGTTCTAAAAGTACCATTTTAAAACGCCTTTACTTACTTACATTTTCCAACAGTTTTATGTCCCAACTTACAAAAGAAGGTCAAAATCAAAATACCAAGCTCGTTTCAACTTAGTTCCTGTAACTTGTTGTTACGTTATAACTTTGAGCTATACTTGGTAATAGCTTAACGTGTTCTAAGTTAAACTTTGGTTCAAGGTGGTCTGTAGTTGGCTTACTTTAACGATCAGCGGTGCGTGACAAAGAGATACAGTTGAACTTTATTGGGCTTTAATCACGGAAACTTCTAATAAGAAATTAGTCACGGAAATCCATACTCCATACTTATTTATTATAAATGTCATAGATTAAGTTTGTTTGTTTGTTACGTTTTCACGAATAAACCACTGAACCGATCATCCTGAAATTTTGCATATACGATGTCAGGCGTACAGAAACGGATATAGGCTACCTTTCATCCCGAAAAAATGTACTGTTCCCGAGGAAAACAACAATAACCTTCTAATGATAATAGATGGCGCCACGTGTTTCTCGAATCATGATTGAATTATGTTATTACAAGCAGAGTACAAACCGAATTGATTGTCAAATTCTAAATTAACGCGAGCGAAGCTGCGGGCGAAAGCTATTTTGTAATAAGAAATGAAATTAGATGTGTAAACTACATGTCATAGTGCAATTAGCATTTATACATGAACATAACATTATGCCTTTTTACCCCGAATGGTTAGGCAGAGGTGTACGTTTTTACTTTTGATGTTATAGTATTATAGCGTCGTTGAAGTTCTAACACCACGTAAGTTTTGATGCCGTTTGCTAGAGAAACGGAAGACGCGTTGTTTCAGCCAATCAGAAACAAGCAAACGCCTCTATCAAATTTAAAGAAAACACAAATAAAAAAATGGTTTTGTACTGTTACCTAGGTATAATTATGCAGTTTTTCCACTGTCCTGTAAAGTTGCTATTTTTATTTATTTATTAAAACTTTATGCACAAATAAAATACCTTTACAAAGGCAGACTTAATGCCACAGGCATTTTCGACCAGTCTACCTTAGGTTATTTTTGCCTTACGTGGTGTTAGAACTTCAGCGACGATTGGCTGAACCAGTGAACGTCAGTGGAACAAAAGGTATAAGCTAACCTCTTAATACTCATGCACTCCGTATTATGCTAGGCAAGCTCAATATAAAATTGTTTCCACCTAATTGGGCTCAACAGTACCGACCTACACCAATTTAATCTGAAGATTCATTCAAGCGGTTGTTATTATTTATCCACGAGCTTCTCTTGTTCGTGGAAAAATTCCGTATTTCCACGTAACGCATAAAAGCAAGTAGGACGCTTGCCCAAGACGCTGCGCGTTGCAGCTTGTAATGATAGGCAATAAACTACGTCAGTGTGGAGTATTGCTTCTAATATGTACTATAACTTGTAAGACGTGGCGCTCGTAACTCATAGCGTATGGTTTGTTGCGAGCTCGGGCAGTTTATGGGTCATCCTAGTTCTCGTATTAGATTAAGGGGGATCTGCCAGAGTCAGTATTGTAGCACTTTGCCTAACACTAGTTTTGCCCTGTCCATGACGGATTTTGGCAAAAGGGAATGCAGATTTCAGGCCCAAGAAAACTGTTTTATTAAAAAATCTTATGCAAATTTTACGTAATCTGCTATTCACGACGCGTTAGAAGTTGGAAATATATAAAAATAATGAAACAATAACGGAATTCTGTATGTGACTGTACTGAATATAGCGCAATTCCGTTTTTTTTGTGCAAATAAAAAATCTTAGTTTCATTTAAATAGAATCCTAAACCTTACTAGCGAAAAATTAAAGAAATGATGCAAAAAAATATTTGTACTGATTTGTCCTTTTGCGTTAAGAAATTCCAAAGCATTTTACGTATTAAATATACATTTACAATCAACTTACAATACATAATATAATAAATTTAATGATATACATAATGCGCCACAACATACGTGACAGAGGTCATTAACATTCCTAAATAAACAAAATTATAATTTCCCAACGAGAAGCTTCAATGACATCTACATGATTTTAAAACGGTCACAAATAGTAAGTAATACTCACAAGCAAATTTTCAATAACCGCCTGTCCAAAGTTAAGTCGTTAACCCAAAACCGCCGGCCGGCCCTTTAAATTGTGGCGTTTACCTGAAATCACTCAGAGACATGGAGCCTACTACTCGCCGCTCTGCAGCGATAATTGTGGAGTCCAATCAATTAAAACTTTTTCTACAGAATACAGGACAATGTTGGTGTAAGCAATTGGAAAGTTTTCTCATTTCCTCTTGCACCTCGCGAGCAGGGTTATATGTTGGGACAGATTCAAGTGAACATAGACATATTGCATCGGATTTCTTTGTAGGGAGCTTGGGAAGTGTCTAGTTCGAGATTTATGACCGTTTTTCTTAAAACTCAGCAACATTAATTAGAACTCCGGGAATTTTATTAACAACATATTTAAAAATTGTAACGTATCATAAACATCACGCCTGTAATCCCCGACTAGGGTTCGGTAGAGCTGAACCTAATTTATAGTACACCCACATTCCGCCAGTTATGTATAAGTCCCATGTAATAGGGGGCGAGCCTATTGCCATCAACCGGGCAGGAATCCAGACTCTGTAGCTGCTACTGAGAATTTCATACAACATTACGTCTATAATCCCCGAAGGGTTAGGCAGAGGTGTACCACATAGTACACCCACATTTGGCCTGGTATCTATGTTTAAGTCCCATGTAATAGAGGGTGAGCCAATTGCCATCGACCGGGCGAATCTGGACTCCGTGGCTGCTACTGAAAAATTCCTTATGGAAAACCAAAAGATATTTAGCCCAACCCAAGAATCGAACCTAGGACCTCATGCTCAACAGTCGCGCTTGCGACCACTAGACCAACGAGGCAGACAGCGCCGAGATTTGAAAATTGTTAATTGTTTGTTAATTTAATTTGTACCAAATAAAGCTATGAGTATGAATAAAATTCCAATATTTATTAATATATCCTTTTAAGTATCACCTGTGTTTGTGTAAACGAGCTTTACCAGCTAGTGCTAGCAATCGCTGGTGTTCAGGGGTAGGAACGATACAACAAAAAATTTCAGCCAACAGTTTAAATATGCGCACAAGCTTCGCAGTTGACTGGTCAACTATCCAATATACCTTCCGATAGTATGCAAGCTTAAATCAACAAAAGAGCTTTTGATGGTTTTAACAGTGTTGTATCGCTTTGATCTCGTCAAAGTTGCTCATGGCTTTGAAAGTGATACACTTTATTTTATGGATTTAGGCCCATGGGGAAACTCGTCCTACTCAAAACTCATTCAAGGGCCAGTTTAAAATACGGTTTTCCTTGCACTTTCACAAGTTCTGATTTCTGCTCAACATTATGTATGTCGGATATGTCAGAATTTACTCCGTTAGGCTCGTACCTACATCATGTGGGCAGACGATGGGTATCGTGCTATGAAAACACACTGGATGCGATACACTGTTTCAAGCAAACTAACGAATACTTGAGATTACAACTTAACACAATAACACGGGACACAATGAATTGGGTACAGTTCCAAGACGTCTCGACTCCGCCGCGATAAGACATTGACTGTCGCCCTCGCCTCGAGCTGAACATCAGGGCTCTGTAGAAGCACGCTGTAGTGTGGGTAGACTTGTAAGTAGGTCGCGTGAAGTCACCACCAGCGCTCTTGAGATTCATATTATGTCCATACTAACGACCGGATCCAACATGTATAAGATTTTTAATGTAATTTATTGGTAAGTAGAAAAAATTGTTGTTCATCAGTATCGAGAATCTACTCACGTATGTAGAAGTCATATTTCTGTTTGTCTAACAATGACATACACTCTTGACATCGATAAATAAGCCAAATCGACCAGTTTATCATGATGACGAGATTCCCCATCACCCACGGGCACCACGTTATCTGCCTAGCCTTTTCCGGATGCGTTTTTAACCGGATGCAGTTGAATATCAGAATTTTACACGAAGCGACTGCTTATCTGACCACCGCAACCCAATTAGTACTGGGTAATACGATACCCTTTGGTAAGACTGGTAGTCGGATTTTCGCGCGACTGGCTACCTGTAACGACTGTCAAAGATCTACAAATGCCAGCCGGGACAGCTTAACGTTCTTTCCGAGGCACTGCCCATTTGCCTAATTTAATTTATTTATTTGAGGAGAACACATGCACGTATTTATATTAACCCTTAGAACGGAATCGAATCATAAATTATGATTATGATTTAACGGAGGACATCCAAGATAATTGACCAATATTTATTGCTTTACGTAGTTGAACATCGAAGACTATACAATAATGCAACTTGTTCCGACATACCTAAGCTATTAATGTAAGATGCTTTTGAGGCAACAGACAGTATTACAGTTTGAAATGATCTTGTTACATTGTGTGGGATTGAGTACCATAGAGGAAGTTGGAACGATATACGTTGAAGGATAAGGTTGTTTACGAGGTAATCATAAACGTTTTGATATCGTTAAAGCTGTAACTATGTATCTTGTAGTTTAATTCAGTACGGATATAATATGTTTATGACATATTTCAAGGTAGTTTTGTAGTTTGAATGGTAGAATTTATTTGTTAAAACAAAAATGACGAAAACAGGCAGACACACAAAAATAATTTGAAGCAGGTACATATACACGTAGAATTCCCGAAAAGTTAGGCATGTATACCTATGGTACACCCCCCACATTTAGCCAGTTATGTTTCAGTCAATTGTAATAGGGGCTCAAAACCCAAAAGAAACAATAAAGTCAGAATTAAAAACTAATCTTACCAACGGATATCGTATTACCTAGTACTAACTGGGTTGTGGAGGTCAGATAGGCAGTCGCTATATGTAAAATATTGATATTCAGTTGCATCCGGAAGCCGACCCCAACACAGTTGGGAAAAGGCTAGGCAGATGATGACAGTCAGATCACAGTCGCCTCGTGAAAATTATACCATAATCAGCTTTTCAAACCTAACTTAAAGAATGAATGATAGAGGAAAAAAATGGATAGTGAAAAAATAGTATAATGCAAGATATTTTTTACTCGTGGAGTTCTCAGTGTTTTTATAGGCGTTAGTTATTTCTGCTCGTGCAAGCGTGTGTAAGCTAAACGTAAAATTATTATGCAGAAGATCCTGAGCTTGGTTTAATGATGTACCTTGTATTCCGATATTTAATCTTGGCTTGTTTTTTTCTTGTTTTACATATGGAAATGTTGTTTACGAGGTTATGATTTGTAAAACATTGAAATTATCATTTTTCTCAAAACGTGATTTTATTCATAACAAACGTTGTTAAAGTTAAATACGGTTGATGGTAAGACTCAGTAGCGAAGGGTCAATTTTTGTAAGAGGTAAGCCGGAGTACATAATCTTTAATGTGATTATATTATTTGTCAATAGAATACTGGCTGTGCCATTTTTCAAAGGGAAGCCGGTAGGAATCGAGTTGAATGGAATCTTCGCCACTTCTAAGACTATTTGTTTGTCAAAAGAAATGGTTTCAGTTTCAACTGTTGAATGTTGTTTTAGCGTTTACCTTTGCAATAAGATCATTTGCACGTCTCTAGGTCTTCAAAGATATTAGCATTTCATTGAATATACTATAACAAAACAAAACAAGATGAGCTGCTGTTGCTGTAACAAAATAAGATGAGTGCCATTCGCGGGGTTAACAGTATTTATAAACGTGTACTTGTCGATAGATGAGTATATAAATATTAAAGGATCGGTAACCGGTAGCCAAACACACTGTATATGTTTTTGCACTTTATTCTAAATATTTAAAAAAATAAGTTGATTTCCTGTAAATTGGTGAAGATATCGTGTAATTTAACTTTTAAATATACACCTTTCTCAAAATCAAAATTTTCCAGAAATTTAAAAGGTACGTCTGTGACTTCAGCTAATTTCTAAATATTAAGGTCAGAGATAGTAGAGCGTAAGTAATGTCATAATGTCAATTTGATAGTCCGACGCCGTCGAGTATCTTAGTAATCAATTTCCATCAAGACACTTAGGTATAAATTAGAGATGACATCCATTTTCTAGTGGCAAAATAAATTACGAAATAATTGAATATCGATATGATTATTCTATACAGAATTTCATACTATCATATCAGCCTTAATTTAATGTAATGAGTTTCTCTGTCAAGTACTATTTTCCAGGGTTCGATATTATCAAGATTATTATTTCTTTTATTTATTTTTTTGACAAATTAAATTACATTTTTAAATATTAATTAATTAAAAGACATATAATACCATTTAAAATATAAAAAAAAATTGTAACCCACCGGTATCGGGAACAGGGTCCAAGCTACCGGCGGTCAGGGCTCCAGAGAGAGAAACCTCCTAACAATACGATCCGTGTCCAGGAGTACCGCTTTCTGAATCAATCCCTATTGTCAAGATAATTATTTTCTCTGTTATTGAATCTCTTTAATTTTTGACGCATTTTTTCTGTTTTAATGCAGTCGATTTCAGTTTTTTTCCTTTATTTTTAGCCATCTTCGTAATTACTGCACACTCGTACAGTCTGACCTGAGTAATAGTTACGAAGATAGCAAAAAAATCTGAAATCGAGTGCGTTACTCACAAGCGTAATTATAGTAACAAACAAAACTAAACACAAATGTACTAAAAAAATGCGTTTGTTGATTAATTACAATGTTTCTGACCGTTTTTTTTAATCCACACTTGACGCGTTTGGATACGCGCTAAAGTGGCAAACCGCGTTCGGATACACTTGAAATGATTTTTGTCATTATCAAGAAATTTTTTTCTTTTTCGAACCCAGCTATTTTCATATCATATATATTATAATACATTTAAAAAAATAAAAAAAAACATCGGAAGAAGTGCTATTTACAAGTAATTTACAGGGAACGAGTGCTTATCTGAATTGCACAAGATCCAATCTCCAATTGTCTTCAGAAAGGTACTGATTAACACACCCCTTGATTTTTTAGTTTGAAGACTTTTGGGTGTTCTACTACCCGTAACGACAAACATATACGAATGACTTTTTGGGCCAACCTTTTGTCGTGTTTTCCGAGGCACAGAAGGATCTCAGGTATGAAATAGATGATCATCCATCCGCGGACCAACCCGATACATTACTAATCTTGATCGATCGACCCAAAGAAGTATGTATGTACTTCGAACTTACTAAAAACAACGCCGTTGTACCATCTTCATTTTATTTTGTATGTTTTATATAGGTACCTATTCAATCTCCGTGTACTTATGACTTCATTGTGTTCCAATCTTAGCTCACAAATATAGCGCAATTACATTGGAATGTCCTATAAACAGCACGTAAACAGAATATAAACAAATCATTGAGTTTGAAGCTCTGTAATAAATTGACTGCTGAATTATGTTGGCTCCCAATACCTATATTATACTTAGGTAGTTATTTACTGTGTGGTATTTCTATTATTGAAACAACAATAGGTACTCGAATTGTATCGAGGTGTGAACTGACAAATATTTACTTTAAAAACAAGTCAGTCCGATTTAGAATTGAGTGCCGCTACTTGGGTGAGATTCGAAGTAATGAACTTCACTCAATAGCACTTCAGTAATAATTGACACTGACACCTTCCACGTCTCATCATCATCTTTCTAGCCTTTTCCCAACTATGTTGGAGTCGGCTTCCAGTCTAACCGGATGCAGCTGAATATACCAGTATTTTACATGCAGTGACTGACTATCTGACCTCCATAACCCAGTTTCTGGGTAATATGATAACCCTTGGTAAGACTGGTTGTCAGACTTTCGGGCCACTGTAACGACTGTCTAAGATCTACATATGACAGCCGAGACCCGTTGATAACGTGCTTTCCGAGGCACTCGGAGGACACTCGGTTTGTAATGGGTGGTTACCCATCCACGGACGAACCTAGCCAGGCGGGGCTTAAGCTGAAGATCGACCCGAACGGCTGTTATTATGTAGCCACGAGAAAATAAAACTCATAGACGTGGTAGGTGTGCGGAGTCCTACCTACCACGACTAGGATTTTTATTTTCTACTTCCAGATTAGGCAATCCTGAGGTCCTTGATAGTCGCATTCTGGCAGCAGTAACGATGCTACAAAAATCAATATTTGATTGACAACATCACGCCTGTAATCCCCGAAAGGTTAGGAAGAAGTGTACCCAATTATAGTACACCCACATTTTGCCAGTTATGTCCCAGCTCATGTAATAGGGGGCTAGCCTTTTTGCTATCAACCGGGCACAAATCCAGACTCTGTGTTTGCTACTGAGAAAATTCCTGATGGAAAAAAAACAATATCACTTTGACCCAGGAATTGAACCAAGGAACTCATGCTTAGCAGTTGCGTTTGCAACTACATGACAAAAGCCACCCGAAAGCTGGCGAAAGCTTATGAGAAGCAAGTTAAAAGTCGTTACTGAAATACGAAATGCTTCGAAAGTAATTGCCGTTTGCGAACTAGGCTCTCTGATCAGTTTTTCAATTTAATCTTGTGTTGTAGCTTTGGGGCCATCCTTTAATCACGTGAGGTTTTTAGGCCACTTTTATAGCCAACCCTCCCCCTTGGTGATACTTCGTGAACTTTAAGGTTACCCCTCCTTCCACTCCCAGCATCACATGCATTTTTTATGACTGAAAAGATCAAACACTTTTAGAATCTGTTTTAATAAAAAAAATATTTTCTATCGGATTTTTAGATTAAAATTCTGTTGCCCGGTTTTTTTCAGACAAACAATATATGTGA